>CADCXT010006972.1:1885000-2461541 GCA_902806775.1 Microtus agrestis
TGACCAAGTTTTCTGTCTACCTGGTCCCTGATGCCACAACCTCATGGTGATATAGATTAAATAGAAATGGGTTAAATTAATATGTAAGAGTTAGCCGATTAGAATCTAGAGCAAATGGGCCAAGCAGTGATTTAATTAATGAGCTACCCGGAGAGCCGGGAACCAACAAACAGCCTTCCATACTATAAGAGACAAGAAAGAAAACACAAACCAAAGGAATTCTGGGGATACAAAATATGAGAAAACTATCAAGATCCAGAAATGCAAGCATAAACAGCAGACAACAAGAGATGGAAGACAGAGTCTCAAGTACTGAAGATATAGTAGAGGAAATAATCTCATTGGTCAAAGAAAACACCAAATCTAACAAAAGCTTAACTCAAAATATTCAGGAAATATGGGACACCATGAAAAAACCATGGCTAAGAATATTATGGGTAGAACAAGGAGAAGTTCAGCTCAAAGGCACAGAAAATGTATTCAACATAATCATAGAAGAAAACTTTCCCAACCTAAAGAAAGATCATCATTTAGAATAAATTGCAGAATTAATGCAATTAAAAAGAACTACAGGCAACTAAGGAATGCTGAGACTGGAGGAAACAGTGTTCTCCAGGGAAGAGCATATCAATTGGTTATCCAATACCAAATGATCAGAAATGAAAATACATATAAAGCTAGCATTATACATTCTGAGCAAGTTGTAGTTATAGATTTAGGAATATACATACACACAAATTATACATACACACACATATACTCACATAGATATTCAACAATAATTAACAATAGAGGCCATGAATTTGAAAGAGATTGGGCTGTGTGTGGTAGGGCTTGAAGGGAGGAAATAGAAGGGGCAAATGATTCAATTTTATTATCAACTTCAAAGAGAAAAGAGTGCTATAGATGCTGGATAGCTAGAAAATGCAGGGATTCATGTCTGTGATCTCTGCACTCAGGCTGAGGTAGGAAGTCTGAAGCTTAGACGTCAGCAAGGTCTACTGAGGAAGATTCTTTCAGCTTATCTTATCTCTATCACCTACCTCAGTTGCAGGACAGCTGTGTTACTGAGTTATAGGACCTTGGAGCTTTGGGGCCCGAGGTCACCTGCAGCCAAGGACTTGGGCTCTGGGATACAGCTTCTTCCAGGAAATGTCAGCTGTGTGGTCTTGCTCAACTAGGATGGAGTTGAAACTCTGACAAAGCAGCTTTGCATCCTTCTCTGTGATGACTGTGTGACTCTTGTCATCTAATATTACTCTACAGGTCTCCCTTATAAAATGCTAGGTTCTACTCAAAGTCACCCCTCTACTATAACATTCTTTATTTGGTGTCTATCATTAATAATGCACTAACCATAACTTCTTAAAATCTTCTTAAATGTTAACTCTTTTGCTCATAGATATTTTCACTTCACCTCGGGTACACTGGAAAATAAGATCGCTACACAAAGCAAAAGTCTAACTATAAAATTTTAAAGAAAATTATCCTGAAGCAATTTCTTTCTTGGTAGATATAAATTTACCATTCATTTTAAAAACAAAAGCAAAATTTGTGTGTAAATGAAATTGCTATGCTTGTTTGATGTTACAGATGAATTAAATGTTGACTGAGTATTTGAAACTTCTGTGAGATTATTGTTAGATAATTACTTCCACCTTTGCTTTTCTCTCTTTCACCTCCCCCATTTATCTCATCCCCATTTTCTCTTAATTTCATGACCTCTTTTTTAAAATTGTTGTTGCATATGTATATGTACATAAATATAAATGTATAACCTGCTCAGTATGTTTAATATTATTTGCATGTGTATGTTTTGAGGACTGATTAATATTAGGTAACCAATTAGTATGTTTTCCCTGGAGAAGATGATTTCTCCTAGTCTCAGCGTTGCTTAATTGCTTATAGTTCTTTTTGTATGGTTGGGTCTCCTGACCTTCCTCTTTCTACATTAGCATGTCTATTGGTGTCTTTCTTGTTCAGGTCACATGTAGACAACCATATTGGTGAGACTTTATGCATAGCCTCTCTGACATTTCTGGGAGATACAATCTAACAGAAAACTGCCTCTTCCTCTGGTCTTTCTGATCCCATTTTCATAATGGTCCCTGAGTTTTAGGTGTAAGAGTTGTGCTATAAATATATTAGTTGGCACTGGGTTCTACAACTCTGCACTTCTGTCAAATGTGGTTTTCTTTACTGGTCTTCTTTTGTTGCAAAGGGAAGTTTCCCAATGAGGGTAATAGGTATATTTACTTGTGGGTATAAGAACAATTATTTAGAACACAGTTAGGGGCTGTGCAAGTTTAGTAAAGTGGTACTTGGAGGTTCTCCACCAAGATCCATAACTTTACTATCCAGGAAGTTGAGTAGGTATCCAGTACCAAGCATATTCTTGTAGAATGAGCCATAAGTCCCAATGAGGGAGGTGTGGGTTAATACCAAAGTGTGTGTGCCACTCTTGAGTCTTAGGATTACCCTGCCATGCTGCTCAGTTTTGTTTTTTTTATAGGTGTGATAGCTGTGTGGCACTATTCTTGCTTTCCTCTTTTGGAAGCTTGTTTGGTGCCTACTGATACCATGGGAGCCTGGCTGAATATTCTGTATGGTAAGAAGTAGAGCATCCTCACCATTTTCCCGAGCTGAAAGATACTGTTTTATTCTTGTTGCTGCTGAGAATGTCTCATACAGGTAGAAAATAATAACATGTGATTAGGCAAGATGACAAAGATAAAATCACTATGAAAAATAGCAGTAGTCACCTAACTAGTTAAGATGGTGGCACACGCATAACTGCTTAAGTTCCTTGGTGTGGCTAACTGCCCAGGTGAATCCAGTACCCACAGAATTTCTAGTATCATTGATGATAATTTTCAAAACTTTATCTTCTTTTCCACTTTTTTCTTTCTTCCATTCACCGGACTGCATTCCTGTCAAGATAGCAGAGATAGGAGTCCTGGACAGGGTTCCAACACAGTTAAAACATCAGCTCTTCACAGTTCCTGACTCACGGCTGAGGTAATGTCCATAGAGACCTGCCCTAGAGGTGAGAAGAGAGGAATTTCTAAGGTGAATTTTGACCCCATTCCCTTCTGACATTGCTACGTGTGTTTCTGAATGCTGATAACTTCCTGTTCCTCCCAGCTTACGTTATTTTGACTGCAGGGACAATTCCTGTTTCGACAAAGGTTAGAATTATGGAGCTCCATTCGAAAGCTCTCAAATGTTAGAGTCAGCCATTATAGCAGCATAGCTGGAAAACCACAAAAAGCTAAAATGAATCCTATCTTGTTTCTGTTCTGAAGAGTAAAAAAGTCTGGGCATGCCAAACATTTGAAAATCAGAGAAAACCTTTGATTTGGGTACAGACTAAACACATAGGGACAGAACTGAGCTCAGCAACTATTTGTTACAAGAAATTTGATGCTATAACCTTGGGGTGACCTCTCTGTAAGAGCTGTGACAGCTATGAAAATTCTAGTTGAGGGAAGTTCTAAGGTGTCTTTGGGCAAACAGTTAGAAGCTCTCACATGACATCAGATAAGGCCATACTAGAGTGAAAGGGGTACCCATGGTTAAGTCAAATTGGATAAAAAACCATCAAACAATAAAAAGATAAAA
The DNA here is from genome assembly GCA_902806775.1 of Microtus agrestis. Classification (NCBI taxonomy): domain Eukaryota; kingdom Metazoa; phylum Chordata; class Mammalia; order Rodentia; family Cricetidae; genus Microtus; species Microtus agrestis. The sequence continues at coordinate 1,888,622 of CADCXT010006972.1, forward strand.
CCTATGGAATCCTAAATCTTCCTCACTTGTGCCCGTGGAAATTTATTCTGTTTAGGCATGTATATATTGAAACCATCTGTCCACCTATTTCAGCTGAGATAACTTCTTAGCCCTGGGACTACCAGAAGAGCTATGTTAGTAATTTAGTCGTAATTGGAGAAAGTAAGGCAGGATATGCAGTGGTCAACATGAATACTTGAAACTTCCCTACTACCCCCATCTACCTCCTCTCTGAAGGCCACACTAATAGTTCTTACTAGGAACTAATTCTGGTGAAATAGAATTTCTTTAATATCTATACTGATTCAAGGTATGCATTTATAAGTTCACCTGGCCATGCTGCCTTTTGGAAAAAGGAAGGACCATTAGCACCCAATGTCTTGCCCATAAAACACAAATAAGAGATTCTAGGCCTCTAAGAGGCTATCCAACTTCTAAGTGATCTGGCAGTCACTCACTACAAGGACCATCAAAAGAACATTGGCCCTTTTTCCAAGTAGTCCTTGTACTTAACTATAATTAAGAATTCTAGAACAAAGTCACATCCCCTAACATGACATTAGTATGTGAAATACATTTCCTATTTGCCTTTTCCTGGAGAGACCAAGAAGAAAATAATAGCAGTTGATAATTATTTGTCTGCAAAATCTTCCCATTCTTCCTTTTAAGTGCTGTTAGTCTCTGAAGCATAGAGGAAGGAGAGATGAGAATGGTTTTGCAAGCAGACTCAACACCTGACCTTGTTTTTATCAATTAAAACCTCTTGGAAAGACTTCAGTTCTTTGACAAGGTCTATAAAAGTGCCCAGTCTTACACAACTCCTGGTCTTCAGCTTCACTGAAAGATATTGAGCCTTGATTTGATCTTGAATAATGCAGGGGGAGATGTCTACCTTGAAACTGGAAAAAATTATCGCCTTCTTCTTTGAAATGCAGATACAGCTCTAACAATACCTAAGACAATGCCGTCCAAAAATCAGAAAGCAAAATCAGAAAATTACTTATTTGTAATATACACAAAATTATACCTGCCTTTTCTAGAAATAACATTTTTTTTGTTTATTACAAACTAGTAAGTTTCTGTGATATACATGGAAGAAGACTGAGCATCCTACAAAAGGGAGTTTGCTTTAATTAGCCTTTTGCTTTATGCAGAAACATAAAATTTAAGAGCCATTCCCAAGGACTTTGGAGTGAGTTTGTTAGGGTCAGAACTGTTCAATAATTCCCAGTGGTTGTAGCATTTGTCTCTAAATATTAGCAAACAAGACACTATAGTACCTTCTCTTATTTGAATCTGGTGAAAAAGTCCATTACAAATTTTTAATCAAATTTATTCTCTGTTGGATAATTCAGTATCATTGATTTGATTTAGCCTCCTTTTTCTAGTGTTTAAAAACAGTGTTAGCTGAATAACCAAGTTAAAACTTAAAGATGCATTCATCGTTTGGTGTCCATAGACAACTGGTTTCAGAACCACCAAAGCACATAGATGCTCAAGCTTCTTATGTGAAAGGAGTAAATACAGGAACATAGCTAGGGATATTTTCTGCTGCGGTCCTGCCGAAGACTGAGTTCAAGTCCTGAGATGAGGAAGTGGGTCACCGTGAAGAAATGAAATGGTCAAGCACTGGATGAGCTTAATCCAAGTGGTCAGTCCTGAATAGCTCCCGTCATCTCTACACATCAAACACAGGCATATTTTCTCATACTAAGAAACAGGCTTTTCTCATCCTCCAACATTAACTTCCAGCAAAAATACATATGTTAAGATTGTTTTCTCCAAGCTTTTACAGTAAAACATCTTTATACTAAAATAACAGCCTATTTCAATGGTTGGTCAAATATAGAACCAAGTATTCCTGTCTTTACAAAACTAGAAGGTGATTGACATAGGCTCACATTTTTCAAGAACAGCAAACTCACTCAAAACACATTTGCAGAAATAGGGGTGATCTGCTTCTGGTTCTGCCAACACTGAATCAGAACAGCTCCTGGGACCTGTAGTGACAGTTTGCATCCCCAGACAGAAAGCTGAGAAGCATCAGCTCTTAAAGAATTTTACTAATTATGGATGTAATGACACTAATTTTATTAGGTTAGAACTTTAATGTATCTTTTGGAATTCCATTTCAACTTACTTCAAGCAAAACCAAATCCTAAAAGTGCATAATTTTTGTTTTCTGTTTATCCTTGCCTCTGTTTTCATTGGCACAGACTAAAATTATCTTTAAAGTTAAATAAATTTACAAATGGATTGATTGAAATTAAGAATGGATTTACATGTTTGCAGTATAAGTTTACACTCCCACCACAAGGGTGGAATGTTTCCATTGCTCCATATCCTCACCAACACAGGTTCTTCTTGTTATTGATCTTTGCTATTCTGACAGGGGTAAAATGGGATCTTAAAGTACTTTTTATTTGCATTTCCCTGAAGGCTAAATATGTCAAATATTTCTTTTAGTGTTTCTTAGCCATTTGAGATTCTTCTGTTGAGAATTCTGTTTAGATTTGTACCCCTTATTTTAATTGGATTATTTTTTTTTGATATACAATTCCTTGAGTTCTTTATATATTTTGGTGGCTCCTCAGAAAATTGTGAATGGGTCTAGCTCAAGACCATGCACTCTTAAGCATATACCCAAAGGATACTTAAGGACACTTGCTCTTCTATGTTCATTGTGACTTTATTCACAATAGCCAGAAAGTGGACACAACCTAGATGTCCCTCAACTGAAGAATTGATATAGAAAATGTGATATGTTTACACAATTGATTATTAGTCAGCTATTTAAAAAAATGGTATCATGAAATTTTGCAAATTGCAAATGGATAAAACTAGAAAAAATTCTCTAATTGGGAAACCAGACCCAGAAAGACAAATACGGTGTGTATTCACTTATCAGTGGATACTAACTGTCCAGTAAATGAAAATCAAACTACAATCCAAAGACCCAGGGAGATTAGGGGCAGGAATGGAGCTTTCTGTGAAGAAGAGATGGAATAAATATTGTGAGGAGACTGAGGTGGATGCAGAGGAGAGTAGGAAGAATCAAGTGTTGGGGGAAGGGATGAGGGAGAAATTGTGGGGAAGACAGCTGAAATTGGGGAGGGAGAGTTGGAGGAGTGGTGTGGAAACCCAGTGCAGTGGAAAATTCCTGGACTCTGTGATCTATGAGGGTGACCCTGGTGAAGGATTCCTAGTAATTGGAATATGGAAACTGAACTGGCCATCTTTTGTAATCAGGAAAGGCTTCCAGTTGTGGGACTGAGTTGTGTTCAATTGAGTTGTGGTAGAGGGGGGTCCCATCTCTAAATAACCCAGGTTGATGCTAGGATAGAAAGTTGCCCTCTGAAAGCTGATAGTAGTGGGGTAGGGGCGAGGACATCTATTCAACTCATTGAATGTGGAGAGGTTGAACTTTAATGTGAGAAAGTACTCTGCAGACTACCAAAAGGGAAACTTTAACAACAAATCAGCCATGGAAACCTCTACATACTTACTGTCCTGGAGTGGACATTTAACCTCTTGTAAGATGTACAGGGACAATGGTGGCACACAACTGGTGGGACTGGACCACCAACATTTAGTTTAACTTGAGGCAACTCCACAAGAGGGAACCCATGCCTCACACTGCCTAGATAGCCATGAACTGGAAGCATGATGGCCCAGAGACCTAGGGTAGAACCAAACAAAACTGAAAAAAATTACTCAATTAAATGATTCCTAATGATATTCTGCTATTCTCACAGATTAGTGCCTTGTCTGTTCCTCATCAAAAGACTTCCTCTGGTAGCAGATGGAGGCACGTGGGTGTTTTTGTAGGACTCTTAACAATGGAATAGAGTTTATCTCTAACTCTTTTGTCTGCTCTTGGGACTCTTCTTCCTATTGGGCTGCCTTGTCCCACCTTGATAGAAGAGTTTTGGCTTATCTTCTTGCATCTTATTTTGCCTTGTTTGACTGTAGTCTCTTGGAGGCCTGCTCTTTTCTGGAGAGGAGATGGAGACAGAAGAGATTTGCGGGAGAGAGAAGGTAGGTGTGCTTAAAAGAGTGGAGAGAGAAGAAACTGGACAGCATAGACGGTATTGGACAAGAATCTATTTTCAATAAAATTTTTAAAAAAGAAACTAATAAGGAAATCGCTTTCTAAATGATGGTTAAAATAATAGAAAATGGGGTTTCTCTAAAGGATAAATCAGTGGAGAAATGTATCGTGATAGGGGAAAGAATTTATATTATCTAATAACAGGGTTTCAGGTTTTCATAATTTGTCCCTAAGCCTCAGCCCCTAGGCGTTGTAGGATCTAAGATTTCATGAATAATTGGAAGTGAAAATTATACCTGAGTCTCAGTTCTTAGAGGCAGAAATGCTTAATAGGATTAGGATAGTACAGTTTTGTCTTGCTGTTCTCAGAATTGGCTGATATTTGGCTGGTGATCTCAAGAGAGTCAGGATTGGTGGAAGCCAAGACTTTCCCGGAGGCCCTGACAAAGGGAGGTATGGAGAAGAAGTTTGTTTTGTGTTGATAACCAGGATGTGCTTGTACGTCATGGCCAGTACTGAATGGCCTTCGCCAGGACTTGGGGGAGCTTCAGTTTGTGATCTTGAGTTCTAGGATCCCCCCACCCCAAAGATCTATGGTTAGTAGTCCCAAGGCCACTGTGTAATCAGTCTATGACATTCTTGAGACATTTTATGTTTCCTTTGTGTACATTTCTTAATTAGCTTAGTGTTGACTCAGACTCATTATATGATGGATTTCTGTGGTCTCTGTCCCATTTTTCTTCTTCAATCTATATGCAAAATGCCTGCTTCTTAAAAATTTGCATGGCATAAGACATAGCTTGTGCAAGATCCCCTTGTCCCCAATTTTCCTATGTTCTTATTTTCTGAATCCTTGGTCCTTCTGATCAGACACCTGTCATTGATGATGCTGGTCCAGATCAGCGTATGGGAATTGTTTTGTAGATGTAGCCTCTGGGACTTGGGCCCACAACTCTGTATTTTGATTGGTTTTGGCTTTCTGTAATGATATTCATCAGTTGCAAAATTGCCTTGAAGAGCATGCAGACTACACTTCTCTGTGAGTAGAACAACTATTTAGAGAGCAGTTAGTCATTGAACTTGCGTAGTAGAGTTGTCATTTTCAGTTCTTCTCCAAGATCCATAGCTTTGCTAGCCCTGGGTAGCGTCCAGTACCAGGCATGTCTCTGTTGTATTCTTAAGCCTATTACAAAATTTTGGAGGTAGTGTGATTCACAGGTGTCATGGCTGTAGGACTGTTAGTTGACTTTTTGCTTTGTAATCTTTCATTGCAGCTTCTAATATCCTGAAAGCTAGCCCTCAGAGAGAGGGTTTCCAAGTCAGTTTACTCTCAGGGAACTGTGGGTTCTGTGTCTGAAGTGTAGGATAAGTTCATGAATGTGGATTTACCTTCCACCTCTCAGGGACAATCAAGGCAACAGTAACAGTTTGTATTGTTTGGGAGTCTTTTAGACAACCCTGACCAATAACTCAATAAATTGTCTTTTCATGTCTGATTTTGGGGATTTTGTTAGATGGTCTTTGGCTCTTGGAGAGAGTATCATTAGCCCAGATGTGACAATTTCATTTAAACTATATATACATATTTATACATAGACTTAAATGTATTGTTTTTAAAAGATAGATAGCTAATAATATGGTTCCTTATGACTTTTTCAAAACCCTTACTGTTATTTTATCCTCTCCTCTCCTTCATTCGTATTTTTTGGCACAGGAAATTCTTAATAACTTTTTGGCAAGAAGCAAGGAGTAAAATGACATTTTGTAGTACTTTTGAGCATTTTTTTTTAATTTGAAATTAAAGCTATTGTAAGAAATGGGTTAATTACTTCTAACATCACTGGAAAATGTTATAAAAGAAAAAGCTAGTTGATTAAAGTCAAAGATCAAATGTGATAACCAAGAGTTTCTCTTTGTACCCAAAGATCTAAATAAAGTCCTTTAGCTAAAGGACTGACATTGCTAAAGTTCAAATATAAAGCTCTGTTGTCTACTGTCTGCTCAAATTTTTGCTAGCCCAGGTCTGAAAGCCTCACCATTTAATTATATTGAAGAATTAGAAAAAAATAAGTATTTCTTTAAGATGAAGAATGAAAATTTGAAACAAATTTAGTATTTTGAAACAAATAACTGCCAAGTATAAGAAAGTATTTTCTGGAGTATTTTATCTGACATTGGAGAGTATGAAAATTCTAATATCAGACCCTCCAACCTTCTAGTTGCTGAGGGGGTCCTGGGAATCTCAAGTGAATGTCACAGACCACTACAGAATCATGAAAAAGCAAAATTGATCACAGGACTTCTCTTCATACCTTCAGTTCACAAGCAGGGTTTCATGCCACTTACAGCTGACAAAATGGTAAGGGTAAGATGTGATTTATCAAGGAATTCCTAGGGAACCCTGGAGACAACAGAGGAAACCAAGACAGAGAAATCTGAAAATTTGAATCCTCTTGCATTTCTCTGATAGGAAAATAAAATCACAAAATATAACCTAATCAGTCAGCATGAGCTGCTAATATCTAGTAGTCAGACAATATAAAATGCAGATCAGAATGTAGACCAAATGAAACTTTTGTTCATAATTGATTATAATTTACGATGGTGCAAATCCATTTGCAAAATAGTTTGTCAGTTTCTTATAAAAGTGAATTATGCAATAAAATGGCCCAAATTCAGTACACAGATGTGTTAACACAAATCTAAGAAACACTGTCTCCATAAAATCTTGATCATGAGCATGGATGATTATAACTGGTTTCTTTCCAAAACTGGACAATATATGCTATGCCCATAGAATATTGTTTAGTAATAAAAAGAAACCATCCAGTCACCAAAAAACAAGGAACAGTTTGAATTAGTCAAAGAAGCCAATATTAGAAAGTTGCACACGATTTGACTCCAACTAAAGAACACTGTGAAACAAGTAAATCTACAGAGAACTCAAAGCTCCACAGTTTGCTAGGCGATTGCGAGAGGGGAAACAAGGTTTTGTGGGTGAGGAAAAGGAATTTTTGGAAGCTGAAAATACTATGGAGCTTCTGTAATAGTTGATTATGGCATTATTCATTTATTATTATCTATAATATTTAAAATTGCAAATTTTCATTAGAAGTAATATGTAATATTAACTCTTTTGTATTACACTATTGCAGTATACAAAGACAAGGAAACTACATAAGAGCTCTGTAAGCCTCACTCTGTTAATAGTTTTTAAATTCAATTAGTATGGAAAATATTTCATACCACTAAGAATAATAACATTCATAAAGAAAATTCTAAGATCCTTAAATGAGAAAAATCTAATGAAATAGAAAGAAAAAGGAAAAAAACTCACTAGTCACAAATAAGAAGAAAATATGGTCTTGGGAACATTTTCTGTGTTGATTTATGCCTGCTTTACAATTTCTTTCAATGTTTTAGAATATAGTATGAAAAGAACATTTGCAAAATTCTAAGGATCAAAACAAATATTAAAATAATGGCATTTTTCTAAGATCTCTTTCCCGATTAAAGCTACACAAGAGAAAAGGTCAAATTAATTCAAACATTTTGGTCTTGGTATATCCTCATTTGTAAGAACGAAGTTTCAAGGCTACTTTTATTATTGGTTTGCTGATTTCATTGCAGGTGGGTCAAGTTTTTCTGAAGCTTTTGTATTTGCTCTGTAGATATCATTTACTTATAGACTGATTAGAATTGCTTCTATCAACTTTGAAAAAAGAAATCAGAAACTCTCATTGAAGAATTACTTACCCAATGATTTTTATGTTGAACACAGGACAGTATCTCATTGCAGAGTATGAGCTTGCTTTTGAGTTAGGAGTGATTTAATAATCAAACTTGATTATGACATAGTTGAATTGATCCTAGCTAAAAGTAAATATAAGACTCAAGGTCATTTGAGAGATACCAAAGCTTTGAAGGTCTCTCAGAGGAGGGCAGCTTAATTTGGCATTGGGAACAGAAGATCTACCAAACATGAAAATGCATTTACCTTGTGATACTGATGGAGCCGAAGTGGCAGGAACAGCTCACAATCTTTATCCTGGAGCTAAATCAGACACAGACAAGGCTGAAGCACTATTTGACTCCACAAACCCTCGGGACAAATTTTTTCCTGGTTATTATGGCAATAGCAATGGCTTTTGTCGGGAAACTGAGTGTTATACAAACTTGGACTTGAAAGAGAGTGGAGCAGCGCTTCCCACTGAGTTACCCCAATGGGGAGTGTTGTTTATTAAATTTATTCTTTTCCAGCAGTGTCTTCTTCTGTATTCAAGGCTGTTTTAGAATTATTGGCAACACTTGTTTTTTGAGATTTTAATGCAATTACAACATTCCTCCCTTCCATTTCCTCCCTCCAAACACTCACATGTGAATCTAGCCCTTGCGAATTCATGGCCTCCATATTCACTAATTGCTATCGCATGCATAGATGTGTATCTACAAACATACATACTCCCAACATAATCTTTTAATCTCTATAATAATGTTGCTTTCATTCATGTTTTCAGGACTGTCCATTTGGTACTGGATTACCAGTTGGCGTGTTCTTTCTGTGGAGGACCACTCTTCTGCTTCCAGATTCTTGCAGAATGTATCAGAATGTATATCTCCATTGTCTTGTTAGGACACAGTTAAGTTCTACAAAGCTTTCTTGTTTTTCTTTTTTTCTTTTGTTTATTATATTTTTTTTAGTTGTTGCAAAAAAAAATTCCACCTCCTCCCCATTTCCCATTTCCCTCCCCCTCCTCGCACACATCGCCCCCTCCCCCCACTTACTAACGATGAAGAATCTCAAATAGTGTGACTGTGTATCAAGAGAACAGCAAAAGAAAGCTTTATCGACAAAGCTTTCTTTGTTGATAAAGCTTTTTTGCTGTTCTCTTGATACACAGTCACACTATTTGAGATTCTTCATCGTTAGTTTTTTTTTTTAATTATTCTGTTAAACTTGTTTGCAATAACTACTTTATCCTCATTTATCATTCACCAGTGAGTAAAAGATTTTCTCACTATACCACCTCCTGTTTTCTCTCTAGGCCTCCTCTCCTTTATCAGATGACTCAATACCACTGCAGGTATCCTCTCAATCCATTGCGTCATCGCCCAGCCCCACCAGTTATTCCGTGACTGTCAGAATAAAAGCTGACGAGAAACATTCCAAGTGCACACACAGTACTCATTTTTTAAAGCTTAAAACTTGTGCTGCCACTCGAAGAGACAAAACTAGATCATTTCATTTCTTTCACGGAACCATCTGGACAGGTTGTACTTTTTATTGTTGATTTAACAGATTTTAAACATAGGAAATGCAAAGTTTGTGGTATTTACTCAGTTGTTAAAAATCGAGGGAAGATTAAGTCTATATTGATACTATGCCTAATTGATAATATAATTCGTTTAAAGTCTTTTAAAATTGCTTGTCACAAAATATTTTTAGACATTCTTTGATGCTTAAAGAACTTTAAAATAAATTTGGGTATTATAGATACCTGGAAAGTACTGAATGCAATTGCTATAAAGGATCATGAAATAGTGTTGACAGTTTCTGACTGTAATACACATTTTAGGGGAAAACACAGTCAGTGAGTGAATCTATGTGTTATGGTTCAAGGCAATTTATGAAAAGTTGAGGGTAGGAAAGAGGACTTTTGATGTCAGCCCTTTAACTATGAGACCATGTTAATTAGGAGGTGACAGCTTGGGGTAGGGCTACTGCTTACTGGTGGGTTAACTACCTCCAGTTTGAATGCAAACCAATTCTTAGACATGTGGCTCAACCCACAAAATACAATTCACCTGAATACACAAATTAATAAGGTAAGTGTTGACTATTATAGTTCTTTTTAGAAGTGGACATTTCTTTCTTCAGTAAGCCTGGAGACAATTCTGAAAACAAGCAGATGGCTGATTTCTGTTCTGGTAATAGAAATGATATTTTCAAATTGTTATGTCTATGTGCCTCTGATTTTTCAAAGAGTTGAAATTGCAGGGACTGAGATTTTTTTCCTCTGGTAAGGATAACCATGACTAATAGTATTTTGTGGGTTCATAGCACATATAAGCCATTATCTGAATAACAACAAACAAATGACAAGGTGTCACTTATGTCTTACTTCTATTGTGCCATTTAGAGCTATATTGAAATGACTATTATCTTGGGTGGGTTGTCTTAGAGATATTCAGAGAATAAATGCCAGGAAGAATACCATTGGTTATTGAAGTGAGGAAACAAAGTATTAACTATAAATTTCTCTAGGATCTTTGCATTTTTGAAGTATATTCTTGGAAATTTATAGTGGCATTTTAATTGTATTTTAATAAATAAAAACTGCCTGAAGATCTGAGAGTAAACAGTCCCACTGCTCAGCCTTATAGACCAGGTTATGGTAACACACACCTTTAATCACGGTAGCCACAATGACACACGCATTTAATCCCAGCAGTGCTGCCTTTAATCCCCACCCTAGTGAGTTATATAAAAAGGGAGGATTTAGCTCTCAGACACACAGTCTCATTCTGAGAGTCCTGGAGGAAGAATTGCCATTTCAGACTGAAGTTAAGGTAAAAGCCAGTGGCTGGCTGTTTTGCTTTCCAGATCATCAGGTTGAACCCCAATTTAACCCTGAGTTTTTGCAATCCTGCTACAGAAATTGTTAATGGCACATGCCTTCCCTGATTGAACAGTTGCGTTACCATACCATTTACCTTGACCCACTGAGTTACCTTCCAGCCCATAGTTTAAAATTTGATCAGGGGGTGAATTAGGACCATTCTGCTGAGGCTTGTCAATTTGGAGTAAATCACTCCTTAAGAAGGTCCATTATTTTTGAGAGTAAGTGGGAAAAGTAAAACCAAGATCCTTGACTTCAAAGGGCTTTTCTATAACCTCAGCATTCCCTTTTTCAGACATAAATTTTATAATATCTTAATTTTACTTCCCTTTAAATATGTTTATCAAACATTTGAAATGCTTTCATCCAATGACATATATTCAGGAACAAAGACAGATTTGTGTTAGATTCCAGATAGTACCTTTATAAATTGACAGCCTATCTTTATTATTTAATACAGACAAAATTGAACTCTCTGCTGAAATATGGTTACATTTTAAGATTTCTTAGACTTTTCATTTGCTTCATCAATGTTGACAAAATTGAAGATTATTTTCCATTCATTATAGAATCTTATATATATTATGTGTTTATCTAGCTATAGATGTATCCCCTACACTAGCATAGTGTTTAATTTATACTCTCCACCATCTTGACTAGTTTTGCCTGTTTATTATAAAGTTAAATGATTTATGCTTTTAGTAGGTGTAGAAAATAGTTAAACACTGAATATATATATATGTATAATTTTTGCATTTTTATTCAAGATAAATTCTTTTATCATACATCATATCCTGATTATAATTTCCCCTCCCTCCACTAATATTAAGCATATTTTCACCCAGGTAACAGGTAAGGTGAAGGCATTTAACTGGCTATATATATATATATATATATATATATATATATATATATATATATTCTAAATGTGAAAGCATTTAAAAACTTAAAAATCTGTTTTATCCCAAGAATACCACTTTGAGATGGGGACTTCTAAACCTGAGGATTGTGAAGTCTTTGCTGAGTTCCGTGGAATTATAATGGATAAACGTTTCACCAAATATTGGGATGATGTTGAAACATTCCTGGCGAGACCAGATGATCTCGTCATTGCTACTTATCCTAAATCTGGTAAGTGTCCTTGCTATGACACAATGTTGCTTTGACACAAAGAAATTATAAAACTACATCATTATTAAATCATCAGTATTAAAGTGTTTACCTGACTCAAAATCATTTCATATTAAGGACAGTTGTAGTAATTTTGATGTCAAAATATTAATAAATTTCACAATATCAACTTTATTTCACAACCTCAAGCTTCAAAAACACAACCAGTAATTTCATTTAGGTCACTGATAAGTGGAACTTGTTGATCATGTAATTATCTTATTCAATACAGATGAGTCAATTTGAGATATATGTTGCATAATGAATATTTAAAACTACTGAGATTTTATTATTGCTATGTGTTTAGACTACAAGCCCTTTCAAATGTGAACAAAAACTCTTTCAGGCACCCACTGATTTTCATTGTATATACTCAGAAATTTTAATTTCACTGTATATTCACAAATTACAATTCTTTTTTTATGAGATTAACTTTACTACTACACATAGTTCCAGAGTCTTAAAATTATAAACTTTAAAATTCAAAGAAACACAATCATGTGTTTTCTGTCTTTGTATTAACATTTGACGCTTAAAAATGAATCACTTATCTACTTATGACCATATGATTTTATAATTCCAATATTTAAGAGAAATGAGAGTTATGTGTTTGAGACGACCAGTACACACTGACCAGGTATTTATTATTCATGACAGTATAGATCCCTATTAGTTGAAGTTATTTTGGATAGTGTAAATTTAAATATTCAAGCATATATTGTTTGAGGGATGGAGAGAAAGCTCAGCAGTTTAGAGCACTGGCTGTTCTTCCAGAAAAGCCAAGTTCAAATCCCAGCACCCACATGGCAGCTCACAACTGTCTATAACTCCAGTTCCAGGGAAAATGATACCTTCACACCAATGCACACAAACTAAAGTTAATAAATTATTTAAAGAATTGGAAACTGAGGGCTGGAGAGATGGTTCAGAGGTTAAGAGCACAGGCTGCCTGTGCTCTCCCAGAGGTCCTAAGTTCAATTCCCAGTACCTACATGCTGGCTCACAACCATCTGTAATGAGATCTGGTGCCCTCTTCTGTCATGCAGGAGTACTTGCAGACAGAATACTGTATACATAATAAATAAATCTTTTAAAAAAGAGTGTATTGTTTGAATTTGGATATCAAACTTTATTAAAATAATACTGTTTTCAGCCTTACAGGGTCATTGGAGATTCAGGTGTGTTTAATTTTTACAGGTACCACGTGGGTTAGTGAAATTGCATACATGATCTATAAGGAAGGTGATGTAGAAAAATGCAAGGAAGATGCAATTTTTAATAGAGTACCTTACCTGGAATGCAGAAAAGAAGAGTTAATAAATGGTAATTTTTAAATTAATTTTTAAATGTATTCATAAATTTTAAGCTATATGATAGATATATGACATAGATTTAATAATATTGCAATAAAAACAAGAGAACTTTTAGCATCATATACAATTAATATTCTGTCACCTCTATAGTGGTAATCTTATAGAATGGCCTGCGCCTGAAATAGTGAAATTCTCACATTATATGTGTTCAGAAGAGTCTTATAATATGCCAGCATTTATTTCTTAGTTCCCTGACTTGGAAAATATTTTAAATACTAGGAAACTATTTCGTAAATTTTAAGGAAAGTCAAAACTGTATTCGTGAACATTTGCTTACCAACATGTGAAAATATATTATTATTTGGGGGGGAGAGGAAGTTTTTTGAAACAATCTTTTTTTGTAGCTTGGATCCTGTCTTGGAACTAGCTCTTGTAGACCAGGCTGACCTCAAAGTCACAGAGACCCACTTACCTTTGCCCCTCAAGTGCTGGATTAAAGGCTTGTGCAACCATTGACCAACTAGTGAACAATTATTTACTTCAATTGATGAAACTATTTAATCTTGCTCTGCAATTTATTTAGTTAATAATTTTCTTCACAGTGAAATTGTATTATCTAGAATCTTAAGTAAGCTCCTTAATTTACATGAACATTTTTCAAACTGCCTGTTTTTCTCACTTTAGGAGTAAAACAATTAAATGAGAAGAAATCTCCTAGAATAATAAAAACCCACCTGCCACCCCACCTTCTTCCAGCATCATTTTGGGAGAAGAATTGCAAGGTAACCAGAATTAGATTTTCTTACACTTTATGTGCTCGGATATCACCTAAGAGGCATCTTAAACATATTGTGTTACAATTTTCATTTCACATACAGATTTTTCAACAAATATGAATTATTTTTAGCATAACCCAAGTCCGATTACACCTACTTTTATTTCCTAGGCAGTTTGGATGCTCACCTAACTAGACCTGGAAGGAGGTGGGTGGTCCTTGGACTTCCCACAGGGCAGGGAACCCTGATTGCTCTGTGGGCTAATGAGGGAGGAGGACTTGATTGGGGAGGGGGAGGGAAATGGAAGGCGGTGGCGGGGAGGAGGCAGAAATCTTTAATAAATAAATAAATAAATAATAAAAAAGATAATTCTGTAAAGTAGTTAGATTCTAAACCTTGGTTTGTTCCTGTGTAGAAGAAGGGTCATAGTGTCATCATCCTAATAGAGATAAATGCAATTATCCTTGAAATTGCAAGCCTAGTGCCTAACCCACTGTAAGCCCTGGATGAATGTCAGAGAGCTACTTTTATATCCTTGTGGACTGAATGTCTCCTCTTCACAAAACAGTGTGTGACATTGTGAGACATTCAAATGAGTCAGAATAGGATGTCCAGACAAGTGTCCTGCAATAATCATTTACCCAGTGAATGAAAGAGACCCTTATCTTCATCTCACTTCCTAATAATATGCTACATGCTGGCTAAACTATAAAGGAAAAAGATTTATTTGGTTGGTGGTTCTGATCCAGGGTCAAGAGGCTGAACTTGGGGATTATCTTCTTGTTGACAAAGTTTCAAGGTAACATACGAGTCAGGGGAGGCACATACATTTATGTCTCTAGTCACTAACTCTTTTCTTTAAAGCCATTAGTCCTCAAAAGTTTGCTACTATGGTGACCTTTCCTAACCTTTGACACCTCCCAAATGCTCACCTCTAAATACAAAAGTCAGATTATATTCATTCTACAGGTACACAGACTTCATGGTGATCATTGAATTTGGGTATGTATTTTGGAGGGTAAGAACCATATTCAAACCTACCAGTTCCTGTAACATGTAGGGTCATATGACAGAGATAATTACAGATTCCATAGAAACACTTGAGTATAGAAATAAGCAAACAGACTCTACAGGTGGTACTCAGATCATATAAGAGAAGATTTCTAATTAAGATGCAGAGTTTAAAAGGCTGAAGAGGGCTGGGCAGTGCTGGTGCACGCCTTCATTCCCAGCTCTCAGGAGACAGAGGCATTTGGATCTCTGTGAGATTGAGACCAGCATGGTCAACTGTGTGAGTTCCAGGACAACCAGGGCTACACAGATAAACCCTGTCTTGAAAAAATAAAAAAACAAACAAACAAAGAAGGACTGAAGATGAACTAGTTTATTCAAACAAAGACAATGTCAGGAGCTGCCTGTAACCACTTCAGCTTGTCTGAGAAGTTAGGAGTTCATGCTGAATAAAACAGTGAAAGAAAATTACCTAGAACTTATAGGAAAGTTGGATGCCAAGTTAAGAAATGTGGGTTTTCCTTCCATTATAACAAGACTAGGGCGTTTTAGAGAGAAATTGGCCATGGAGTGAATTTCACGCATCCTGCCTATTGGTGTTTCTTGATATATTTGACACTGCAAAGATCTCAGGCTACACACTTTAAAGATTCCAATGCTGTCTTAATTTCATCTGGAATAACACTATGATCATATTCTCCTGTGTGATTTCCTGCAGAAAAGCTCTTTCGCAGTTGTGCAATTTCCTGAGATGTCTCATCACAATTTTCTATAAGAGTATTGATCAAGGCACTTTTCTCCTTGCAAGAAGAGTGGTAGGATCTTACCGCTCCTTTGAATTTACAGTCAGATTTTATTCCATACTTTCTTATACCCTTTCTTATATGAGGTCATCAAAGAAATAAAGATAATTGAATGGATTTGCCTTTTAAATATTTTCAGGCTTATTTGTTGATGCGTCAGAGGAGAAATAGTGGAGAATATTTTGGAAAAGTGTGTTTGGAGTGATGGATCAGAAAGATTAAGTGATGGAGTAAAGGAAGTGATTTTTTTTTGATTTTTTTAAAAGAACAAATGGTGGCTGAGAGAAGTGTCTAAGGACAATGGATTTGAAGTTGTGGTGTGTGTTGGAGGGAGGTGTATAGATTGTAGACCTGGAGGAAACTGCCTGCTTTGTCCCATTTCTTTAGTGGCCAAAGTATCTGAGGACAGTGATGAGGCCTCTGCCAGATGAAGTTTTATAGTTTTAATGCTAGAAACAGCCCCTAACACCACAGCTTCCTGATTTGCTAATCCCCTGATGTTTATAACTGTGTATAACAAGAATGGAGAGCCAGTGAGTGAAGGCAGAGAGGGCATTTTCCTCTCACCACATCCCTCAGGAGCAGCAGTGGTCACTTTTATTACCAAACAGTGGAGGGGAGGATCTCGAGGAGGGCCCATATGAAGAAAATACAGAACTTTGAGACACGGATTAAAATACAAATTTGTAAACATGATTACTTTTTCTAATTGCAAGTAATGAAGCTACAGGGCAAATTGTTTTTTTTTTTTTTTTGTCTTAGGATCCAAATTGTAATACAGTTTAAAGAGCAGAAAACTGTACTTTGGACTGAGAGATCTGTCAATTTGTTTATTTGGATTGCTCTACTTTCATTACTACTATATATTGAATCAATTTAAGTTTCATTATTTTATTCATTAAAATTAGGAAAACAACCTAGTTGACTCAAATTTTCATTTTTTACTGAAACTGTCATACAAATAAAAAGCAAGAGGAAACCTTGAAAAATGTGAGAAATGATGCTGTGACCTCAGGCTATTGAATACATTTCTTAGCAGAATAGGACTAAAGGCTAGCCAGGACACAGAAAACGGTGCCTTAACTTAAAATACTATGGTATGTTTTTTCCATAGAGTGTTTTTATTTTAATCTTTTTTAAACAAAGAATTGATATTATGTTAGTTGTTGCAGGCAGGGATCTCTAGAACTTGAGGACAACTTGCTTGATAATCCAGGCAGTGATTTCACACCTTGTTTCATCCCCTAGATGATCTATATTTGCCGGAATGCTAAGGATGTGGCGGTTTCTTATTACTACTTTTTCCTAATGATAACGGGTTATCCAAATCCTGAATCCTTTTCAGAATTTGTGGAGAAATTTATGCAAGGACAAGGTAAGAGCACCTCGTCTCCTTTGGATTACTTCCTAATAAATTAGGACAAAACAAATGCTGTTCTATGAGGAGGAAAAATAAATGAGCTAATATAAACAGAGGTAATATAAGTATATAAAAGCAGAACTATAATATAATATAAACAGAGATAGAATGTAATATAGTATAAATAAATATATACATATGTGCAACAGATTAATATAAGTAAACAGAAACAGAACCTTATATAAATAAAATAGAATATAAATATAAGATGATATAAATATATAGACAGGAATATAATATAAATTTAAATACAATATACAGATATATGTAAAAGAGGTATAATATCTGGTTTCTAAGAAATATAATATTACACAAATTCTAGAGGAACTGATGCTTAGAGTGGTAGGAGGTTTCTCTGTCTGGGAGGAGGAAGGAAACTCAGAGACTCTAGGAATTTCGTTATAATGCCAAGAAGTAAAGGCACTGACACAATTCTTAGGGTTATGGTGATAGCTAACCCTTTATAAGTCTGACAGCATGTTCTGTCTCTAACATATATTTTTATTTCTTCCAAATGTTTTAAAACTTGTAATATGGTTGAACAAAAAGGGGTAAGGGTAAAAAAGCCTGCTCATTCCTTTCCAAGTCAAATGCCAAGGCATTAGGTGAGGATTGATGCCAGTATTTACAAATATTCTGAATACCTATAAAACTCTTATTTCACCAGGTATGTAGTCAGAATATTTTCAGTTGATTTTCCTGAACAATGAAGAGTTACTTGAGTAGATATTATGGGAATTTTGCCATTCCATTACAGCTCTGACTAAAACAACTGAGTATTTACATATAAGGATGAAGGGGCAAAGAAGGGTTTACAGGTCATTAAACAAGCCATCAAAAATTGTATAGGAATAATTGAAAAATGTTTATAATCATATGAGATAATATTGCTCATTGGAACATGTGGTTTGCAGAAAAATGTACTCTAAAACACGGTCAATAAAATATATGCCTCAAGATTGTCAAGACTCTATAAAATATAGAAAAAATAATTGATACACCTTAAAGGGAGGTAAATTAGATTCCTATTAATATCATTTTGTACCTTCTTATAAGAAACTTTGATTTTTGACTGCAAAGCACAGAAAATGGGTCAATGGGTAAATGCCAAGTCTAGTGGTGACTCACACTTTCACAATTGAAATTACCACTCTTGTAATAATTACTATATTCTCTCTCTCTCTCTCTCTCTCTCTCTCTTATATATATATATTTGTCTTTTTCTCTCTTTCCATCCATCTCCCCCTCTCTCTGTAAATGTGTGTCTCACAGAAAGAGAGGTATATACACACAGACCCATAGAAGCACATATACAAGCATACAGACACACACACACACACACACACACACCCACACACACACTAGTTTAACACATATTCTGATTGCTCTAAATTCAGTTGGTTTCTTATTTTTTTCCTCAGCATCATAATACATATCATCATACTAAAATTGAAAACATGTTTCTATACATGAAATTATACAATAATTTTTGTATCATAACTGAGCAGAACTTAATAAGTTTAACTTAACTATTAGCTCTCATTTCTTGAGCATTTTCTCTCTTATTAACAATTTGAATATGTCTATCAAGCTGCAAAATGATGGTGTAGTACCTGCATTCGTTTCTTCTTATTTCAGTTTTGTATGGTTCCTGGTATGATCATGTGAAATCTTGGTGGGAAAAGAGTAAGAACCCATCTATACTATTTATGTTCTATGAAGACATGATTGAGGTAAGAAATAAAAGGCAAATGAATGTTCTAGTAGGTTTTAAGATGCTCTTACCATCTGACAAGCCTGTGGATGCAATATTATTACTGGAAATGTAATAGCAACCACTTGTAGAAGTATAAAAGGAAAAACATGATACTCTAGTTTGATTAAGTTTAATGAACAAATAAATTTTAAATCCAGGTGTCAAAATTTTCTAATGATAATATTTTAAAAAAGAACCTTGAATTCATAAAATTAAGAAACAAAATAACAGCATACATGAATGGATAATCACCAAACTTGATATTTTACTGGACACTGTTGTCTGAGGATTTATACCTTCATATATGAAATTCATTGTGCATATACCATGTATGAGATTATAATAACTAGTCATATTGGCTTACAACTGTGATTACAGCAATTATAAAACTGAGACTGGCAGCCGTGAGTTCAGGACATGTTTGAGCCGAATATCAAGACTCGCCTCAAGAAGAATAAACATAATTTAAAAAATGACCAGAGATATATGTTAGCAGATAAAGTCTTTGCTCTACAAGTTTGAGGACTAGAGTTCAGATCCCTGGTACTTACATAAAACCAGGTCAGCATGGAAGCCTGACCCTATTTCTAGAACTATGGAAAAAGAGGATTCCAGAGTCACACTTGCAGGGTGAACTAACAGAATCAGTGATCTCTGGGTTGAGTGGCACATGCTGTCAGTAAAATAAAGTGAAGAGTGATAGAAGAAGCTATATGATCACACATTTCTGGCTTTCACACACTCAAATGCAAGCGCGTGTATGCTAATACACATTCAAACTTGGATACACAAAACCCACACTCTTGCATTATCTATTAAAGAATAAATAAAAATGAAATTATTAGAATGAACTACAATTAACATTTATAAGTCATTTCATTTAGGCCTAACAATTTTTGAAATGTCTCTTGCATCTATTTCTAGATGCAGAAGAATTGTTTAGAATAGTTTGTTTTCCTCATTATTAATTTAATTCCAAAGTGACCAGATACAAAATAATATTCTAGGAAATTAAGACCTATTCACGAATTTTGTCAATATGATTTTCAAATCACTTTGTTTCTCATAGGATATCAGAAGAGAAGTGATAAAATTGATAAAATTCCTGGGGAGAAAACCTTCAGAGGAGCTCATGGACAAAATCATTCAGCATACTTCATTCCAGGAGATGAAGAACAATCCATTCACCAATTATACAACAATGCCAGAGGACATGATGAACACCAAAGTATCACCTTTCATGAGAAAGGGTGAGAAAGTCATGTGACTTTCTGTTGGAAGGTCTAAATTGCCATGACTTAGGCAAAAATCTAGTCAAGATTATTCACCCTGCATAATCAACATGTACTTTCTTTAAACTCTTTTATCTTGAATATTCTTATTCTATTATGGATTGTTCAGAGGCATTAAACACTATTATTATATATATGGCCATATTTACTAATAATTTCTGGTACTTGCTTATTCCCTTTCAGAAGTATATTATATTGAACATAATGGCCCACATCTTAGTCTGAGCATCATCAAAAGTATCATCTAGTATACCAGTGTTATTTACTAGGTCTGTGTATATTAGTGTATATCATATGCCTTATGCATATTATCTATATAGTCTATTATTTCTAACTAGAATTTACTACTATTTTGAGATAAAAACAAGTTCAGGAAAGTCAGTCATATTTTCTTGTACAAATGACAGAAAGTTTTGAAATCTAAATGACTAAGGTAGGAATTCAAACATAATTCCATTTACTAATACTATCAAAACACAATGAAAGGAAATTTTATGTACATAGGATCATTACCTGACACAATATAGTCAACTTGTATGCCTGAAATTAGGGATTTTTACATAGTATCTATGTAGCAACGTCATGTAAATAATTGGACATAAAGGTATAAGTGTGGATTTGAAAGATTTATCATCACAAACAAAATATCCAATAATGTGAATTATTACACTATTGGTCTCATCATTGTTGGGAAGAGGCTGCTTATTTGTCCTGGCAGCCCAAAACCAAAATAATCACACAGAAACTCTATTAATTAAATCACTGTTTGGCCCATTAGCTCTAGCTTTCTATTGGCTAACTCATACATTAATTTAACCCATTTCTATTAATCTGTGTACCACCACATGACTGTGGCTTACTGGCTAATGTTCTGGTATCCATCTCTGGTGGGGCTACATGGCTTCTCTCCACGCTGTCCTTCTTTATCCCAGCATTTAGTTTAATTTCCCCTGCCTACCTCTATTCCCTGTGCAGGACCAAGACATTTTCTTTATTAACCAATGGTATTCACGGTATACAGAGAGGAATCCCACATCATATTATAGAAGGCTTGATACAAGAGAAAACATCAAAGAAGATAGCTCATTTGAAGTAGTTCAATTAAGAATAAATGAGTTAATAGGAATTTCAAAGAAAATGTTTCAAAACAATAAAGGCAAATTTGTCATTGTAAAATAAAACATGGTAATAATTTTATTGAAAAAACTGACATTAGGAGAAAATTTCACATTATTTATGAAAGATATATAGGATAGACAAATCTCATGAGTCTGGCTCAAAGAGTTGACACTCCCGATTTCCTTCTGCTTCCTCACAGGAATTGTAGGAGACTGGAAGAACCACTTCACAGTAGCACTGAAGGAGAGGTTTGATGAGCACTATGAGCAACAGATGAAGGAATGCGCCCTGAAGTTTAGAGACGTGCTTTGAGTCGTTTCTTAATCTTGTCTCTGAAACTGGAACATTCTTCAATTTAGCCTCCAGTTTCTGCTGGTTTGTCTTTCCATAGAAGCAAAAATCTTTTGAAGGCTGGTGATTTAATTTCTTTCTCTCTCTGTTTTAAACTTTCATATAGTTTAAATTCATATCATAGTTTGACAGAAAAAACACATTTTTTTCCTATATAGAAGATAAGAATTCCAGGGAGAGGGGAGCAGAGAAAAATGTAGAGCTCAATAAAAAAATCAATAAAAAAGATATAGACTCTCCTCTTACAGTGTTCAAAGATTTTTAACAGAAATAATTTGATGTCTCTATATTTAAACATTCATATTACGATACAAGTATTTTCTCAGTGACACACAGATCAAAAATATGAAAGTGGTTTGAAGTTGGCAAGTAGGTAACTTCGTGATTGTGTTTGGAAGATAAATATATACAAAATTATATGAAGATATTAAAACAATTCCATGAATTATAATGTCACTTGAAGGTAACATCTAAAGATGCATAAATGATAGAAAATTAGTTAAACTGAATAAAAGTATTTTCTTATGTTTTGAGCCTTAAGCCAATTCTAATTGAGTATTGAATCATAAATTGCCATCATTGTTGTGTAGAATCATGTATAATCTATACACACTGGAACTTGATGGTTGCAGCCTTGACTTGTTATTCTTTATCAGTAAGAAATAAAAAAGTCAGGAGTCAGATATTGGGGTAGGAAGCTGAAGGATCAGAGAAGGGGGTGAGCAGCCACCAGTCACCTCCTACCTCTTCTGTTCCTTTCTCCAAATGGATCAAGATCCTCTCTCAGCCCTGCCATACTACCTCCTGTCCCCTATCTCTTTCCAGTTCTCCAAACCTCTATTGCTTATTTTGATTAGCCAGTGGCTAGCTCTGCCCTTTGACTTCAATCAAACATTTTTTGTCAGAACACAATCAAAATCTCACACAGCATTTCTCCCTTTTTGTCTAAATAAAAAGGGAAGATTTTTAACTAACATAGTAGAACTACATACGATAAGTATAATAACTAAATACAAATTTATATGTAAGAGTTACATTAACAATGTTCAGTCCATTTTCATTTGACAAAACCAGAGAAAATACTCCACTTCCTATGCTGCATTGGTGGGTTCAAAATCTTGCAATGAATTTGCTTTCTGTCCTAACTTGTATTACCAACCCAAAACTATCTTATTAAGTCTCTCAACCTTATATGCTTTATACCTCTTTTGTGAGTTCCTTTTCTGAATTTAGAAACAAGGAAATCTATAACTATCTATTCTTTAATTCTGTCAGAAACCTAAGAAGGATATACTATTACCTGAGTAAACAGGAAGTGCAGAGCAAACAACTACCAAAAGTAAGAAATGAAGTAAACAACTGGCTGACTAGAGTGTTACCCAAGGAACCTCTGTAATGTTGTGGCATCCATCTTTTCTCTATAAACTTCAAATATCTGGAAGACTTTTCCGTGATGCAGAAATTTTAAAGCACTGTCTCACCTTTTCTTGGCAAATTTCAGAAGTCATTTTCTTTTGCATCCTATTTGTCCAATTTGGACAGCATACTACCAACAATTGAGATAAGTGTAGTCTGTTGTTCACTGTCTAACTTTTGACACAAAGAAAGCAAACTGCATTTGAAGTTTCTATGACTCTGTCTTCTTCTCTGAAGTAAATTGGTGCTGCCAGGAACAGACTTGTCTCATTGTCATAAAAACCTTATGCTAATAAAACATCTTAAGTGTCATATTTTGTAGATCTCTAGTGTGTTTGAAGACCACCTGTCTATATAAAATATACCTCAGTTTGACCTTGAAAACATACCTCACACAACTGCCAGTTTACTTATAACAAGCAACTATCGACCTGCATTTCTTTATTATCTTAAATAGTATATAATAATGATTTTAAGGACTAGAAATTTGCATTACAATGCTAAATAAACTATATAATTACAATACCTTAAACAAGAGTAGATATATATGTATAGTAGGTTCTAACAAAATAACCTTAAATTTGTATCTATATACAAAAATATCATAAACAAGACTAAAAATATATAAACAGAAAAACAAAATAACCTCAAATTTGTATCATTATACAAAAATTCATATCAGGATAAAATATTTAAGACTAGTAGTTGCTTTTTGAGTTTAAAAGTAGATTTAGTAATCTACCTTTTTATCCTACCATTTCTATATCATGCTTTTTCTTTTCAGAACAAGATCCGTGAATGTAATTTTCCTTTTTTTAAAGATTTTTTTCATGACCATTACCAATATCAACTAACTAATCCCCCTAAACAGCGACAAATATCCAGAACCCACTGAATGACCAAAATCCTCCCACCCCACCTATAGGGAATATAGGCATAGTGTTCTTAAAATTATCTCCTGTTCTCTGGAATTGATACCATTTTTAGAGGACCCTGAAACAAATGACATAAGTCCTCAGAGAGCTAGCCATATCATTCATTGTCCAGTCTCTGTGTAATGAGAAAGTGCAGGGCTTATCTCAGGTCCTGCATAGAGTAGTCTGTGAGACTGGACCATCTCAGCTACCCATCTTGAATTTGTACTGAGAAGTTTGTAGTCCAAAGACGATCTTTGGGTGGTGTTTATCAACTTAGTGGCATTACCATAATCTGGGTAATCATTGTGGGGCCCCATCTTCATTTTGGAGACATCAAGTGTCACTGTTAGGCATGGTCATAGTTCACTGCAGAAAACTTAAGCATTTTAAATGTCATATACAGCATATATCAAAGAGATTAAAGGACCATAATTTGTTATATACATCCAGAGTCCAAAAAATTAATTTTTAATTACCTAATAGAGACTCAAACCCAAACTCATATACAAGAAGTTAGATAAAGGCTTTTTAAAGAATTATTTAATAATTTATATGACCATTAATAACATAACAGAAGTTTAAATATATGTATATACATATTATAAAATTTGAGATAATATTTATACCTTAAGAAAAATTTTAAAGACTCAAAACAAAAGAATTGTGAGATTAGTGGCAATAGAATAACCCCTTAATTTTGGTTTTTCTTCTGTTACCTATCAGGTGACTCTTCTGCCATGAGACAGAGATTTTGGACTTTAGTTTAACAAGCATGCTTCAGTTTAAGGAAAGAGAGATCCACACTCCCACTCAAACTTCAGCTTTAATTTTTAATTGAAGTGAGAACACAAATGACCAAAAAAGACCATTTGCATGATGTCTATAGAGAATAGTAGAACCAAACATTTAAGAAGACTTATGAAATTTTATCCTGTTGTAAATGTGATATACCAATAGGCCAATTTAGTCTTTTGGGGGAATTTTTTTTCTAGATGATTAATCCTTTATTTAAAATGTCTCACTTGTTCAGGGGTCCTCAGATTTCTTCGTTATATGCCTTCATTCTCATGGAATGAAAGGAAAAAGAAAACTTGCCCCAATCCTAACTTTGGGGAGTTTTGCTTTTAGCAAATTATATCTGATCAAATGAAAAGCATTTGTTAGTCTTCTTGGTTAGTTTAAATTGAATTGTCATAGTGTTTTATGAACTGTCTATTGCCTCTTCTAATCAAGAGGTCTCTCTTGTTTGAAACAAATCTTTATCAATTTTGATTGTATTTATAACTTTTCTTCTCCTGTGGAATCAAAACCAAAACCTCTTTCAAATGAAACATATATCCCAGTTTCCATTCGGAGGTCAGCAATATTTAAAATATATAGGCTGATTTAATTCAGCAGCGTTTTCTGTTATTCAATCTCTCTGCAACTGTTGTGTAGTAATTTCTAAAATAATTGATGAATCAATGAAGGGTAAGGTGTCTCTGTGATTAGTAAATCATATGCATTCATCTTCAATAATAGCCATTTTTAGAAGTTCTTACATATATATCAATAACCTGATATTTTATCATTTGCAATAGCTCTTAAAATATCAAACTCATGTTTTAACTGAATTATCCAATCATTTTGTCCTTAATCTCAAATTTAAGACCTAAGTTGTGTTGAAGAAAGGAAATTTCTAATGTATATATCATCGAAAACTACTCATAACTAAAAAATGCTAAATTTAAAACAGTCTCCATTAGTGATTTTTGTTAGCTTATTTATTTTTGTTTTTTTGAGACAGGGTTTCTCAGTGTAGTTCTGGTCAATCTGGACCTTGATCTATAGACCACGCTGGCCTAGAACTCAGAGGTCTGCCTCCTTTGGCCTCTAAAGTGCTGGGATTAAAGGCATGCATTATCATATCAAGCTTGGTGATTGTTTTTAGTGAAGAGTTCAGAAAGAACTGTTAGTCATGTCTGGATATATACTTTTTCTTTAGGTCTAGTATTGCCAGAGCCTGTGTAATATTGATAAAATCCACTCAGATCACATCCTTCCCCAAACCCACATGTTTTATGCCATGTATAATAGAGGTCATTTTTTTTCCACTTTTGTCTGTACACTGTCTGTATGATGATATTTGGGTTTTTTTGTGTGTGTTTCAAATGTGTTTATCTTCACACATCATAGATACATATTCTACAAATTCAGAAATTTTGTCCTTAGGAATCTATTATTATATATTTATTTCTATAAAACATCTTAAATGATTTGCAACAAACAAAATGGCAATATCTGAAAAACAATTGTAACTAGAATTAAGGAAAGTCCTCTAAGGCACTGCATTGGCTTCTCAGTATACTCACTTAAGACCTCTTTTCTCCATGTTGGTTCCTGGACTAGGAGGATAATGTTTCTGGATTATTTCCCCAGTGTCCTAGTACCTTTGTTTTCTTCTTGATAGGAGAGAGGAAGGAGAGAAGAGTGTGAAATCAAGTTAATTATTGTTGAATTCCCTGGTTCATTTTCAGGAGAAAAAACTTAGTGGTCTGTACTTCAGTGATATGACCAGGATATAATTTGTCACTTAATTCTTTTATTTTCTTTTATAATGATTCATTTGTTTCAACTTTGTCCTATGACTGTAAACAACAATTCCATAATGCCATTTTACTAGAAAACAAATCTTCAGCATCCTGTAGGTGGGAAACATGGGAGCACGCTAAAAGCCTGCAGATCACTTTCTGTCTACAAGGCAGAAGGTGGCAATCTAGGAAACTTTTCCTTTGTTGTACTGATCATTTGTTCAAATGCCTATGAGTGCTTGGTGTGCTATGGCTGTTTCCTGCAGACACATGCTATTGGGGCTGTGGTGGCCTTGTCCCTGAAGCAGACTGATGCCAGGCCTCTTTAGCCATATTCCCCAGGGAAAGTTGAGTGCACTATCCTCCCTTTGGCAGCCCCACCAAGCAGGACAATCAGAAGCAATAGAGAGTCAAGTCAAAGCAGGAACTCAGTTTATTACTGTGAGCATCAGCTTACACAGGTTAAGTGACCTTGTGTGATGTGGGGGTACCTCTGTGAGACCCTCATCCCTTATTCTCTAAGAATGAGAAGGAATTTCCTAGCAGGGTGTTTTAAAATAAAAAAAAATTAAGAAAAAAAATCTTCAGACTTGCTTCATTTTCCCAGAAAAGATAGTGGCCTCCCAACTGGGGAAATTCCAAAGCACAAGGACACCTGGCCACCTGTTGGAGACTGATAAAGATGTCCTGACATGGTGACCTTGCTCTGAAAAAAAAGAACAACCTGACATTGCAGGATGGAAAGAGCAAAGAACTTGCACCCAGGCCAAATTCCCGTGAAGGCCCTGAAGAACTTGTAGTTTTTGCCTTTAAGAAGCTAACCCTACAGAAGGATTCGAGTTCCTCCCTGCCTCGCTGCTCCAAGTGTGGAGATGAGTCCCAAGCTAGCCCATATTACCCTAACAATAAACCTTGCTTATTGCAGTCTGGAATTCTCTGGTTTCTGGTGGTCTCTCTGGGGGGTCGTAATCTGGGCACAACACCTCCAGTCAATGAGAAACAACCAAACCCTACCTCTGTCTGGAGGAGCATCTACTTAGATTTTACTGTCTCATCCCCACCTTGGTAGCTTTAAGACTATCCTTCAAACTCAAGCCAGTCTTTTTTCTATCCTACAGGCCTTGAGGTACAGGCCCTGAGATAATTTTGGCCCAAAAGACTGAAATAAAAATCCCCAGTCAAGATTTTTCTTCTGTACCAAACAATATGTATGCCCGAGATGTTCACACAGGAGAATAATAAAAAATAGTTATATCCTTATATCTTACAAAATGGGAGGGTTTAACTTCAATTTATTTTGTCACATCAGCAATCAGATGTGAAAACTAGGAATAAAAGCAGTAAGCACATATCAGGCTGTCTTTTTGGCAGTATGAGAAATTAAGACTCTTAGTCTGCTTGTATTTGGAAACAGACTTTATCACAGTCACAGTTCGAAATGGTGGCAGATATTTCTACTTGTCTCAGGATGGTACAGCATCATTTAGGAGTAGAATTTACTCCATGTTTTCCTGGCCACCTTTCCTCTTGCCTTTCTCCATCACAGGGAACATGCTTTTGCTTTTGTAGTTGCAGAATTCAGTCACTGTTCCTTGGATTGACTCCTAGGGGCTTGGAGCCCTGAAACAGTTTCTGTTGTTTGCTTTTCCTTCCAAACCAGGAGCTCCAAGAGTAAAATAACAAAGGGCTTTCACTGTGGATTACAACTATTTCAGGGCAGTAAATTCAGAATAGATATATTCTTTTATCGTATTTTATTCTACCTACAATTTTAACCTACACCTATAAGGGACTCTTGAGTCTTTTAAACTTAAGACAGCAACTGACTTTGTACAGCAAAGCAAATAACTTTAAGCAAGTCGTTAGTCTTCAGGCTTCACCATTCAAAACAACTCAGAGAACAAGGCTTCTGTTAAATAACATCTCTACAAACACAGGTTCGTCCTTTGGTTCGTCCCCGGTTCGTCCTCCAGTTCGTCACAAGTGCCTGGTAGGTAATTTATAAGTTCCATCATTTTAATAACCCTACATTCTAGAACTGAGAAACGAGAAAATAAAACCCGAAACATTTTTGTATTTGTATTTTTTACCACAAGATAGGAAACATTTGGAAATCCTTAATCCTAAATTTCTTCCCAGTAAAAACAGAACATTAATATTTAAAGTTCTATTGAATTAGTCTTCTCTACTAAGTTTTATGTTTGTTAAGATGAAAATAATATTAAAGGTATAAATTGCAGTCATAGTAAATATTACTTTTCATCTTTTCAGTATTTCTGTTCATCACAGGGGAATATTGTGAGGCTGAGTCCTACGATCTGTAATTGGAAGCCATAAAAACAAGAGGGAGGCAAGGATAATCAAAATAAGCTTGTTTTTTTTAGCTAATTTGTGTTCCCTTCTAGAATTTTTGGCTTTTTAATATTCTTACATATAGTTTATTTTATTAGATAGTAAAACGTCACTGTGGTAATTGCTCTTAAATTTCTGGTGATTTTTTTTTTTAAAAAAAAATTAAAAAAAAAATTTAAAAAACCCCCCCCCCCCCCAAAAAAAAAAAAAACAAAAAAAAAAAAAACTTTTCTCTCTTTTTTTTTTCTCCTTGGCTTCAGTTCAATAACAAAACACTATGGTAACAACTTTGCACAGAACAAAAACGTTCTGGTTGATGAAGAGCCATGTGAAGTAGCCATGGGAATGCTTAGTGTTTGACTAAATGCAAGAGTAACAAGCACTTTTTTTTTTTTTTAACCACTGAACTTTCTTTCTTGTCTCATTCTCCTGGGTCGTTAGAAAATTTATCTTTGTTTTTTTAAACCAAGAACAACTTAGTCTTTTTCTCTAAAAATTGACACAGTTAATTATAAAAGAACCTTTGCAACTAAATGCAAATGTTGTTGAGAAGTTGTTTTCAAAAGACTTTAACAAGGTCCTGTGCCCCATCAAAATCTACATAGTTCAGACTGTTGCAAACGCAAGTGTTTACACAGGGCAATTCTCTATTTCTCTTAGAAATTAAAGGCAAATTTTATTATTTGCAGTGCGTGTATTTCATTTTATTGAATTCTGGGCAAATAATTAAATTCAGAATAATTAGATTTGACATAAATGTCAAGGAGAGGAGTCTATCATTTCTAGATTTTTCAATCTGAGTAGTTCTAAAGTAAGTAATTATAAATCAATTATTAATGCATCAACTTTTATGAATATATAGCATGGAAACATCAATTATATTTGCTTATAATTCATTTAATTATTAAACATCAATGTGGTGACTATAAGCTTTTATTTACCTAGCAAAACTAAAACTGTGTTTCCCTGATATAACTAAAAAGAAAAAGAGACTTAAACATATTATATCATTATTTTAAGTTTTCCATTGTGTGATGACGAATACTTGTTTCATGCTAAGCATTTGTTAACTATCAACTCATAAATTTCTGGGAGAATAATGTATTGATTGTCATGAATTTGATATTTACTTTAATGCATAAAGTTCAAAATATAATCAGCTTCACTACTGCTTAACTCACCAGTAGGATGAAAAGTCCTAGTTAATAATTCATCAGTAATGACTGTTACCAATTAACAAAACATATAAGATGTCAGGTCTCATAATTACATCCCTAGGGAAGTTATATTCAAGGGAGAATTGAGGAAGGTAAACAGAGGAGTGGCCTTAGGGAAACTAACATCTTCCAATATTTCCTGAGATTACATGACTCAATTTCTTTCTGCTATTAAGTTGTATACTTTCCAGGGGCGTCATCCTTTTAACAAGATTTTGGCTTTGATTCTTTATCTGAGACAATTCATTTAAAGCTCTCAGGATTTAAAGGTAAGCCAAATTTGGCAATATTTCTTACAAGAATATGTTGACTGTGATTTTTTAAGGAGCAGTTATTACAAATATGGGATCTTAAACTTATACATAAAATTTCAAGGACTATAAATTATACTATTGGGATCTGAGCATCTGGTTGGGTGATCTGTGATTGTCAGACACTGGTCAAAGCATAGATATTTCACAAGGTTCAAAAAACATTATCTAAACAGTATCTTACAATATTTAAATATTCACTCAGAAATAACTCTAGGTACAATCTTACCTTTTATATAATCAAGTAGACTATATGGATATTGGAAGAACACAAATATTATTTAAAGAAATCACTAGCAGGATTATATTTTCTAAATTATCTCATATTCTCTTCAATATTATATTTAATACCAGTGTGCATGAAGCTCATTATTAAGGAATACAGGGAGTAAAAACAACAGGGCTAACCTCTTTGAACTAGCATATTCTTCTCAGATCATTAATGAAAATTCTTACCACTTCACCTTTATTATTCCTTTGCCAGCACCTTGGCATAGCTTGGAGTTTCTCTTATTGTACCTTGTGTTATTAATTGTTTAAAGGCTTATAGTACAACTTTAAAATAGGTAACACCATAGGACATACAGTCAAACTATCTTGGTCTAAACCAAATTCTGCCACTTACTAAGAGAAAATTCTGGAGTAAAATTAAGTTTCTCATTGTTATTTTCCTCTGTTGCTAAAATGCGACAGTTGTACTTAACACATGTAAATTAAAGAATACACTATATGTCATTTTAAAAAGTTCTGATTGTGCATGTGTTAGTTCTATATGATCATTAAGACTGGAAAGTCCTTTATGAAAGGGACTGACCACACTCTACCTGGAATTTTGTTAATAATGTTTTCAGTGTTTATTTTTTAGTGTTGAGAATTTCATATATATAATAGATGGTGAAATAACAACATATCTATTCCATGTTCCACTTGCAGTCCCTCCTTCGCTCCCTCATCAAATCCTTCTCACTGCCTCATGTCTTTTATCTTTATTTATTTTTTATAAATCACTAAGTCCGTTAGTGCTGCCCACAAGTGCATGGCTGTGGGACCATTCATTGCATCATGGTTATGCTACCAAGAATCCGCATCTTCATAATTGGGTTATTCCTCCTCGTTCAGCAACTATAATTTCTAATAGGTCCTGGTAAGGAGGAAGGCCTGAGGATTAGCTACTCCTTTCACCATGGAATTTTAGTTGGCTTAAACGACCTTGTGCAGGTAGCCCCAGGTGCTGTGAGCTCAGGAGTCTGTTAGGCAGCCATTTCAGGGCCAGAAGACGTTTAGCAGCATTCCTCCCAATCCTCAGGCTATTGCACTAGTTCTGTCCTCTCTTCTGGAATGCTTCCTGAGTTTTGCGAGGGAGACGTGGCCCATTCAGATCTGAGAACTCAGTCTTTTGTTTGTTTGTTTGTTTGTACATAGTTTCTCTGTGTAGCTTTGCTTTGATACCTCTGTCCTGGAATTAGTTCTTGGAGGCGAGGCTGGCTGGCTTCGCGCTCACAGAGATTCGCCTGCCTCTGCCTCCCGAGTGCTGGTATTTAAGGGTGCGCCACCCCCGCCGGGCTTAATCAGGTATGAATCTCTCCACTGCCTTTTGACCACAATTGAGAGCAGCCTCATTTTATGGGTGTAAACAAATAATTGGAAAGCACTTTGAAAACACGAAATCCATCTCCAAGATGGCAAAATGAGATTTTCTAAGAGTTTCCTTGGGTGAATGTCCTTACTGATGAGAGGCGTAGTTAGTACCTAAGAGGGGGCACAGGATCCTCTATTTTATCTGTATCAAGAAACTTCGGATATTCAGTCCTAGTGACTGGCTTCAATTCTTTCATTGTAAGCAGTTTAGTTTTAATTGTTTTACATTCTAAATATACAAAATTCACAAATTTAAAATATTAAGTTTATGCTCATTAGCATAAGTATGCCAATCCCTTTTCTGAGAAAGGACAAATGCAGCCAGAACATTTCTGGGAGCCCATGTTTATTTAAGGAGCAACATAACTTTCGTGAGGGGGTCTGTGATGATCTGTTGGATCAGGAAACAAAACAAAAGGCAGCTGAAGACTGTATATTAGGACCAGGTGGTGGTGGTGCACGCCTTTAATCCCCGCAAACAGAGGTAGGCGGATCCCTGTGAGTTCAAGGTCAGTCCTCTTGTCTGGTCTACAGAGCTAGTTCCAGGACAGGCCCCAAAACTGCAGTGAAATCCGGTATTGAAAAACAAAAACAAACAAAAAGATTGTGATGAGAAAAAAAAAAAACAATCTATTTGTTAGTAGAACAGATGAACACAGAATTTTGGGTTCTAACTTCCACCCTATTGCCTCTAACAACAGCACAATCTTAACAGCAAGGCTCCTTTCTATTTATTTAATTCTAGTTTCCTAGTTTCCTGATGTGCGCCAAATTAAGCACTGAAAACAAAATATTTGAAGCTAGGATCCACTTATGAAAGAGAGCATTTGTCTTTCTGAGCCTAAGTGACATGACTAGGCATAATTTTTTTCCATTTGCATCTGCTTTTTGCAAATTTCATTTTTCTGTACTGATGACTAATATATCATTGTGGAAATGTGCCACATTTTTCTCAGTCATTCATCTGTTGATGGAAACCTAGATTGATTCAATTTCCTAGCAAGAAACGTGGATGTGTGAATGCCTCTGAAGTATGCACTGAATAAATGCCCTTTGGAGTAGAGCTAGGTCATAGGACAGTTCTCTTTCCAGTTCTTTGGGAAACTTCCAATCTGGTTTCCAAAGCAACTGTACTTTTTTTTTTTTCACCCTAAGGACATTGTAGCTGTCTTTGTTTGGATAAGTGTACTCTAATATTTTTTTCTTCACCTGGACAAAATCAACTAATGACTTTTTCACAACTGTCCCCTATTTTAATTGACACATGACTATATTTCTTGGGTATAGAACAAGATGTGAGTAACTGGGAAATAACAAAAGAAAACAACCACATTCTGAGACCTAGTCTAGTAGAACTAAGAATATGTGGGCACAGACAAATAAAAATCCTTAGTAATTGAGAAAATGTCACCTACAATGAAATATTTAACAATAGGAAAGCAACCAGGCTGGGGATCCAGCCTCAGCTCAGGTTCAGGTCCTGAGATGGGGAAAGGGTGTTGGCCCAAGGAAAATTTCTGACCACCAGGTGGATTGCACTCAAGTGGTTCCAAATAGCTCGAGCCATCTTTATTTATACTTTAACAGAAATTTTCTTACCAGCATTACATGAACAGCTTTATTATTTGCTCCTATTTTTGATTTTCAAGATACATCAAGTTTTAAGAAATACAACATGGACTAGAGATATGGCTCAGAGGTAAAAATCACTGGCTGCTCTTCCAGAGGTCCTGAGTTCAATTCCCAGCAACCACATGGTGGCTCACCACCATCTGCAGTGAGATCTGATGCCCTCTTGTGGTTTGCCGGCTTACATGCAGGGAGAACATTGTATACATAATAAATAAACAAACAAATAAATAAATAAAAATTAAAAATTATTTTTTTAAAAAAGAAATACATCATAATCATTATAAAAGCCCACATTGTTTCCATTTATACTTCCCCAAATACATTTTCCAAATCCCTACATAAGCTTATTCTAGTCAAAAGGTTCAACATTTTTGCAGACTTAACTAACATATCCTGCTCTTATAGCACTTGTGGCAGCTGGCAGCTACTTGCATCTACAAAGTTAAAAGCTAGCAGACATGGGCACAATGCTTTAAAGTCAACAATATTCAAACCCATGCAATTCTTTCATGCATGCAATATATGCTTTTCTACAGTTCCCTTTTCTACAAGAGAATCCATGTCTCAATCTCTGTAAAGGACAGACTTTGATAAGGCACTCTTCTCCCATCTAACTATGAATTCCTGCGTGTAGTAAAGATGGATCAATCCATCCCATATTTTACATTTTACATTATATCCCATATTTCCCATCGGATCATATTAGATCCTATCATTAGGACCTAAGTCATAAAGATCATACTAGATCTACATGCTTGGGATCCAGGGAATTTACTCTCAACAGTTGGCACTATGTGTATTCCTGAGATTTTTTTCCTATTCTGTATATTCATGTCTTACTCTCCTTTCCTGAACTGTGAGGCATGGTTAATGTCCCGTGTTGTTTTCTCATATGTACCTAACTATATTTATTGAGTCAGAAAAGCTCCCAGGAATAGGAGTTGTAGTTACTAATTCCAGAGAAGAAATTTGAGAAGCATTAACCCTCTTCTGATTCTAAGGGGAAACCATTTGAGAAAGAACAGAAGTTCCAGGAAAATTATGGCTGTTGCCTGTGTGACTGACAAAGTAAAACTAAAAACTGCCAATAGATCAACAATATAATGTAAGAAAAGAGTCTGCAAGCTTCATGAATTCATCAAAATCCTGTGGTGCCCTGAAGTCTACTGTTCGTTGCCAAGTGAGAGACCTTCTTCCATGCGTCTTGCCTCAAATAGACCCATTCATATGTTAATCCAAGATGAGGCTGCACAGCTTCCAACACTGTAGATATGTTTTTTTTTTTTGCCTGTGTAACTACTATTCCAGACACAGCCTTATTTGTTGGTAAGGAGAGAAGAGAGTGTTGCTTGGTAAACACAATCCAGGTGCCAACACATAAATTTATGTTTTCTGTATTTGAACTGATTTGCATAACTTTGAACCTTTTATGAAATTTTATACTGGAAAATGTTTAACTTGAAATAAATTATTCAACACTTTGCACCACATACCTTAGAGAAATGTATTCAGTTGATGTCAGTTAGGGAGGGATTTGAGAGAATTTGAAGGCCCGAGTAGATAAAAAAATTGTAATTCAAACACAATCTGAGTGAAAGTCTTTTAATATTCAAGATGAATTGGTTCCCAGATTCCAACATTCATAATCTTCAGGTTTTTAGGTTCTTTGCATAATTGCCCAATAGTTGCATGTATCTTACTTGTATCCTGTCAAAAGTTTGAACCTTGTCTATCTTACATTGTGCCTAATATAAAAATGTCATGCAAATAATTGCATTCCATATTGTTTATGATATAATGGAAGGAAACTGTAAACATTTACAATGCACAGGTGGTTGATTCTGCTAATGTAAAATTCAGATATAGAGAGCTATTTTTTTATCTATTGCCTTTGATCAAAGACATCTATCTGACATTGAATTATATTGGCAAGGAATTATATTGACTATTAGGAATCTTTTTAACAGCTTAATACAAAGTCTCAGTCTTGCTGACACTCTAAAGTTATATTTTTGAATAAGTAAAAGAATTCCTCAACTCATTCTAAGCATTGAGGCGGGTGGATTCTGGTAATTAATGGTATATTTCCAGTTCTCTCCCAACCTGTAACAGGTAAGAGACAAACAGAAGTGACTTTATTTAAAATCTTGTTGAAAATATAATGTAACATGGGGTCAACAAATCTAGTGTTCCAAAGGTGTTTTTGTGGACAATATCCTCAAAAATTGTGTATCCTCACAAATTTGTGTAACTTCAAGCTTATTTCTTTTTTGTCCTTTTGTTGTTGTGGTATTTTATTTTAATTACAAGATTTTTTTCCTCTTCCCCTATCTTCACACCCTCCCTTAAACCCTCATCTGCTACCCTTCAAATTCATGCCCTCTCTTTTCATCAAGAGAAAATTATTTACTATTGCAAGCATGTAGTTAGTTGCATATATATGTATATTCTTAAATATACCTGGTTGAGTCCATATAGTGTTACCTGCATGTGTGTTTTCACAGCGCATCATTTGACATTAGACAAAAGCAATTAGTGTCTTCTTCCCCAGGGAGGGCTGACTCTCACTCCCAGATTTACTCACTTACCTGCACTTCTTTGTGTAGGGATGTGACCTGCTAAGCTTTTCCCCATGCATTTTGGCATGCCCATTTGCATCCTACTCATAATCTTTATTTACTCTGCTAAATGTTGTCCCACACCCCACATATATCTTTATTTGTAGCCTGATGTATATAATGAAAACAACTTACCAATTTACCTATAAATTCAAAGGAATTACATGAAAATTTAGGCTGTGTTTGAGTTTTGATGAGGAGGCTTTGCCATTTCAGAACTTGCAATGATAGTCCCATAACTTATAATCCTGCAGTAACTTTTCCACACATTTCAACAATCTTTACATTGTCACATAATATTGATACACAAATGAGGTGTGGTAATATTATGTGGTGTATGAATAGCATATATGGAAATAAATGTACAAGATTTATTTGTTAAATTTCTTTTCTTTTCTTGATTCTAACACATGTGAACTGAGTTCATGTCTCTGAAGTTTGAGAAATTATACTTCAATTAAATTAGTAATATTTTATAATATAAATATTTATTGATTCTTTAGACATTTCATGATGTGAGAGTGTCATATCAATCTGTTGATTTCATTGGTTAAATAAACTGCCTTGGCCCTGATAGGTAGGAACATAGGTGGGTGGAGTAGACAGAACAAAATGCTGGCGGGAAGAGGAAGAGAGGTCAGAAAGCATGCAGCTCCGCTCAGAGCCAGACGCCTCAGAGAGAGACACCATGCTCCTGTCTAGTGGGCAGACGGGATAGCTCTGCTCTCTGAGGCAGAGGGATGAAACTCCGACCCAGGATGGATGTAGGCTAGAATCTTCCCGGTAAGCGCACCTTGTGGTGCTTACTCTCGTGATTAGAAATGGGTTAAGAGGTTGAAGCTAATGGGCCAAGCAGTGCTTAAAAGAATACAGTGTCCGTGTAATTATTTCGGGTAAAGCTAGCCGTGGGAGCGGCTGGGGTGTTGGGGACGCAGCCCCGCCGCTGTTATTTCAACAATTTCACATTATACAACCCAATCCTGATCACCTTCAAGTCCCTCTATATCTCCCTTTATCCCTGCCCCATCCCTCCTAAAAGAACGCCCCCAAATCAATTAAAAAACAAAAAAACCCTGACTTCTCTGTGTTTCCAATACCTCTTCTTTCATTTTAGTAGCATTGGGTGTGACAGTGTGTTACGAAGTATACTGTTTTGTCTAATCAGCCCCAAACACAAATGTTTATTGCAACGAATCATTAGTCTGGTTCAGGTCTCTGGTCTCTGGCAAACCATTATCACCGGACCCTCGCTGAAACTCCTCTTGGATATCCTGCTGTTGCTCAGAATCATGGAGTTCCTGAGGTTATCAATTGTCAGGACTAGTTCCTTCATGCATTCCAGCAGGTCATAGATGTTAAGGTAGGCCAACCCAATGCCAAAGATGTGGGTCTGGGTGGTATCTGAGCCAGTTGGTCTGGTCCATTGGACCACCTCCCTCAACTGAGGAACAGAACCAGCTCTCCTAGAACCATGCCACCAGGGGCAGCTCTCCTATGCTGATGGTGAAGGATGGGGCCATCACTCCTGAATAGGGGGTCCAATCTTCCATAGAGGTCAGGGTCAGCTCTCCTGCTATAGTCCAGCAGGAGGCAGTACTGGCTCAGCATCGCCTTTGCTTTGGGCATGAATGGTTCCTATGACCTCTTGTGGCAACATAGCCTCAAACATTATCACAGACCCAAGCAGGAGCAGGAACACAGACCAAGACATGGCCCTCTGCAGCATCTCATGCCTGGATGTCACGTTGGTCCTGGTGGGTACACAGGTCCCCAAGATCAGTATGACCCCAGCAGCAGCAAGGCCATTGGACACAAACGGTCTCTGGTGGCTGTCCAGACTACCTGCATTCACATTGCCCTTTCTGGTAACGGGATCCACGAATATCAACTCAGACTCTGGCTGCTACCAGGAATTAGTAACATTTTAAATTTGATTGATGCTACTCTTTGTTAAAATCTAGTCTTTCCAAATGGATAAGAAACTGGATATCTTCAGGAGGAAATTAGTGGATGTTCAAGGGATCCCTCTCTTCTGGAGCATTGCTGAGCAGTGGTCCGAAGTGGAGTCATTTGAAGCCAGGCCTGATGATCTTTTGATCTCCACCTATCCCAAATCTGGTAAGAACTTTGAATTTATTGACTCTCACTGGTTAGATAATGATTCATATTTAGGAGCCTGCCTGCCTTCAGATACTTGTCTAATCTAAGCTGAATTTTTCTAACATGTTAAAGGAGTATCGTGACTAATGGGAGCAATCTTGTCTCAGCTTAGATTGATTTACGTCCATTTTCAAAGTATCCCATGAATTTACTTGAACCCACAATCAATCAACTTCCTGCCTAATAAATGCTCTAACATCAACTTTCCTCTGTACTTCTACTTAATTCTCTAAGGGAAACAAACAAACAAACAAACAATTATACTAGAGTTTAAGATATTCTAATCGACCAAGATCTCACAAATCCCACATGATTCCAGGGTCTTAGGAAGTAAACAAATATAACATGACACTGTCGGTATGAAAAACAAGGCGGTTTTGGCAATTTTTTCTCTCTCTGGGGGTTTTGGCAATTTTCTCTCTCTCTCATTTACTTTTATTTTATAATCAAAGGACATATGCAATTGAACAGACTGTGTTCTCATTTGAATTTGGTACTTTTTTTTTCAAAGGACTGGTGAAACATGTTCTCATAGTTGTCAGAGTGAATCACTGTACTGAGCTCTAATGGGTCCTATTGTTGGACATAGCACCCTGATTATTACAGGCAAAAGTTCTTTGTATTCTTTTTTCACATCTCCATCAAATGGTGATCCTCTTTATCTGCCATTTTCTTCAATTCTATGCTATAATACCTTTTTTTTTTCAAGGCAGGGATTTTCTGTAGCTTTGGAGCTTGTCCTGGAACTAGTTCTTGTAGCTCAGGCTGGCCCCGAACTCACAAAGATCCACCTGCCTCTGCCTCCTGAGTGCTGGGATTAAGGCGTGAGCCACCACAGCCCAGTTTATATTAACTTTTTATATTAATAGGAAATGCATGAACTGATAATTTTCTTGCCCATCATAATCAGGATCCAACACAAATATATTTTAGAATATTTTGATTCAAATTAAACCATTTTGAAGAAGGAGTATTGGGGAGGGGATGGGAAAGGAGGGAAGTGTGCTATCATTACTTGTACACTGTCTCTTCCACGCACTTTTTAAATTTACTTTTTGAGGCATTTTAAGTTAGATTTTAATGCAATAAAAGTGTCTACATCCCTGATAGATGAGCCTATTTCCTGTCACTTGTAGTGGTGTACATATTTGATTTCAGTACTCAGGTGGATCTCTGAGTTTGAGGCCAGCCTGGTTTGCAGAGTGAGTTTCAGGACAGTCAGGCTATACAGAAAAACCCTGTCTTGAAAAACCAAAAGAAAACCCAAACAAACAAGAAAGATCAGTTCTGGGAAGAAGAAGTAGTAGAAAGAAAGAAAGTGGAAATAAAAACCATATTTTATTTGTTTCTTTGTTTGTTAGTTTCAGATATTTCAAAACACCTCCTCCTCCCTTGACATTCTCATGTTCTCAACAGAGATATTTAATTTCTTCTGTTTTCCTCTTAGGGACAACCTGGATCAGTGAAATATTGGATTTGATTTATAACAATGGAGATGCAGAGAAGTGTAAACGGGATGCCATCTACAAGCGAGTGCCGTTCATGGAGCTTATAATTCCAGGATTGTCAAATGGTATTATTAACTATTCCCTTCGATTATAGGAATAAATTTACCAGTGTTCCCAGTATATGTGAAACAGTCAAGAACAACAATAATACATAAAGAACAAAAACTATGAAATAAGTGTCTAGCGGAGTTAGAATTTGCTTAGGCCCCATCTACTCACAGATAACATCTACATATGGTAAGATCTTGATTTAGCTTAAATATCTTAATATATAGAAATCTTCATCATTTAACTAGTATATCATATTATATAAAGGAAATTCAATATTGAATCCCACAAAATTATGTGACTAGTTTATACATATATATAATGTTATCAATATAAAATAATACTTGATATATGATCAATAAAAATATAGGAATACATTACTTTGCATTATTTTAAACCTTGAAAAAAGAGCAATGAATATTATGATGGAATTCTATCATAGGATCTGAATATCAGAGAGATTGACAAGGACTTTGAAAAATTTTCATATTGTACACAAGATAAAGGGTAAAGAGAAGACCTAGAGATTGTTCCACAATTCTTTCTTCTGCTCCATCAAGATGTTACAAACCAGAAACTGTTTCTATAGTCAGATGTGGAGATCATTATACTATTGTACTTACAGAAGTAAAATAGGCCACTTAGCCATGACTTTTCATGGTTTGTCTTCTTTAAGATTTAGGAACATCGGAATCTGTTGAGGCTTGTAACTAACAAATCAGAAAAAAAGAAAAATAGCCATTACCAAGTCATTAATAATGAGAAGATCTTGGGATAAATTGCAAAGAAATCTTGTGATTTCACGCTTATAATGCAGTTTGTTAACGTGTATGCTTGTAGGTATCGAACTGTTGAAAAACATGCAGTCTCCTCGACTCGTGAAAACTCATCTCCCAGTTCAACTTCTTCCTTCCTCATTTTGGAAAAATGACTGCAAGGTAGTCCAAATTTTAACAAGAGCACAGTAAAATTTTATTCAGGTTAAAGTCTGAGGGCCAGTAACAAACAGCATCATATACATGTGACCACTTCACAGCTTAGTTATGACTAGTACTACTGCTAGATGGTTGAATTCCTGCCAGTTGCCAACAATGGAAGTAGTGTTCCTGTGCATATTTTCCATCTTTTAGGGTATGTATGCACATTTCCTCTTGAATGCGTGTTTAGGGATAGAATTATTGGAACTTAACATGTTCACTCATTGGTTTAATAGGTATTTTAAAATAGGATTTGAAGTGTTGATGAGCAGTATCAACTAAGTTGTTCCATGTCTTCATGAACATGAAATATAGGCAAACCATTTCATTTGAGTCACACCGGTGGATACTCAAGGGTTTATTTTGTGCTTTCTGATTGACTCATTGGGTTAGGACCTTAATTATGGCTTATTGACCACTTGAATATCTTCACAGTTATCCCTTTTTTTGCTTCCTTTTACATAATGTTTTCCCTCTTCTCAATAAACAAACACAGAAAAAGAGAGACAGAGACAGAAAAAGAGACAGACAGAGACAGAGAAACATACATTCAAGTAGTGAAAATTAATAAAAGCCCTGGAAGAAGGTTCGGTTTGCTTTTAGGAAGTTGTAGAGACATCTTCATAGAATGTTGTCTATACTAAAATAAGTCAAATATATTTTGCAAAAAAGCCACAGATGTTATTGCTAGATGCCTTGGGATAATTGCAGTAGTTCCCTGATACTGAGATAAGAAATAGCAAGTAATGTTTACAAGGTTTAATGATTTCCTCAATAATTGTACAAACAAACTATGCTACATCTCTTGAAAAACCTTTCAGCCCACTCCTATTCTTATCCATTTCCTAGTTTATCAGGGCCACTATTTTTTGACGTAGGAATATGAAAGTTCCCATTTTGCTCATCAGTGTGGTAAGAAAGGAAAATCTAATCATAGCCGCACAAAAGTCTCTTCACATACTATTTCTTCTTGCACTTGTTTTTCTAGGAAATGGCTACTTCATACACAGCTAAGCTTCAAGCAAGATAAATTTCGCTTTCTAGGAGAGGAGCCTAATGTATGTCAGTAGATAGACTCCATAAAATAAATTCCCCAGGGTGCTCTCATGTTCTCTCTCTCTCTCTCTCTCTCTCTCTCTCTCTCTCTCTCTCTCTCTCTCTCTCTCTCTCTCTCCCTACCTCCAAGAAGGTCAGAAGACAACTTGTGGGAATCAATTATCTATTTCATCATGTGGATTCTAGGTATTAAAATTAAGTCATCAATCTTGATTGTAAGTGTTTTTACCCTTTGAACTATCTTGTCATCCCCAGAGTAATTTTTATTAGGCAATAATTCTTCATTCATACAGATCCTAAAATTTGATACATAAAAATTAATCCCACCCATATTGTTATATATTGTATGGTTTGGAACATAAGGGATTATAATATTTCTAGCTCTAAAATTGTCTAATAATAGTTTTTGTTCAGTGAAAGTTTAGATATTTTTCAGCTTAAAATTTTATTTTATTTTGTTAATTTTGGTGTATGACAATTCCATATTTTTATATGTGTACTTTGATTGCTGTCATCCCTACATTCTCTTGTATCTTTCCTATCCCTTCGTATAGTTTTAATTTTTCTATTAATTTAAATATACTACGCTTATAAATTTCTAAATTTAAGAATATGTAAGTTGTTTGATTTATTAAATATTCAGTCTAGTACTTTTTTCACAAACTTTCTTTGTATCTCTTTTTTTTTAATTGAAAGTAGACTCTTCTCTTGTACAATACATCTTTACCACAGATTCCCCTTACTCCATTCTTTCTAGGTCCCCTTCACCTCCCTTTTCCCATAGATCCATTCCCTCTCCGTTTCATCCCCAGAAAAGTGCAGTCCTCCAAGAGACAATAGTCAAACAGGACAAAACAAGATGCAATAAGACAAGGCAAAAACCCTCATATCGAGGCTGGACATGGCAACCCAATAGAAGGAAATGAGTGTCAAGAGCTGGCAAAATTGTCAGAGACTCACTGACTTCCACAGTTAGGAGTGCCACAAAAAACCAAGCTAAAATCCATAACGTATATGCATAGAACCTTATGTAGATCCTGTGCTTGCTGCTTCAGTCTCTGTGAGGCTACATGAGCTCTGCTTAGTTGACTCAATGGGCCTTGTTCTCCTGACGTTCTAGATACCCTCTGACTCCCACAGTCAACCTTACCTTCCTTGGTCTTCCACGGGAATTTTTGATTTCTGAGGGGAGAGGCCCAATGAACACCTCCAATTTAGAATCTCTCTCCATTAATGTTTGGCTGTAGGTCTGTGCACCTGCACCAATCTACTACTGCAAGAAGCCTCTCTGATGACAGCTGGACAGGGACCCAATCTATGAGTGTAACAATATCATTAGGAATCATTTCCTTTCATTTATCTTTTTTTTTATTTTGCCAGTCAAGTTTGGTTCTACCCTAGGTCTCTGGTCTATGCAATCTCAGGTCCCTGACCATGCAGGCAGTGTAGGGCATGGCATGGGCCTCAAGTTAAACGAAACACAGGTTGGCACAAGTTCTTTGCCTCCATTGCCCTAGTACATTCTGCAGGCTAAACTGGTTGTAGGTAGAGGGTTTTGTGACTGAGTTGGTGTCCAGATTTCTTTTTCTGTAGCCTGCAGAATACCTTCTCATGCCAAAGAGTCTACAGTGTAGGGAAAGAGGTAAATGCTCTAGTTTTTATTGTGGTTAATTTTCATGTTTTATGAGATAATCTTGTGAAAGATTAAAGAGAATGCAGATTTATCAAAAGTGGGAGATGAGCTTCTGCATATTAAAACAACATATAGTTGTGAATGCTGTAAGTCAGGCATAATTGCATAAATATCATGCTCAGAAACTGTAAAGAATAAATAAGCAACCTGATAATGTAAACAATAGTTAAAAACTATTAAATTATAAAAACAAACCCCAACCTTCTATTTGCCCCTTCAGATGGTCTATGTGGCACGGAATGCCAAAGACGTGGCTGTTTCTTACTATTATTTCTACCAAATGGCCAAAATGCACCCAGAGCCTGGCACCTGGGAAGAGTTCCTTGATAAATTCATGGCTGGACAAGGTGAGTCTAACAGTTCCTTTAATTGTGATTTCAAAACAAATTGGTTTTTTTTCAAGACAATATAAAGTTTAAAATCTAAATCTTATGAATACTATAAATTTAATATTAACCAAACCATCTCCTAATACATTATGGAGACTAAAGAGAAAGAATACAAGCCCCTTCCTTCTTTGTAGACACTTTTGGATAATTTGTGCTATATATGATTCTGGTCCTAGGTTGCATCATTTCATTAGTGATGAATGACTGCTGGCAATATATTTAAGTGCTTTTAAATATCCATGTCTATGCTGGATTATTTTAACTGTGTGTCCATTCTTTGGAGTCTCTTTTCTACCATTCAAAACTCCTGTAGGAAAAATTATCAGTAAACATGTTCCCATATAAATCCCCTTTTAGAAGCAAATGTGAATAGGTGACACCTAGCATAAACTTAACAGCTCTCATTGCT
Source organism: Microtus agrestis (assembly GCA_902806775.1). Classification (NCBI taxonomy): domain Eukaryota; kingdom Metazoa; phylum Chordata; class Mammalia; order Rodentia; family Cricetidae; genus Microtus; species Microtus agrestis. The sequence goes on from CADCXT010006972.1 coordinate 1,933,215, forward strand.
TGAACTCTTATTTGCTGATGGTGTCAATGTTATTATCCCTGCCAAACCCCAAAGGCTTCTCAGAATAAAATGCACTCTACTCTTCCCCAGGGCTTTTGTGACACTCTCTTTATGTAATGTTATTTATTCACTAGTCCCTCTCTTGTGAACTTGCACATCGCTTATTGTTTGAAACCTTATTTTTGTGGTCTTAGTTATATTTATCAAATGATATATTAGTTTATAAAAGGTATCACAAAATATTATATTGAGTGATTTAGATGATAGAGATGTATTTTTTTAAAGTTTTCAGAATCTACAAATCCAAGGAGAGGGTGCTATTAGTGTTTCTTTTATAGCCATTCCCTTAATCTGTGCAGGGCTATGTCTTCACCCATTCTCTCCATGGCTTTCCACCTTGGTGGGTCTGTCTTAACTCCTTTCCCAGTAAGGGCAGTGATAGTATCAAGAACTGATTTTATTAGTTCTGTAGGGACCTGTTTTCTCAGTACAACTTCATTATTAGGTATAAAGTGTGGCCATTTCAGTATATGGATTTCAGAAAGACATGATTCACTTTGTAACAGAGTTACTTTTCTCTTTGAAAGTAGATTTCAAATTCAGTAACAAAGTGGTTATCTCACATACTCTTATTTGTATGGCCTTTTTTCTTGAACTACAGAAATCACTGTATATGAGCAGATAATCACGACTTAAAGAGACTTCAGTTGTTTTCTACTTCATGTAAATAGTTTTTAATTTCACATTTTATCTTTAACTTTAGTGGGTTTTGGTTCCTGGTATGATCATGTGAAGGGCTGGTGGGAGAAAAGAAAAGATTACCGTATCCTTTATCTATTTTATGAAGATATGAAAGAAGTAAGGAGAAATTTCTGTTTATTTTTTAAGAAACCCAAGATTTAACTTCTTTGTCTCTTACTCTCTTTTCTTCTTAGTCTATAACTATCGCTAATTTATTTTTAACTCTAGTTCTGGCATACAATACTAATTCATATAATTCCCCCATCGTGTTACTGTTATCCATCCAAAGACAATAGTATCTTTGAAATAAAAACCGGTGTATTTCCACTCATGTCTTCAAATAGTTTAGTTGCTTCTTTAAAAATAACAAATATAACTGTTTGAGTCTTGCCTTATGAATTAAAAGTATAATAAAACCCTCAAATATAGTTCCACTAGTTAAGTTTAAACAAAACCTTACTAAGAGCACTCCTTTCTTTGTGACCAAATCCAAATGAAATTATTCCTTTTCCCTTTAACGTTTCAGGATCCAAAGTGTGAAATTAAAAAATTATTAAAGTTTCTAGAGAAAGACGTACCAGAAGAAATTATAAACAAAATCCTCTACCATAGCTCTTTTAATGTAATGAAGGAGAATCCTAGTGCAAATTATACCACTATGAACAAAGAGGAGATGGACCATTCTGTGTCACCATTCATGAGGAAAGGTGAGCAAAGTGCTAATTCATTTCTGTATAGTTTCTGGTCACATGATGGAAAATATAATTAATCACATTTTGTGAGATTGTAGGAAATTAGAAGCAATTAAGTATGTTTAGGAGAGAAACTGAAAAGTAGAGAAAAGAAAAGCTTTAGAAGAAATACTGTGTACTGTTCTATGCCATTTCTGTGAGATGTAAACAGAGATTAATGATGAGAAATATTTGCTCAACATCCTGTGCACCAAAAATGTTATCATTCTGTCCTTAGTATTTAACTGAATATTAAGCATCTTGTATAACGTGGATACACATTATATATATTTACATATGTACCAATCAACTTTTATATAAAACTCCCACAACCCAAAGGAATTTAATCACAAGATTTATTTTTATTTAAGCAATGTGTCATTAATAGGTGATGGTCACTGTGAATCTTGCACTTTTGTTTTATTTTTTTTAGTCTTGGCTCCTTTTTTATTCTCTTTATAAAGCCAAAGCCAAAAGCATGGCCCACATATGTGACATGCATGAGATCATGTTATAGATGATGAAAACTGACCTTGTATTTTAAACTTTTTTTCAGATACTGTGTACATTAAACATGTTGCCTTTCTACTGTCCAAAACATAAACCTCTGAGTGAGACAATCAAACAACACCAGATGAGTAGAAGTGGAAAACATCCATATTGTAGAGAAGAATTATTAGCAGTAATAAAGTTTAGGAAGGTTCTTGAGATTAAGATTAGGAAGGTTTAAGCCTAGCAGTTCGATATGGAGTTGAAGATTAAAGTTATGATGCATTCAAATTGATAATTCAAATTACTATTAGCCAGAAATTTTACTAATCCCAAACTTTTTTATCCTTTGTACAGGTATTTCAGGTGACTGGAAGAATCAGTTTACTGTAGCCCAGTATGAGAAATTTGAAGAAGATTATGTCAAGAAAATGAAAGAGTCAACACTTAAGTTTAGATCAGAAATCTAGAGGGTATTTTCTTCTTTGTCTCCTTTGGCTGGCACTTAAATTAGAGGGGAAAATCATGGATTAGTGAACTAAAAGGTTGTACATTATTTTTCTGTATTTACACAGTCTACAAACCAAAGTTACCAATATCAAGTAGTAATTCTCTCATAATTCTCTTTCTTTTAGATCAGTTCATGCAGTAGCATTCCCCTCACTGTCTATTATGAAAAAAATACAATTTTATGAGGTCTTATAACATGGTATGTTTTCATAACTAATAGCTTCCTTACCCTCTGTACATGGTTTTCTTTTTCTCATGACATAGGCTTCTTAATGATGTTAGTCTCAAAGGTTAGGTTATCCCCTAGAAAAAGGCTACATTTCATGAATTCTAATCCTTCAATTTAATCTGTTGATATTTTACATCTTAAGACAACCAGTCTTTAACAGTGTCGAATTATTCTAACTTACAATGCCAGAATATCCTATTTCACCTTATGGTTAGTTTAGAAATACTACATTTAACTGAAAAAATCAAGAACATGTATTTTATAGGATTTAACATAACAGTTATTAGAGAGCCAACTCTTTTTATTCATGTCATATACTGAAGCTATTGTAATATTTATTGCAGAAAATCGTGATGTTTGTTCAAAATACTTCAACTGACTAGTCTATCATCTACATTATATCCAATTAGCATCACTTCTGAGATGAAAACTCTGTACAATTAGTTACTTTCAGTAATCTTCCTTTTTCTTGGCTCACTTTTAGATCATGTTAGGGTCATTTTGTTATGGCTCCTTCTGAAAATAAATATTTCTAAGTGAAACAAATACTCATTTTTGAACTATTGAGAGACATAAATTTAAGATACTTTAGATTTGTCTCCAGGAACGAATGATTAGTGAAATGCAGAAACTGTAAAATAGCCGAATAAAGTACTGTATGTTTCCATTCAACTCGTAATATTGTTTGTCACAGCCAGAACCTGGAAGCAACCTAAATTCCCCTCGACCTAAGAATGGATAAGGAAAATGTGGTACATTTACACAATGGAGTACTACACAGCAGAAAAAAACTTTAATTTTGCAGGAAAATGGATGAAGGTATAACACATTATTTTGAGTGAGGTAACCCAGACACAGAAAGACAATTATCACATAGATTCACTCTTAGGTGGTTTTTAAATATAAGACAAAGAAAACCAGCCTACAAATCACAATAGACAACAATGAGGACACTAAGAGAGACTTACATGGATCTAATCAACACGGGAAGTAGAAAAAGACAAGATCTCCTGAGTAAATTGGGAGCATGAGGACCTTGGGGGAGGGTTGAATGGGGGAGGGCATAGGCAAGGGGGGAAACAGAGAAAAATATAGAGCTGAATAAAAATCAATAAAAAAGTATTCTTGACATGAGAAAATTGATGAGTTGCTTTTTTCCGGGCTGGGCGCAGCAGTAGCAAGTGAGTATGAAGAGGAGAGATGGGAGAGAAGGAAGCAAACAGATATGTCATGAAGAGATGTGAGAGAAAGAGAAAGCAAGAAATCAGAGTTCTCTGAAGAGAGGTGGACCTAGAGGAGCTATAGCACCCTGATAAGAGAGCCCTACACAGCCACATGAGACCACGATGAAGACTGGGCTCCCTCTGTGACCCAGGCCTTGTGTTTTATGTGGTCCTAAGGCATCCAGGATCTGTGTTGATGTCCGTGGCCTGCACTACCACTGAAGAAGGCTCTGAGGATGTCTGGGTCTATATTGCAGCTAGAGCTGTCTTAATGTCCAAAGGTCACACTGAGCTGGCTCTACTATGCACCAGTCACCATATGGTAGTACCAGTAGAGACATGGCCTTGGTAGAGTTAGCCCTGACAGCATGGGTGCTGGAGAGCTGACTTTGCCCCTTTCCAGGGCAGCACAGTATCGCTGCCTCTGGTTGAGTGGCTGTGGGAGAACCAGGCACTATGACAAGGGGTAGAAGAGCTGGTCCTGCCCCTTATTGGGGCAACAGTGAAGAACTGGCCCCAATGGCATTGGCATGGGAAAGCTGGCATTACCTCATGCCAGCTGATGTGCTCAGGAGAATGGGCCTCATTCCTTGTCTGGGCAGAGCAAGAGAGCTGGCCCTGGTGGCATGGGAACTGGAGAGCTGGCCCCCATCTACTCTGGGCCAGCTATATAGGGTAGTTGGCCCCACCACTTGCTGGTTGATGTATATAGCAGAGCGTGCCTCACCCTTTGCCCAGAAGGTAAGGGAAAAAAATCAATAAATTCATATTTAACCTACAAAAATAAATAAAGAAATAAAATAATAATAAAAATATTACTCATTACTGTTCCTAAAGTCTCCCTAGCAAAGGTTTTCCCTTCTTCTGTTGTGAACTTATGCTAAAAAAAAAATCAGAAGTCCTTAGCAGCAACAAAATTATGAAGTGTGGAGTGGCATGTGGTTAGGGGGCACATGAACAATGAAAGCCATATTTCATTGTTTACAAGTATGGAGTGTTCAAATAATAAATGAAAAAATATAACAAATATAGATATGAATGCCTGAAGAGCTTTAGAAACAGGGTCATAAGTGCCCTAAGCATTTCCTTCCAATTTTGTTTAGATCATGTACACATGTAAAAAAATATTCTTAATTTCTTAAACTCTTATCTCTTTATAGTGTAACTTTACACTGGGTAAATGTCATTTACTATGCTTTTTTTTTAAATTGGCATTACCATATTTAAGTGGCAGGAGTTTTACAAAAGATGAGAACTTGTCAAAATGCCACCTATTCTGGAAAGAGAATTAGTAGGTTTTTAACTTATCATCTACAGTCTTGTTTTTCCAGGTTGGGTGGAAAGTCACCTTGTGAACACTAATCTCTGTTTGCAAGCTTGATTGAATTGGAAGATGGCTAGAAAATAAGGAAGATACACTTTGGGGTTTGAAACAAAATATAGAAGAAGGAGAAAGCTAGGCCGTACACATAAGTTTTGTTCTTCCTGCGTCACTGTGTCCATTGGTGCTACCATTGTCCATCAATACCAAACTCTTGATTCTTCAGGCTTTCACCACGAAATCACCTCAATGACCTGCTAGTGAACTTTTACTTTACATTACATCAAAAATATAAGGATCCGTGTCCACTTAGTGCTTTCAAGAATTAGGCAACGGTAAAACCTTAAGTCTAGCAGGTAGGGGTTAACTCCTTTTCCTTGAGATGTATTCATAATTCACTCTAACTGATACTATCACTTTGACCTGTGTTTCTCAAGATAAATCCCTTATGTTTTCTTATGTATCTATGTCCTTTCAATGCTCATCTGATCTACAGACCCTATCGTGACGTGACTGGGATAATGGTAGCTTCCCTGTATATTGTCTAGTATAGTGCTGAACAGAACATTTGTAACATGTATTTCTTTAATATCATCGTGGTATGTGTGAGTTCCTGCATGTAGGAGTGCACACCATCTAAGAGCCTAAAGTCCAGATAACCAGAAGAGGTGTCAGATTCTCTAGAATTTGAGATATAAGAGGTGTGGAAGCTGGGAAATAAACACGGGTCTTCTGAGAGAGCAACGATTGCCCTTAATATGTATTCATCAGTTCCAAATGTACTTTTTCAGTATTGAGGTTAAAGTCTTTTATAAAGAGTGTCTAGATTAAGTACAGATTGGTCCCTGTGTTCCTTAGCTGCCAACACAGGTTTACAGCAATGAGTACTTTTGCTAAAGCTGCATTTCATCCTCTTCACTGTGCTACAGAATTCCAGCTGGTTTGTCAAGGGTGTTTCAATAGAAGTAAATAATGAAGTGTCTAATGCATCAGAAACATATTTCTGGCACTAAACACATGCTTACTGATATTTTACAAAATAAAAACTGGTTAGTTATGTTCTGAGTACTGATGTAGAAGAGTAAGAAACACATTATTAAACATGTTTGTATTAGAAAGAAAACATTATGTCAAATAGGGCTAAGAATTAGCCAGTCATGAAATCAGGGTTTCTAATACCTCACTGGAATATCTGCATTGAATTATTTTCCATGTTCTATTATTCTGCTTAAGAAAACAATCAAAGTTTTAAGTGGTCATTTAAAGAAGAGAGAATAAGAGATTGTATGTGGAAAATCTGTTCTTCAATTCTATCATTCACTATACCTGTATGTACTTCTTGTACTGTGAATATAAGCCTACTGCAGACAACACCCGTGTTCTGGGCTGCTCGACTCTCTGGAAACAATGACTATACACTGTGGGCATCTATAAACAAAGGCAGGAGAACACTGCCATGGTCTTTTATCTACTGGACACAGTACTTCAGTAGCACTCTTGTTGGAATAAGGCTCTGAGGTGTTTATGAGTTACTACAGTGTATGCTACCATACCACGTGGTATTAAAAAATGCCAGTTCAAGATGGGAGATTAGACTTAGAGATCACTAAATTCTCTACTTCATACATGAGGTAACAGTTTTGAGTGGTTAACTGTTGAAGGAGGCTGCTTATTGTTCCCGGCTGCTCAGCACTGAAATAATCACACAGAAACTATATTATTTAAATCACTACTTGGTTCATTAGCTCTTATTGGCTAACTGTTACATCTTAATTTAACCCATCTCCATTAATCTGTGTATTACCATGAGGTCGTGGCCTACCAGCAAAGTTTCAACACGTCTCTTTCTGGCAGCAGGTCGATGGTTTCTCCCTGACTCTGCCTCCTTTCTCCCAGCACTTGGTTTAGTTTTCCCTGTCTAGCTCTGTTTCCCTACAGCTCTGCTGTAGGCACAAAGCAGTTCCTTTATTAACCACGGATATTCAAAGCATACAGAGGGGAATCCCACATCAGTTACTCTTGGGTCAGGGCTTTTGCCATTGACGTTTGAATACTAAATATAATAGGCTGTGTGGCTAAGTCATTCCTCCTATGATTAGTCAGTTCTACTGTAAATTAACAATCGTACACATTGTATAATATGGCTATATTCTAATAAAATGTGTTTATACTCTGAATTTTGAATAAAACAGAACAAAACAAGCAAGCGAAAATACTCATTGCCCAGTAAAACAGAAAACACATTGCCATTTTACATTTCCCAGTCTTCCGGTCCACATACTGCCTCTATGTCATCTTGATTGATTTTGTTAACACTAAGAAAATTATTATAATCCTTGCATCCCAGTATCAGAAGCAGATTTCTTTCTATCAATGTCGGACATGGAGTTCAGGTACCATGTTTGGGAAAAATACATTTACTCATCAATCTCACTAGGGGGCGAACTTTCATTATACCATGGCTGGTTGAGTGGCAGATTTATTTTCTTTTTTCAGGTTGTGATTCATACTTGTCTAGAATATGCTGAAGGTTTTTTATCTTTGGCTGAAAAGAGGCAGATAAGAACATTTTTTGTCTTTCTCAACATCTTCAAGGCCCACATGTCTCATGACTCAAGTTTCAGTTTTTCTAAGATCTATTCCAGCAAGCTATATAATGAGATATCGTGTCAATCTCAAAATATTGAAGGGAATCTCTCTCTCTCTCTCTCTCTCTCTCTCTCTCTCTCTCTCTCTCTCTCTCTCTCTCTCTCTCCACCTCTCCTTCCCTCCTCCTTCCCTCCCTCCATCCTTCCTCCTCCTTTTTCTTGCCTTTCCTCTTCCTCCCTTTTCTGTCATTGGTGTCTGTGGAGGTCTAAAAATGTGAACCTTTTCCACCTTGTCTGAAGTTCAGAGAGTTTCTGCTTGCTCAAAGTTACTGACAACAACTATGTTTACACACTCTGACCTCGGGTGTGGTTATTTGCTGTTTTGAACATTAGGATGACCATACAGGTAGAACCAGTCCACCTTGACCAAAGATCAGAGAACTCAGCATACTTCTGCTCCTTCTTTTGAGTTAGGAGGTTTGATCTAGGGAGCGACTGCCTTCAGGATACTTGGTCAAGGGTGGGTTCACTGGCAAAACAACAGAATGCTTTTCTCAAAATTAATGACTTGATGCCTCAAATATTGAAGCTCTTCTGGTTGTCCTTTGTATCATGTTAAAGCAATCTTTGTCCTTCTTCACCCTTCCTGTTGTATTGGGGTATAAAAGTGTATGGAAAACTAAATGTGGGCAATTTCAGTATTCACTGCAACTTCTTCCAATTACTATTCTGTTTCTGTTTTATTATTTTCACTCATGTCTTTGTTCTTTTTATTATTTTTCTGATCCCCATGCCCTTACCCTGGTAAGTGATATTTTTGCCAAAGATAGTACCCCAAATATATATATATATATATATATATATATATATATATATATATATATATATATAGTGTGTGTGTGTGTTTATATAAAGAGAGAGAGAGAGTAGATAGGGATAAGTAGATAAGATATGACTTATCTGATTAACCTGTCACTAGTACTAATCTATGGAATAAGCATATAAGCATAAATATATAGAAGGCAATTTCATATCACATTATGTTCACATAGCAAAATGACATTAGTAACTTATTCTTTAGTGTTCATGCTGACCTGTTTTACTGTACCAGATATAAAACCTCTGTTGAGTGGGACTCAAGTCCAAATAGAGGATGCTCCATTCCTTCCATTTAGTCATTTTACTTCTGTACCACTGCGTAAGTTTTTTTCCCAGTCTGTCTTTATAGTGCACCCAGTGTCCACAAATGACTCAAATATTTGACATTTTTCTAAGCAGTAGGCAGTAGGAAAGCTAGCCAGGGATGAAACAACTATCCCAGCTCTGACTTGATTTCTCTATGTCTTGCATGTGATCTCTTCAGGATTAGAGTCTTACCATTTAGTCATGGTGAGCAACCAACAGGAGTGCCAACGTGTTTGGGTAGCATCAGGTGTCTCCCTAACCAATAACTTGTAAGGAGGTATCCCACCTTGACCCCGAGATTTTTGTTAATACTCTATGACTTGCAAAAGAAGCTTTGTTCATCTATTCAGGCAGCTGAAGGAACATGTTCTGCAGGATACTTCTCATTTCTAAACGTTTCCTTGAAGCGGCTTACAAAGGAAAGGAGGCAGTAAACAAGACTGACCCTGGAGGGCATTAATATGAATGGCATAATACAGGAGATGAGACATTTGTTTTATAGTGCTTTCATAAAGAATTCATATTTTGTGAGCATGGGTTTAATATAGCTATAAACTTCTTGGTCAACAATCCAGGCAACTTCTCTCTACCTCAGACAAAGAATTTCCAGAATGTGAAAAACACTGCATTCATACATTTCTGGCTCCTCCACAATCGGACACAGAGGACTTAGAAGGAACAAGAAATAGGAAAGTTATTATAGACCACATCAGGTCTTTAATGTTTTCCCATCTATGTCTAATAGATGTCTCTCCCCTCAGCTCAGGGAGAAGAACATGGCTGAGTGTTTATATTTAGCCATCCTATGCAATAAAAAAAATATTCTGTTCAAAATTTAAAGAATAATAAAAAAATAAAATTTCAATGATGTCACTAGTAGTAGTTGTAAAGTCTGAGCCCACATCAGCTTTGAAAGGATTGCAATTACAGAATTTGTCACATGATTACCATAGACTTCAGTTCATGATTTTTGGGGTGATTGAATTTGTACCTGGGCATTTTCTTCTGTGTGTTTATATCAGAAAAAAGGTTTGGATCAAATATTTTTTCTCAGCAGTCTAAACATTCAGTTGCTGTTGGTAGAATAGCAAATAAGGGAAAATAATACCTGTTGTCATTCTGGGGGAGTCACAATAGGGCCCAAACATTACTCATTGTGTCTTATCTATTAATATAAGGAAGGAGATTTAATGTAAGCTGCTTAAAGAGATTGAGTTTCAAGGGAATGCACAAAATGTGTAACCTGTTCTAGTGAGAACAGCAAAATACACAGGCTGTGGAATTGAGACTCTGTCTTTCAAGCCAAAGGAGGTAAATCTCTTCCTTCTTCCACGGGACAAAGGTTGTTTACTTATTCTCAATTACCTACACTTATTTTTATCCTTAGACAACCATTTCTCAGAAAAACTACCCAAGACATTCTCCAATACCTATTAAAATGCTGGGTTTTTTTTTGCATCAAATTCTAATGTTTTAGAGTGCTGTATTTGAAGTAGAGAATTCTAAATGATACTTTAGACTTCCATGTTGGTAACTAGATGTCAAAATGAATTACTGATTTGCTTACTATGATATTCACTATCATAGATTTTTGTATAAACAACTAAAATAAAATAAAAATGGGAGATCAAAAATGTGTCACATAAGAAAGGTATTTTGCAACACGGGAAAAAATAAAATTCTGTAGTCAATAAACAAATCAAAATACATGACTAAGAAAAATTTATTACAGAATATGCTGAGTTTACTTCCTGATACTCATTTAAAACTGAAAATAACTGCCCTTTTTGTATGAAAGATCTTTCTTTGACATCAATCCATTTAAACTCTACCTTTCCTTAAGATGCAGGGCAGAAGTATTATCATTTCAATTATAGACTTACTTCTAAGAAAGTGAAGTTTATATTATATTTCTATTTTTAAATAACAAGAGCAAGCTTACTGAGTTTTAATTTCTTAAAATAAAATTCATGACTAATTTTTCAGGTCCTATTTGACTTTGTTATCTAAACACAGTTAAGGACTAATAATAAAGGAATTTGAATTAGATGCTGTAGATTGAATTTCCAAACTTTCTTTATCCCTGTTTCGTTTTCCATTTGATTTCTTTTTCTTTAATTTTTAATTGGTTTTATTTTTCTCTGCTCCCCTCCTTTCCTCTCCCCTCCCCTCTCCCCTTTCCCCTCTTCCCATAATCCCCACACTACCAATTTATTCAGGAAATCTTGTCTTCTTCTACTTCCCATGTAGATTAGATCCATGTGTGTTCCTTTTAGGGTCCTATTGTTGTATAGGCTTTCTGGAATTGTGAATTGTAGGATGGTTTTCTTTGCTTTATGTCTAAAAGCCACTTATGAGTGAATACATATTATATTTGTCTTTCTGGGTCTGTGTTACGTCACTCAATATGACATTTTCTAGCTCTATCCATTTGTCTGCAAATTTCAAGATGTCATTATTTTTTTTCTGCTGTGTAGTACTCCATTGTGTAAATGTACCATATTTTCCTTAACCATCCTTTGGTCGAGGGGCATTTAGGTTGTTTCCAGATTCTGGCTACGATAAATAATTCTGCTATGAACATAGTTGAGTACATGTCCTTGTGGTATGATTGAGCATCCTTTAAGTATATACCCAAAAGTGGTATTGCTGAGTCTTGAGGAAGGTTGTTTTCCAATCATCTGAAAAATCACCATACTGATATCCAAAGAGGCTGTACCAGTTTGCACTTTTACCAGCAATGCAGGAGTGTTCCCTTTAAGCCACATCCTAGCAAGTATAAGTTGTCATCATTGTTTTTGATCTTGGCCATTCTTACAGATGTAAGATGGAATCTTAGAGTTGTTTTAATTTTCATTTCTCTGATGGCTAAGGGTGTTGAACATTTCCTTAAGTGTATTTCAGCCATTTTAGATTCATCTGTTTAGAGTTCTCTTCTATTCAAGTCCGTATCCCCTTTTTTTATTGTATTATTTGTTCTTTTGATGGCCAATTTCTTGAGTTCTTTGTATATTTTGGGGATCAGCCCTCTGTTTGATGTCGGGTTGGTGAAGATCTTTTACCATTTTGTAGGCTGTCATTTTGTCTTGTTGACCATGTCCTTTGCTTTACAGAGCATCTCGGTTTCAGGAGCTCCCATTTATTAATTGTTTCTCTCAGTGTCTGTGTTACTGGGGTTGTATTTAGGAAGTGGTCTCTTCTGCCAATGTGTTCAAGTGTACTTCCTACTTTCTCTTCTATGAGGTTTAGTGTGGTTGCCTTTATGTTGAGGTCTTTGATCCATTTGGACTTGAGTTTTGTGCAAGGTGCTAGATATGGATATATTTTCATTCTTTTACATGTTGATATCCATTTATGCCAGCACCATTTGTTGAATGTTTTCTTTTTTCCATTTTATATATATATATTTTTTTGTCAAAAATCAGGTTTCTGTAGGTGTGTGTATTTATATCCAGGTCTTGATTTGGTTCCTTTGGTCCTCCTGTCTGTTTTTATGCCAATACCAGGCTCTTTGCATTACTGTAGCTCTGTAGTAAAGTTTGAAGTCAGAGACTGTGATGTCTCTTGAAGTTCCTATATTGTACAGGATTGTTTTGACTATCCTGTTCTTTTTTTTCTTTTCCACATGAAGTTAAGTATTGTTCTTTCAAGGTTTGTGAGGAATTTTGCTTGGCATTGCATTGAATGTGTATATGGCTTTTGGTAGGATTGCTTTTGCTTTTAAAAGTCATTACTAGTATTTTAATGGTATAGACCGTATATTATGAATAGCTTAAGTGATATGGCCCAATCAGATTTATAAAATGTGAAAATTTGTTCTACAATATAAATAACTGGGATATACTTCTCTAATACAAAACATTGAATCACAACATCGCTCATCCCAAAATGTTTAACAAAATTCTACACAATCTTATACACCTTTACTCAGTATAGAAGGTATTTAATTGTGTTTTTGAATGCATGAATATATTAATTTAGCTAAAAATGTCAATTTAAGTTTTGTTTACATTTTTAATACAATAACAACATGAAACAGTTTCAACATTGTATAGAGAAATGCTCTCTTCCTGGGGCTGTAGACAAACCATGAATCTCTTTCAAATATTAGTGATGTAGTCTTAATGCAGTTTTTTTTTCCAAATAGGAAAACAAAACTATGAACACTATTAACTGCACATTCTGGATTTTCCCTCAGCTCACACAATAGTTCCACCATAAATATGTTCATAACTTTCAAACCTTATATCAAAAGAGGGAAAAGACTGATCTACTATCAAAATGTTATACGGAAAAATATCAGAAAAGACTGGTTTCATCTCTGTAATTCTCTGTCTCCTTTCTGTATTTATAAATTTATAATAAGGGTAAGTATGGAAGCTTTTGACATTCTAAAAAGAGACTTGCAGGACTTAAATAATATAAATGTGAACTGCAGACTCATAGATCAGAAAGTGACCAGATGCCTTCAAACCATAAAAGCAAACTAGAAAAATATTACAAGTTGATAGAATCTAGTTGGTATTGACTCTAGTACAATTCAGCAAAGCAACAGTTATACCTTCCAGGTTAGTGCTTATTTGCCATTTTCTGTTACATTTTTCTGAGATTCTTAAAACATGCCATCACAACAGCAGGCCCTTGTATGGATGAATTTGAATGGACTTCAAACCCTTAAGATTTTTAATGCCTGCAAAGTCACAGACTGCTATGTGTAGGTCCTGACTTGACCTTTTTTTTTTTTATTTCCCTTCTGGAGAGGGCATGAGGTATCCTGCCCTTCCCATACCACCACCATCTCTAAGGGTTCCTCTCAGCAACAACATCTGTGGCTGAAGGTGAAGACTGATCAAGGAGATCACACTGTGAAGTAAAATTTATTTTTATATTGCTTTTATTGATGCTTTTTGTAAATGTTTAGTGCATTGGGGTCCGGGGGTAAGGGTCTTGAACAAGTCAAAACACAGGGGATGCAAAGTATGAACAACTGCATAACAAGCTTTATTTTGTATGGCTTTTTACACAGACTAAAAAGCATTACCTCAACTCTGAAACCTCCCTTTACTCACATGCATGATCACAAGAAACTCTCACCTCCCCTTGCAAGAAACAATACCTCAATTAATAACAGTAGTAAAAATAAAAAGAAGTACATAGAAACAAGGCAAAAAAAGTATACAGAAGCAAAGCACTCCTTTATATCTGGTAGAGCGTGAAGAACTGAGCTCAAAGGCCGCTTCTTTATCCAGGGTACAGATTCTGACAGATCGTTTGAGAAGTGGGCAGAGAAAGTTTTCTTTTATCTATGCTTAGGTTGCCCAACAACTGTTTCCCAGCTTCGTCTCATCTATCCCAGGAGGAGCCTGCACTCTAAGCCAGTTCTGTGTTTCCACGATTTCCTCCTTTTTAATTTTTATTTGAAGTTAAAAGGAGTTTCAACCATAACGCATGTAAATGTTTTTTGTGTTTGGTCGAATACAAAACTAATACATAATCAAGAATTTAAAAAAAGCATAAGAACGATTACAATAAATATACCACTGGAGGTATGAAGAACACAGGCACAACTTGAGACAGTGAGCAGACCAAAGTCTACTCCTGGTGGCCACTCCTTCTCTGTGAGCCTCAAATCCCAAAAGTTATAGCTGTTTCCTTATTCCATCTATGAATTGAAAGCATGTCTTAAGACTGGGTAAGAAAGGGTGATAATGGATATTAAATATAATAAATGCAAGACCTTAAATGCATGTTAATAATTTATGTATTTATAATCTACATTGTCAGAGAATAATTAAAGTGATTTAAAATCATCCTTATATTTTAAGGTGGGGAATTGCAGGGTCTCATTAAAATGTAGATTCTAAGTCTACATGGGGACCTAAGGGTCCTGCATTTCCAACAAGATCTCAGAAGAGGTCAATGGCACAGGTACTTATACAGAGTCCAGAATTTAGGTAGGATATGTTAGTTTACATTATAAATATAAAACTAAATTAAAAAAGTCATATATGTCAAAATGTATGACACTAAAAGTCACAGTGAAACTAGAGTAACCCTGAAGAAAAATGAGCTGCAACTAAAATGCTGATATCTAACTATACATGCAGAATTTTTAACATATTTCTGTAAAAATATGACTTAATTCACAGAAGCATAGGGCCCCTTCTCCTCAATGTTTCTGCTGGCGACCTTTGTCCTGGCGTCAGAGAGCCGAGTGCTACGCTTGCCAATCTGTAGTATCAGTCCCACATAATAACCTTTGTGTTTCTGTGTACAGTATGATAAAGTCAAAGTTCACTTTGTACTATAATTTAGTGTCTGAAGCCGAGCATTCGTTACACAGATTCTGACTTTTATTCGTTCTCCACGGGTTTACTGCTAATAGGCAGCCTGTTCTGCATCTGTACAACCTGCTACAAAAATGGGTACTCCAGACGTTCGGAGGAAAGATATGAAGATGATCAATGGCTATCCTATGGTCTATGCTTTTGCACTCAATTGGGAAAGGATGGAAGAGTTCCAGGGCAGACCAGATGACATTGTGATATCCACATTCCCTAAATCAGGTGAGTTCTGTGTCCTAAAGAATGCAGGTCTAACCTTGACTTTTGTTTATAAGATTGTTTCAGATTTTATTTTTTTCATTTATTTTACACAACGACCACAGTTTCCCCTTCCTCCTCTGCTCCATCTCCATCCCTGGAGACTCCCACCTATCCCCCTCCCCATTTACTCCTCTTTTGCCTCATTCAGAAAGGGGCAAACCTCCCATGGTCTTAACAAAAGCATAGCACATCAAGTTGAGGTAGGACCACCCTCCTCCCCCTGCATAAAGGCTGGGTAAGGAAATCCAGAATTAATCATATGCGTGTATGTATTTGTTTGTATCTGGGAAGCAAATGTGTGCGGGTGAGAGGTGGTATGGGCCAGAGGTACACATAGGCTTTAGACAGAGGAAAGAGAGGGGGCAAATGCTATTATAATATTGTGATCTCAAAAACTTCTATTTATTTAAAATGTCACAAAAATGTTTCATGTTTATATGTATGAGTTTCTTGATAAATCAATAAATAAAATCAAATAATATTGAAACAAAGAAACTAACTGATCACTGATTTTAAAAATTCTGATTTTTTGTTACAGGTACTACCTGGATTAGTGAAATTGTTGACATGGTTCTAAATGATGGAGATATTGAAAAATGTAAGAGAGACGTCATTACTACTAAAATTCCAATGCTGGAACTGTATGAACCTGAACAAAATATATCAGGTAAAATTTAAATCTCCTGGTGATTGTAATTTTGCAAGAGTATTCTCATCTAGCATAGTCCTATTTGTGATTCTAACTCAGAAAAGAAGAAAGAAAGAAAGAAAGAAAGAAAGAAAGAAAGAAAGAAAGAAAGAAAGGAAGGAAGGAAGGAAGGAAAAAGAAGAAACAGAGCTTGAATATTTGTATAATTATAAAGGATTACTTACTGTGTTGTGAATTAACTATGAATTATTAGTAAAATATGCATATTCTCACCAAGGAATTACAGAAATGTTGTAACATTAAAAAGCAAATCAATTTGTAACATATTAGTTCTACTAGTCTTCCAAAGCCAAAGAACAAGACTGTATGAGACATATTCATAAGAAAGATTGCCTTAGATTGTATGATCAAGGCTAGCTACAGTTAATGAAGGGCCAAAGATATGCATGGAATGTGGGCAAACATAATCTAGAGGCATGAAGCATCTAAGTGTAAAGGGATTGATACAGTCAAGTCTTTAGGGCAATATAGGAACTAAAACAACAGTGAAGCAAGGGGTGGCAGAAGGTGCAAAGCAATTTGAAATCATATCCTGATGAATTAAATAAGCTATGGAATTGTAAAAGTTTCTTTTATTTTAAACAAGGTACGGAAGATATTGAATTAAGAGTCACTGAGTTTTTTTGTTGTTTAAAATACAAAATCTAGCCTGGCAGTGGTGGCGCACGCCTTTAATCCCAGCACTCAGGAGGCAGAGGCAGGCGGATCTCTGTGAGTTCGAGGCCAGCCAGCCTGGTCTACAAGAGCTAGTTCAAGCTACAGAGAAACCCTGTCTCAAAAATCCAAAAAAAAAAAAAAATACAAAAAATACAATATCTACCCTAGTTTCTCTGTGGGATTGAATTTAGGATGCTAGCAATATATTTTGAATTTATTGACTGATAGATTACCTGAGAAATTTGAAGAAAATGAAGAAAGAAGGGTAAGTTCAGAAGTTTTATTTAGGTCAACCAAATATGAAGCCAGGTATTTATTTGGAAACTTCAGAATTAAGAATTTTGTATAAAATGTTAGATTTCAGGTATTGAGAATTTTAAATAATCAGTTGAAAGATATTGATTCCGCAACTTTTAGTGTTACTGGCACTTGAAGGCAGGATTTTTTTTTTAAATTTTTTTATTGAGAAAAAGAAAAAAAAAGTTTCCGCCTCCTCCCAGCCTCCCATTTCCCTCCCCCTCCTCCCACCATTCTCCCCCTCCCCCCACTTCTACAGTATTAAAAATTGAAGGTTATCCACACAAATTACTACCAGGAAGAGGTTTTGATAAAGGAGCTAACAAAACTCATTAAGCTAAAAGGGAATGAAAAGCCTGGATCTAACAGGCAAGTGTGAAAGTTCACTTTTAGTGAAGCTTCTGGGAACCTAGATAACACAGAACACACTAGCTTAAGGTCAGCCCTTCCAGTGCTGCAATTTAAACAGTAGAGTATAAACCCTTGCATGCAGTGGAGATTGCTCATGGCAAGAAGGTTTACTTCCAGAGGAAAGGGTCTACTGAACTTAGCTCATTGTCTAAAGTTGAAGGGAAAATAATAGTTTGGAAATGAAGAGTGGTTTTAATGTCACAAAAATATAAAATGAAAAATTAATTAAACTAAAATCTGTAGGTGTCTGGGATTATTGGTGGGGCCAGGGTTAAGGATGGGGGTCAATTGCCACAGAAAGATAAGTTGACGTTTAGCCAAGAGATAAATTATTAGAATTATTCTAGAGCCTAATCGTGAAATCTTCCTAGCAGTTGTATTCATGGATTTAAACCACTTCAATCGGAAAAATGACTATGAGACAGAGGAAAACAGGAAATCTTTTATGGGACTTGAGGCAAGAACAAAGAATTGCCATGGGGAAGGAAGACAGCCTTAGATTAGCAGAGGAAAGTTTGCACCTATAGAAGATTACAATTTTCGTTTCTGTGTACTGCGTAACATGGCTGTTGTGGTGGCATTTCATTTGTAGTTTAATAAACAAGCACATAAGCTCTTAGCCTCAGTCTTATAATCTTCTCTATTTCTGGGATCGAGGGCAGGCACCACTGCTGCCTGGTTTCTATGGCAAGCTAATGTGGCTACTGGGATTAAAGATATGCGTCATTGCTGCCTCATCTGTAAGGCTGGCCAGTGTGGCTGGTTTACTTTTTTGATCCTCAGGCAAGACTTATTAAGATACAAATGAAATGCCTCTACATACTGTAGCTGCCAGTTTGGAGATATGAGATCCTTGATGGAATTTTAGGTTTCTGATTAATATCTTCAGATATTTGATTTTCACAACCTTATTTTTATTGTTATAAAGTGGTTGTACTTAATATTTATTGTAGGCCATGGACTTCAATTAGCAAGATGTTCATTGGTAAATAGCATGTCATATTCCTGTTCTGAAGGAATTTCCATTCTATTAAATGTATATTGTAGAGCCAGCATAAGCAATAAGCATTGGAACTCTCTGGAAATAAACACATTTCTGCTTGTGAATAGTTCCCTATTTAAAAAAAAAGTTTATTGTGGACTTCTAAGAAGTCCAAGCTGGCCTTAAACTTAACATCTTCATGCCTCAGTCTCTTGAGTATTGGATAAAAGCTCCCAGTCACCATTACAAAATACATGCTGTATTACATACAGATAAGTGTTATATAGAGCACTGGGACTGGATGTTGTACGATAAATTATAAAAAGTTAAAACCAGTGATTGCTTGGAGTTGATTAAGCAGGTGTTTTGAAGAATGTGTTCCTATGCTGAAAAATGGCAAGAGTCTGTAGTATTAGCAGATAATTTAGAGATTAGAGTTGCAGATGTGCTAAAACTTCAAGTTACCAAAGTCGTGTTTTAGTCCTTATTTTGCTAACAAAGAAAATGAAACTTACTCTTAAAAATTTAGAAATCTCTTACTGAGTAAAATTATAGTAGAAATTTTAACACAGTCATGTAAATGTCAAAGTGCACACTGTTGCCTGTCTCCTAATACTACTTCCTAGAATTCTGAAAAACAAAACAAAACAAAACAAAACAAAAAACAGCCTGTAGGTATTTTAGAAGTTACCTCCATTTAATATTGCTTCAACATGTCTGTAGAAAAATGTTTGGAAGTGAGCAAGTTAGCTTGATAGGACAAATCCCTGGCTGTACAGGTACGAGGACCTGGAACCCACATTTCAGGAAAAGGATGGACTCTTGAAAGTTGTCTTCTGACTTTCACAATACTCTCATATTGTGACACATGAACGCATCTATCACACACACACGCACACACACACACTTCTCATGCACATGTACACACCCTCACACTAAAATAACATTTACAAATATTGGTGGGAAAGATGAAGAAATATGAGTTTCTTTCGTACTCTGATCTTTCTCTGTCCTAAACTGAAATTTTCAGGTATTGAATTCTTAAAGACAACTCCATCGCCTCGGGTTATAAAGACACATTTACCAACTGATCTACTCCCGAAAAGTCTCTGGGAGAACAAATGCAAGGTACAAGTCTTGAGTTGAACTCTGTCAATTTATCTTTCCTGTTGTGAGAACTAGCAGTACATATTGTGACCTAGAGAACTAAACTACACAAGGAATACTTGATACTCTCCTCTTCTCTCTCCTGCCTTCCCCCTTCCCTCCTCCACTCTCTTCTTTCCTCTCCTCATCTCTCTTCTGGCTCCTTACTTTTACTCCTCTTCCCTTGTCAATTTCTGGTTTTGTTTTGTTTGTTTGTTTGAGACAGAATATCACTACATGTGCCAGGCTGGCCTTGAAATTGATATCACATTCCCAAGCTTCCTTCCCCAGCTGCTCAAGTACTACAGTAATAGGAGTTTGCCACTATGAACGGTTAAGTGTTTTTTAATTAGCTTCAATTCATTAATATGAAATTTATGAGATTAAAAGTAATGTAATTCTCACACCAACACAATATTGCTACTTTTATTCTTTTTCTGTGCCAGGATAATGTGGCCTTCAACAAAATTTCAGGCAAGAATATATATTCTTAACTGAAAGTTTGTGACATTATTTAGTGAAATATTTGTGACTGAGTTTGTTTAGCAGGAAATTTCAAGTTCTTCAATAGTTAATCATTTCTTAATTAGTAACTCTGCTATTAAAATGATCTAGTTCTTCCGATTTGACTTTATGTAAAGAATTTGGGTGTGGGATATAAAAATGAAGTGCAATTATCTTTATATACGAAAGTATTTTCTTTGTAAGCTAAGCAAAACCTTAATAAGTTCATGAGAACAGTTAGAAGTCCTGATAGGTTAGCATTATGATCCATAACTTCCAGAAAAAGAACTGCTCTTCAGTTTTATTTATTTATAAATACATTTAGTTATTAATAATACCCCATTCCTTGCTTTCCTTTTTCCTCTCTCATGTAGATGATTTATATGGCTCGAAATGCCAAGGATGTTACTGTCTCGTATTATCATTTTGACTTAATGAATACTCTACACCCTGTTCCTTGCACCTGGGAAGAATATGTACTGAAATTCCTAGATGGAAATGGTGAGTAGGCCGAAAACATAGCTTTAAAATGTCGACTAGTTTTTATTTCAAATATTTGTATTTTAAGTAACCTATCTTCCTTCATTTTTAAAAAGTCATAACATTCAAGTTTAATACTAATATATTAAGCTCCAATTTAGGAAAGTAACTACATTGAAGTGTTTACTATAAAATTTAACTTGAAAGCGCAATAATAATCAACACCATATGAAGACATTTTGTAATCTCTTCCCAGTGTTAAATGTCCACTCTCAGTTTTTGTTCCTCATTAGAGAGATTTGTTATACATGCTGTATCTGTGATGTTTATATTCACACTTGATACTTGATGTTATGCAAATCTTCCATGGGGTTCAACCTAACTCAGTGATAGCCAATCTATTCTTACTTGAAATGTTGCCTTTGCAATTTATGTTTTAAAAGTTGATTGTATATATATATATATAAGGCTAATTTTAACTTTTTGAAAATTGATCCTATATTGTCAGCCTCTTTGATTATCAAATTCTATAAAATGTCTCTGCAAATGGCTTATTAAAATTTTTTTGATCTGGTAAACACTTATAGAGGTATCATCTTTTCCTATTTTAGTGCCTTATGGTTCATGGTTCAATCACGTTAAGACTTGGTGGGAAAAGAAGAAAGAGCATCCGCTACTTTTCTTGTACTATGAAGATTTAAAACAGGTAACATAGTAGATGTTTATTCTGAATAATGTGCACACTGTGTCATTAATATCTATTTTTCAAGCTAACATTAGAATCCAAATTAAAATGGCCTTTTTTCCTATTATCCATATCTCTTCATGTCTATCAGACCAGTTACCACTTTGTGAAATCATTGATCTGTATTTGCTCCTTTCTTCATTCAGTTAGCATGTGATTTCAACCATCCTTTTCCTTAAAATTCTTTCCACGTCACGCCCAAGACTTTGCAGTTGGTATCTGTATATACATCTATTCGTTTTCCTTTTAAATTGATCACTACAATTTGATCTTCACTTTCTTGTTCTGCATTTCCTGTAAGTAATTCCCATATCTTCATCATTTTATAAATGGAATTTCAGACCAACGTTGGAATTAATTTAACATGTTCAAAAGAAAAATTAATGTGTTTAGTTCTCCAACCTTTCATCCTTTACAACTTGTATTTTCTTTTTACTATATCAACTTTATTTTTCCTTTTAGTTTTCCAAGCCTTCAGTTAGGTTTCATGTTAAGTATAATTACAGTCTACCCTTTGCACACTCTGGACTTTGGATTGTGTCCATGCTTTGTTTGTTTTATCTTTCAAATGTTTCTCTTTCTTTACTTTTTCAGTGTTGTGCCCGTAGTCTGGACCTGCAAAAACCACCAAGAAATCAGAAAAGCAAAGAGCCTTTTTAATTACGAGTTAATTCAGTTCCTCTATCCATCCAACACAGAGGGTGGTGTACTTGATACCATGAGACATATTGGGGCCCCTCATTTATTAGGGGTGGAGCAAGGGGCCGCTTTTGGGGGTTTGCAAGTTGCATAATAACAGTCTCAGAATTGATGCACCTCCAGGCTTGGGAAACCCTTCCTGAACAGATTGGTCAGTTGCAACTGCTGAAAGGTATCTTTAACACATCAGAAGTTAACTGGCAGGTTCTCGATCTGCTTCACTGATGAGGTGGAATGCAGTAATTATAGCAACAGCCCCACTTCCCCATGGCCTCCAAATATTGCAACCTTTCCACAGTTGCAGTTGACCAATCAGCTCAAACAGCTTCCTCCAGTCCAGGGTACACCAATCTTGAGACTGTTATTATGCAACTAGCAGAATCCAATATGTACTGCCTTTGGTCTACCCCCAAAAATGCCCCACCTCGCTGTGACTCAGAGTCTCTCCTACTCTACCCACTGTGTTGAATGAATGGAGGACCTGAGTTACCTTGTAATTACAAAGACTCTTTGCTTTTGTATCGGATCTGGTCTCTTGGGTTTTTTTTTTTTAAGTCCAGACTCTAGGCATAACACACAGTGAATTTATTTTAGAGTATAAACTTGCAGTTTGCACAGTCTCTATGAAATAGGTTTGTTCAATATTATTGCAATGTACTTTGCCGCTATTCTGGGCTATTCTACAAAACTTGGATAGTCCTGCTGACCCTCCCAAACCATTGAAAAATGTACAAAAATGTTTCTTTGTTTGTAAAGCTCCATAAACACAATTTAGAACATCTTTCAATTCTCAAATCTGTGATCGAAACTAAAAGAAAAAAACCTATCAATTTTGAAACTATACTTATAGTACCGAATACAGTGCTTAGGAGTTACACATAGATGGAACCTTTCATAATGTGATGACTTGTAGACAGAGCAAGAGCAATAACCAAAATATCAGTCACAGTATGTCCAGTGAATGGTGACACGTTCTGAATGTGCTCTTGGGAAACTCCGGAGCATTTTTATATCTTGCCTCCAATAGTGCGAAATTTTCCACTATTTCATGGTTGTCGTTAGTTTACAGCATAGAAGAGATCTGAATCACCCAAATTGGAGGAATAACCTCTACTTTCTTTAGGAAGAGCTTCTGTCTTCTTTCTACTGATGTGATTTATTCAAAAAGACAAATTTTGGTTGATTCATGGGCCAGCCCAAGGAGCACTTGAGAAATATTCCAACACTTTTTAATACTCCTGAAATCTGTTATATATGTACTCTTAGCAGGAAGTATTTTGAAACATTTCAAAGTCCTGTATTAAGAATTTAAGCTGTTTGCTTTTACTGGGAGTTGATATCAACATCTCATCACCACATTAGATGTTACATTTTAATAAATTCTAATCATATCTTTCAATTTTAGTTTCAATCTAATTTTTCAAAATCTTTTTGAAATATCAATGAAAATTTAATTGCCTGATTGAAAGCTATACATATTAAGCTCATGCTGTGTTAATAAACTGAAATGAGGTGATTGATTTTGGTTAATTTTTATTATTGTGTTTGTCTGTCTGTCTGTCCATCTGTCTGTCTGTATGTATGTGAGTGCACATGCTCTCAGAGCCCAGTGGGGCCTGGTCCCTGAAAGCTGTAGTTAAAGGCTGTGGTGTGCTATTCTATGTGGGGACTGGAAACCAAAGAGTCCCCTGAAAGAGCAATGTGTGCTCGTTCTTTCTTTAGTTTGTTGAATTAGTGTCTTTCTGTGTAGCACAGCAGACTGTGAATTTGTGTTTTTTTTTTAATTTTCTTTATATTCACACCTCACGTGCTTTTTAAAATTCATTTTACATATCACCACAGTTTTCCCCTTCTCCCTTTTTTCCTCAACCCACCCCTATCCACTCCTCAGAAAGGGTAAGGCCTCCCATGGGGAGTCAATAAAGCCTGGCATATTCAATGCTGGCAGGACCAACCACACCCCCTTTCTCACATCAAGACGGACCAAAACATCCCATCAAATGGAATGGGCTTAAAGTCAGTCATGCAGTAGGAATAGATCCTGGTTCAACTGCCAGAGGTCCCATAAACAGACCAGGCAAGAAAACTTTTACCCACGTGCAAAGGGTCTGGTTCCTAGACCTTGAATTTGTAATGTTTCATCCTCAAACTTCTGCATACACATGTGCAAACTCAAGACTAATAATGTAAAGCTGCATCACTTTGTAAATTATATGAGTGGTTTACATGTTTGTTATTTCCTTGCATTTATCATCTCACTCCTGAAGAACCCAAAGGAAGAAATCAAAAAGGTTGCCAGCTTTCTAGGCAAGACCTTGGATGAGAAGACTTTGGACAAGATTATCCATCACACCTCTTTTGAAATGATGAAGGACAACCCCATGGTCAATTATACCCATCTCCCCTCATCAATGATGGATCACAGCAAGTCCCCTTTCATGCGAAAAGGTAAAATTTTGTTGAATGTAATTCCCACCTTTACTTTCTTGTGAAGAATCAGTTCTATGATTTCTACTGCTTTATGTAACTTCTTTAAGTTTCAGTTCTTCATAGGAAATCAATAAAACCAAAGACATATATAGTCAAAAGTCACTTTATTAGGATCATCCTTGCAAAGAAAAATAATGTACACAGTTACTAAAGTTTTAATACTTTCTTCTTATTTACTATTCTAAATATAATTGACTTTCACAATTACCATGCAATATCGTGTTTATCATTCTACTGCATTCTATAAATTGGCATAGACACTCTTCTTTCCTCATTGGTCGCTTATCTAGTAAGATACAACTTCCTTAAAGCCCCATATAACTTAAAAATTGTCAATTTTTATGTAGACAATTCATCAAAAAGAAGTTTCTTTTCCTTATGGGAAATTTTTCCATTACAGATACTATCTGAATTACAAGAAGGAGAATACAAATTTAACTTAGAAGAATATGGAATTTACTATTGAAATTCTTGGTTTGCTATGAAGCAAATCATGTGTTTTATGGTTTCTTATACATAGTCCATTTCAATAATAATAAATCAACACATCATAAGTTAATTTAAAAATTTAGTTGTTTAACTTTTTACTGATGCCAGCTACTATTTTGATTAATGTTTATTGAAGTAGATACAGAGGAAAGGGACTTTCTTTAGTGCTGGTATATAAGAATAACTCCAGGAATGCGTTTAGACATTGAAATACAATTAAAACAAACACTAAATTTGGCTCCAAAGAAAATTTCTACTATAACAGAATAAAGAAAAAATATTATTAGTATTATTATAATTTGGAGCAAAATGACTAATGTATATGCATACACAATTATGTTCATACAAAGTTTACCTGATAGAACTTGAAAAGCAATTCCTTTTATTGAAGCAGTTAAATTCAGCTATGTCACGGAAGGCAATTCCCAAAACAGTTTAGCTCATGGCATATGAGAATGGATAAGATCTTTCATGACAGCTTAAAGATTGATGAGTAGAGAAAATGAGCTTCGTGTCTGGATTTGATGTTTTGTGCAGCATCATCATGGAAGACTACATGCTAACCTAACAAGATTGTAAAGTCTTTACATCTGCTGTAGAGGAAGAAAAGACATGCCCTGTGGTTAGACCAAGTTCTGTCTATATTTGTGACATCAAATACATCAACTAGCCAGCCAAAGTTCTACTCACATCATTGACAAATTACACAAAACAATAACACCTATTATATAAAATTTGGGAAAACACTACATAAAACGATATAGAACAATTTAGAAAAGTTGCTAACCATAAATTAGACACATACATATATATGTATACACACATTATATAAATATTGGTAGTGATTATGGTTCATTTGTTCACGCATTCACTCGTTCAATAGACAGATTTGCATGTTTATCCAGTAATTCACATATAGTACAGGCTCCTCATGAATACCTACAAGAGGCAATTTTTCCTTCAAACAAAGTCATATGTTTATTTCAAGACAGCTCTGGAGCTTTATAGGTTTGGCTTTAATGTTATTCTCACCTAAAATATAAATGAAGTATACATTTTATGAATTAGGGGAAAGGTGTCTTTCAATGATCACAGAATTCTCATTTGTAAATTCCAGGAAGCGAAGCTCCTCTGCTTCCCATTTTAGAACTCTTTTGGATGATGGATAGTTGTTTGTACAGACAATATGACTGAGAAAATAAAGTGTTGTCTTACTGCTGAAGATTGTGCAGGACAGTTAGGAAAAGTACAAGATCTTCCTTATGAAGCAGTATATTCCCTGAGAATTTAGATAAAAAAATTATCTGTCTCAAAATAACTCTTGAAATATGAACTTCATGCTTATTTATAAACTTGTTTATCCATGATAATAATTAAATTTTAAATAGCATTTTGAAATAATCAGTATTTATTTAATATGAGATTAACTTTAAACATCCATCAGATATATACATATACACCAGTTATCATTGTTACAAATTAAAATAAAACTAATAACACTTTTCTTCATTTTTTATATTAGAAATTATTTTTGAAGCCAAATGCAGTGTATTTCAAATTCATTTCTCAATTACTCAGTCTTTCCCTTGGTGAATATTAGCTTTTCTTTTATAATTTATGTTTTATTCTTTCATGCATTCTTGTTATTTTAGGTACTATTGGTGACTGGAAAAATTACTTCACAGTGGCCCAAAATGAGATATTTGATGCCATCTATGAGAAGGAAATGTCTGGAACAACACTTAAGTTCTGCACAGAGATCCAAAGTAATTAAGCTGAAATTTGAATATATGATTTCTTAAAATAGTAACTTGGCCGGGAAGTCAAATGGATTTGTGAAGAGAAATAAATGTGCTTTTAAAACAGTGATTAAATATGTCCTACTAATGCCTCAGCAAGTAATATTTCATATTATGTAGAGCTAAGGGTCTTTGTTATGATGTCTTTCAAAGGTTGTTTCTGCAAATTCCTAAGTGACTACTGAATTGGAGGAATAACATTTTTGAAAAACAACATGGACTTGTTTCAGGGTATGAAACTTGCATTCATGTTCCTGATAACACTGCACAGGAGACTGCTCTTTCCCACGTGATCCTCCATGTCATAGTATTTAGGATTATATCACCCTTGGTATAGACACAATTTGCATGGTTGCACATGGGCTGCATTTTTCTACACTTGCCCTGCCTTCTTGATCCTAAATATCTGATCCAGAACACTGTGGTCAATGGCTATAATGGCTTCTCATGCTGGTACATGACTCATTACTCATCTTTCTGCCATAGGCCTATTTGGATAACACAGATCATGTCCCAGTTGAAATTACTTAGGTTTTGAAAGTGGTTTTCTGTACTTTATCAAATTTCTAAGTGTCCAAAGGCTGGAGAGGTAGCTCAGAGGTTAAGGATATGGATTGCTCTTCCAAAGGTTCTGAGTTCAATTCCCAACAAATACATGGTGGCTCACAACCATCTGTAATGAGATCTAGTGCTCTCTTCTGGTACAGGCACACATGTGGGCAGAACACTGTATACAAAGTAAATAAATCTTAAGAAAAAAAGACTAAAAAAAAAGGAATGAAAAATTTACATCATTATGTTTAGGTACAGTAATTGATTTTCCTCCCTCTGTAGAGGGTCCCCTCAACTGACCCTTTTGAATTTCCCAGAATCATCCTTCACTATGTTGATCACCCAAGTGTATTTGGGTCCAACATCAATACTTTCATTTCACAAAATGAAATTATCACTGGAGCTTGAAATCTTCTAAACCTTAATACCAAAGGGAGAGTTTCTAGACTGAAGGTCATTTGCCCTGTTGACAGAGAGGTGGGGCATATATAGAGCAACCTCATGTATAGAAGCCACCTTGTACAACCTGTTTCTCAGCTCCATATTTGTCTTGAACAAGGTTGTATGTAACTCCTTGTATAAAAAGGTTTTCTGCCTGTAGGTCATATCAACTTATGTCAAATTGCATCCACATTGTCTCCAAACTAAAGCTGGTTGATATGCTCTGGATTTCTTGTTTATCTGTTCATGGGATGGGGGGTTCACTTCCATTGTAGACACACCCTCAACCATACTTGAGATGGACTCATTAACATTGTAGAAACACCCTCAACTGTACTTGAGATGGGTTCATTAACATTGTAGGCACACCCTCAACCGTACTTGAGATTGGCTCATTAACATTATAGACATACTCTCAGCCATAGCTGAGATAAGAAGTGATTGAAGTACTTGTATTTTACAAGTGAATTTTAGTTATAACAGTTCTCTGCTTCAACTCCAGGGAAGAAGTAGGCCAGTGACAATTGCAAACACAGCCCTAAAAGAAGCATGTCTCTGATTATTGAGACAATTCCTTCATATCATGCTCAATAGTTATTTTTCCTAGTGATGAAACGTGTTGTAATACCTAGAAATAGTTTGTAGATACTAATTAGGATATTTTGAAATATTGAAAATTAATTTTACTTTCTAGGATGGTGGTTTTGAGCCTGTAGGTTGTGACCCTTTGGAAGTTGAATGATCCTTTTACCAGGGTCACCTAAGATCATCTGCCTATTAGATATTTACATTTCTAGAATGGTGGTTCTGAGCCTGTGGGTTGTGATTGTTTGGAAGTCGAAGGAGTCTTTCACTGGGGTCACCTAAGATTATCTGAGAACTAGATATTTACATTGTGAGTCATAAAGAACAGTTTATAACAGTAGCAAACTTACAGTTATGAAGTAGCAATGAAAATAATTTTATGGCTGGGGTCACCACATCATGAGGGTTGCAGCATGAGGAAGGCTGAAAACACTGTTCTAAAATATTTTTCTCAAGAAAAAAGCTAAATGAGGCACATAATTCTTGCCTTATTATCATTACTCATAGATTAATCCGATACAGATTCTGACAAAGCAGCCAGTTATCAGATAAGCAATCTACTCACATTTTGTTTTCATGGATTGTCTCAAGTAGCTACGTTCACTAGTACAGTGAGATACATTCAAGTTTTCTCTTTAGGAATTATTTTTAACTCCATTCAAAAACAATAACTTTGTAAACTTAAACTTTGGTATTTTATGTGAATGGACTATAAACTGAAAAATAAGATGTACATATTTCTTTACTGTCCAATAATCTTTGTACCTTTTAATGCCGTCTAAAACACTGCCACTAAGTTAACTTATAATACTTTAATTTTTCTTATTCATCAATTCCGAGGCAGAGATAAGAACTTTATTGTTTTTAAACTGAAGCCTTATAATGCAAGAAAAGTGATAGCAGATATCAGTGGAAAATTTCATTGAACACCTCATGAGCTTTTATTCTTAAAAGTTCAAAGCAGCATGACTTACTGCCTCCCTTCTCCCTTTATTACTAGACAAGTCCTGGCTGAATGGCCTTTCAAAGGTTGTGGCCACAGCCCCTTTCTCCTCGCCCTGTTGTGGCCACTGGCCCCTTTCCCCTCGCCCTGTTTTGAGGTGATTTGTTTCTGACTCGTCTCTGTCCATATCTCTAACTTCTTTCTGCTTGATAAAGTTATAAGTCTTTAGTTTAAAAACGGGATAAAAATATCCTTTGAAGGTTTCGAAGGCTGACTACTATGTCAAAAATTATCAACATATTTAGGTTAACCTAGATCTGTGTTCTTGGTCTACAGTTATTCATGTTTGTCTGTAGGAACAATAGGTTGTTCAAACTCTTGTTTCTTTTACGGTAAAAGCTAGGTTTTTCATTTTGAAACCACCTTATTTACAGGAAATAATAATGTTCTTGTTCACTGCAACCTTTTCTTGTTGATTTACAAAATGAACTAATTTGCATAAGTACTACGGAGTGGGATAATAAAATAAAATATATTGCACATTCTAGTGCAAAATTAAGCAATTTATTATGTAGAATTGTAGTAAATTCTTGTTTTATTATTTATTTTTTATATTTCCGTGTGCCTGCCGCGTGTGTACAGGTGCCCACAGAGAACAGAAGGGAGTGTTAAATGCCCCAGAGCTAGAATTACCGGCAGTTGTGAGTCACCGTGCACGAGTGATGGGGTTAATAGTCATAACCTCTGGAAGAACAGCTAGCTCTCTCTTAATTACTAAGATATCTTCCAGCCCCAGAATGATACGTAATTCTGAAATCTTATTGCCATTTTGCTCATATCATAAATCATCCCAGGCTATCATGGAAAAAAATTATCACATTCATTTTACAGTGAATAACCACTCTTAACTGTTTCATTAGGGCACATAAAATTATATATGAATTCAATAAATGAAATCACAATAAATGTTCCAAGCTAGAGTCAGCATAAAATCTCCGTTGCCTTACGGAATGTTCCTGAGAACCTATAATTACATTTATGAATGTCATTTCTTTATCAATAGTCAGTGCTCGTTTAGAGTTTGATATAACAGTCACAATAGCATTGTTCAAACTCGCGTAGGCTACTTCAAGTTTCTACTTTGACCTGAAAGCTTACTTATTAAGAAGGAATGTCTCTGTGAAATTCACACTATCCCCACAAAAGATTAATAAGGTAATTTTGCAACAAAGCTTATTTATTAGTCACTGACTGTCCTCTGCCCTGTTCTCTATTCATGCAGAAAAGAAGAAGCTGTCATAAATTTTAGAGAGAATCTTTTCTCGCAAGTTCGAGTGAAGCAAACAGAAAAGAGCATAGAGATGAACTATTTCCCTGAGCTTCACATGCCTGTATCCATTTCTTCAGATCAGAGCTGCTGCGCACTTCACAAGCTCTGCAAAGCAAGTGAAATCCACATGCTTCTCTCTAGAGGTCCTGATTAAGAAACTCTAGACTGGTGCCACACACTATGTGTTTTATATAACCACTTCAAGTGGCTCCTTGGCAGTATTTATTATGTAATTTTATTGCCACGAGACAAATGCAAGCTACTTCTGTTTTCCCAATGACTGTAAGATGGATGAAAACAGCTGCCAAGACAGAATGTTTTGTTGATCCTATTCATATTTGCAAACACAGGAAGTAAAATAGGAGAGCAGGAACACATGAAACCAATTATTTAGTATTAGTTAAAAGATAAAGGAGCTTGGCAAACCAAAGCTCAACAGTTTTTCTTTTTTTTTTTTTTTTTTTTTTTTGCCAAATGTGCAGAGTTTCAAAATCAAACAAATGGGCAAGTTTCCCAGTACATCCTTCTCACTGTGTGACCCATTCACTAGCTTACATAATTTCTATCGATTAGGTTTCTTTGAAGATTTATTTTATTATTTTACTAGAAATTAATCCTTTTGCTGTACAAAAACTAAGATTCTGTTGATATTAGTGTACACGGAAACTATACCTCCATGATGCGTGTCTTGAATTGTTATTTTCCAATCCTAGTTTGGACTGTAGGACTTGAAGTGCAGTGGGTTCTCTGCCATAAAATTATGTAGGAAATGCAAACAGGAAAGTACAAGTAGTTAAATCAGTAAGCAGAGAAAGCATATTCAAGGCATCCTGATGCTCCGTTCATGTAATTTGAGAGGCCCTGAAGTTCTTTCTCAGTGCCTTCATTTGCATGCTGGAATGTACAACACACATACACAAAGAGAGGTAAATCTGAGCATGGGGACCTTGGGAAAGGGTTAAAGAGGGGAGGGGAGAGGCAGAGAGGAGAACAGAGAAAAATGTAGAGCTCAGTAAAAGTCAATTAAAAAATCACAAAAAAACAATATATATAAAAAAGAGGTAAATCTCCTCAAATATATACTGTTGAGAAATCACACTCACGTCTCAAGAGAATACGTGGAATGATACCAGAACTGCAGTTTACCTTCTTGTTCTATTGGTCAGTAGCCCCGGGAGTGAAATCCATGATTCTGGTTTCTACCAGTGTAGGTTAGTTTACTTTGAGAAGTTCATTAAAGAGTAGGCTCAGCAGTTAAGCACATTGGTAGCTATTCCAGAAGACCAGTATTCAGTTCTCAGAATTCACATGGCATCTCAAAAGCTCTGTAACCCAAATGTGCCATAAAGTGATATAGAGATATATAAACACTTACATGTGTGTATTAAATATAATTTAAATAAATAAAAATAATGTTTTCTTCATGGGTTTTAAAACAACCTTAATGTTATTTATTCCTTCTTTCTTTCCTCCTTCATCTACTTCTGTATTGACTTCCCTCTCGTTTCTGAATTACAATTCTTTCCTCATTTTCCCATTTCCCCCTACATATCACTTATATCAAATACAATTCACTTGAAAAAAATATTTATCTGCATCTGAAAAACATTCAAAAACTATCCTTCAGTAGCACTAAATGGAAATTGTATTTTATTTGTTTCTACATTATCTCTCTTTGAAAGGGAGAAAATATAAGTTCTTTAATATTTTATTACAGTATAGGAAGTGACAGAAAAAAGTCAATCAAACTCTACAAAACATACTGTAAAGATGGCGCCTTTAACACTAGTGCCATCTTGTGTTGGAGTGTGAGCTGTGCTCTTTCTGTCATGTTGAGTTGGATTCTCAGGAGTACACATGTGAGCAGTCAAAATGTACACATTAGCTAATCGTTGCTTGTAAACTTAAAATAGATTCAATTTTACTCGGCTATAGAAAGGATCAGAGACCATGTCTCTAACCCTCAGTTCCTAGGTGTCTCGTTAAGTTCTCAGACCTCTGGGCAGCCATCTACCATTGCTTTATCACAGCCATTGCCTGGATCTCAGTTTGTTTTTACTTCCTTTTATCTCTAGAGTATTGATCCTCTAGTTAGGTACAAGACCTGAAACAGAGAGAAAGCCATGTCGCATAATGCATACCTATTTATAACTACACAGGTATGTAGCTCTAGCAAAATATGTAATTTCCTTCAGGGGCTCCTAGATGTTTTTATATAATCATTAGGGAAATCTTGAATAAATTAGTAACATTTTTTTCAGGACACTAAGTTATCCCTAGTTCATTTTTTTAAATTTATTTATTTATTTATTAAAGATTTCTGTCTCTTCCCCGCCACGGCCTCCCATTTCCCTCCCCCTCCCCCAAGCAAGTCCCCCTCCCTCGTCAGCCCAAAGAGCAATCAGGGTTCCCTGCCCTGTGGGAAGTCCAAGGACCACCCACCTCCATCCAGGTCTAGTAAGGTGAGCATCCAAACTGCCTAGGCTCCCACAAAGCCAGTACGTGCAGTAGGATCAAAAACCCATTGCCATTGTTCTTGAGTTCTCAGTAGTCCTCATTGTCCTCTATGTTCAGCAAGTCCGGTTTTATCCCAGGCTTTTTCAGACCCAGGCCAGCTGGCCTTGGTGAGTTCCAGAGACAGAGACCCACATTGGAGCACCGGACAGAAATCTCAAGGTCCAAATCAGGAGCAGAAGGAGAGAGAGCACGAGCAAGGAACTCAGGACCGGGAAGGGAGCACCCACACACTGAGACAATGGGGATGTTTTATCCCAAGTTCATTTTTAACCTGCCTAGTAATTTGCTAATTATTACTTTGATCCTCCTGTCTTCCTCTGACACGTGTTCCTTGTATGGCTCTGGATTAGCAAATTTTTCTCAATCTCTGATGAGAAGTCAATGTCCTTCTGACCACAGCCAAGGACACTCCTACTGATAACAGAGATCCTTGCAGTGCCCTGGCAGGTCACCAGAACCTCTTAGATGTCCTATTCCTCCAACATGGCTCTGAGTCAAAGACAAATTGACCTTACATTCAGGGCTAAGAGTCAGGGATACAGCACAATGATCAGTGGGAAAATGATAGAGAGAGGTAATACGGCATGGAGAAAAAGCCCAAATATTCATATCATACACAGCAGGGTTTGAACCTATCTCCCCTATGTACCAGTTATCTGATTTTTTATAGATCACTATCTCTGATACATGGTTTCCTTAATTGCATGAAAATTGAGAAATGATACCCATATTGTTGAAATCATAGAATAGTGTTAAGCAAGCCATAAGGAACAAGCCAGTAAGCAACACGCTTCGGTAGCCTCTGCATCATTTCCTGTCTCCAAGTCCCTGCCTGGATTGAGTTCCAACATTGGTTTCTTTCAATAGACTGAGTGATTCTAGATATATAAATCCAAATAAACCCATTTTCTCCATATGTTGCCTTTGATCATGGTATTTCATCACAGCAAGAGTAACCTTAGCAAAATTATATCCTATTTTGTGATACATGTCCATTATCTTTATATGGTAAGAGAAATAACCTTTATATGGTAAGAGAAAGTCTTGGAGACAACTGTCTCAGTGGGTAAAGCATCTGTTGCACAAACATGAGGACCAGTTGTCAAATCCCCAGAATCCATGTAAAGAAAAGGTGTGCACAGTGGTGCACATCTGTTAACCCTGCAGTGTCAGGACTAAGCCAAGACACATGGGCATTGCTGGACAGTCATTCTGGTGGAAACTTCAAGTTTCAGATTTAGTAAGAGACTTTGTCTCAAAAAAACAAGTAGAAAGTAATTAAGGAAGAAATCTGAAATTTCACATGCACATATGCATAGAGCAACAAACACCTGTATACATACATCTTTATGCATGCTTTTACCACACATACACATGCACACATATACATGTGTGTGTGCATAAAGACACATCTTATTAACATTAAACTTTTAAATATAGGACAGATCAATAACCTACTTAAGATTTTCTGAAATTGAGCAGGAGCAGGAAGGATTAGGACCTACTTTAATCACAAAATATTAGGCTTAAGCTGGAAAAATAATCCTTGAGTCAATTATATCACCAAGAATATATCTACCTACCACTAGCAAGAGTTAGAAAACTGAACAAATATTTTGGATTATGATGATGATGTAGAGTCACATCTGCTTGGTGAATTTGGTAAGGAGCCAAGGGAGTTCTATTCAGCCCATTTCTTTTCCCAGCCCTTCTAGGCTCTCTCCTGTTCCATTTTGTTCCGGTAGTAGAGACCCTCCGCATGCATCTGTGTACTTGCTCCAGGTTATAAAACTAGCAAGAAAGCTGACCCAATTGCAAGGCCACTCTAAACAAATCCATTTGCCTAAAAACTCCAAAGACTGACTTCCAACTTAGTTTCAAAAAGAAGTAAAGGTACTTTCTTTATCTCTAATGTCTCTTCATGTATTGTAACAAATTGTGGATGAGAGGGTTATTTTTATTACCCTACTCAGAGATTGTACCATCTGGCTTCTATAGTTACACTGTAGTTTTAAATACTCAGGCCGAAATAACCACCGAGTTATATTCCCCACATCTGCTGCTATCTTCTTTAGTAACACAATTATCTTTATTTCTCATACAAGGAATTGATGATAGTAACAAGGAGGGTTAATTATCTATCTCAAAAGACATTTATCAATTAGATCATCTCATTGATTTAACAAATCTATCATGATGTTACATGTTAAGGACATAAACATGCATATGTACAAACATATTTCTAGATAGTTTTGAATAAATATAATAGAACTTTACATTATCAAGACTAAAATTGAATAGTTTTTATTTATTTAAAATACTTATATAAGCACATAATGTATTTTTGGTATTTAGAATGTGTCTTGATTTTTTCCCATTATAGGTGTAGTCAGTCACGTTATATAAACTTGAAGCCAGACACCAGTTTAGAGATGGTAGGACCTGGGGAAATGAAGTCAATAGTGAGACAGACTATGTTCTCATGCAATATCCAACTTTATTGAGATTAAGAGACAATTTATACTCTGAGGGTGAAGCAAAATCACATAATTAAAATTATCACGTGTTTAAGCTGCATACAACGACAAGAGCAAGTCACCCATGGCCAAAATGTTTTTCCATAGAGATATATAATAACAACAGTAAGCAATCATGAGTAACTTTAAGTAAATTCACTCTTGTCTGCTACATCTAGAAGAAGCACACATTCCATGAACAGTTCTGTGTTTTGAAGAAACTGAGACCCATAAGCTTTTGTCTTGTTTTCTTTGAGTGTTCCCACAAGTACTCAGAATTCTCCTCACACAACTTTATTCTTGGATCGTGTTTCTGCAGAGGCCAGCTTCACCAGAGGCAAACCATGCTGCTGTAAACATGGCCAAAAGTTCATGACCACAGACACC
This sequence comes from Microtus agrestis, assembly GCA_902806775.1. Taxonomy (NCBI): domain Eukaryota; kingdom Metazoa; phylum Chordata; class Mammalia; order Rodentia; family Cricetidae; genus Microtus; species Microtus agrestis. The sequence continues at coordinate 1,969,516 of CADCXT010006972.1, forward strand.
ATGGAATAGCAGTTGTTTTGCTGAATGAACATAGTGTTAACCAGCCTTATCAATATTTCTGAAATTATATCCATAGTTTTCTTTTTGTTTGTTTGTTTGTTTTTGTTTTTTTGTTTTTGTTTTTTTGTTTTGTTTTTGTTTTTTGAGACAGGGTTTCTCTGTGGCTTTGAAGCCTGTCCTGGAACTAGCTCTGTATACCAGGCTGGTCTCGAACTCACAGAGATCTGCCTTCCTCTGCCCCCGAGTGCTGGGATTAAAGGCGTGTGCCACCATCGCCCGGCTATATCCATAGTTTTCATGCTGATCTCAGCTGGAGTATGTAAAAGGAGACTGCTCTTTTGTTTCCCAACTGCTCAGACATTAATAGTCACACAGAAACTATATTAATTGCAACATTGCATGGCCAAGGACTCTAGTGTATTCCTAGGTAGCTCTTATATCTTAAATTATCAGATTTCTATCAATCTGTTAATCACCACAAGAAGGATCTGTTTATTTTCAAACTTTACATGGCTTACTTTTTACTCTATTACTTTTTAGTATTTATTTTATTATCTTTATTTCTTTAATCTATGACTTTCCGTACTCTTTTAAATTACTCTTACTGCCTCTTTAAAGACTCTATTTTATAACTGTCTATACTCTTTTTCCTCTCTCTCCCAAGTGTTTGTATATTCTTAAACACACTGTACCTTGTTTAGAAGTCTTTTATGTCTGATTTGACCTACTGTATATATGAAATACTTTTCTGATGAGGAACATTTTAAAATGGTAAGTGGAATGATGACAGCAGCCCTGGATTCTGGCTCCACCTCTCTTGGCCTTTCAAAATGGTGGAGGTACATTTACTGCCAGTTCTGGGCCAGTTGGCTTGGAGCCATGCTGACCACCTCAACTCTGGGAAGGAACATGCAGCACAAAAATCCTTTTTATCAGAGTAAAAGCTAAATCTGTCATGCAGCACTCTGCACAGCCTGGAAATATTTCTGTGTATAGTGGTGGGAATCTGCCATGCACTACTGCCTGTGCATGTCTACCAGACTCAATCTGGGGAGGGGGAGAGAGAATTTCTTTACTGGTATGACCTCTGGTGTATAGAACACAATCCAGAGTACTCCTCCAGAGTTGTTGACTTATGCAATGTCAGCTTTATGGTGAGAGAAAGATAAATCTATGATCTAGATAGATTATATAGATGATAGATAGATAGATAGATAGATAGATAGATAGATAGATAGATAGATAGATAGACAGATTTTAGAGAAGATGGGAAAATGGGAGGAGAGGGGGGAGTGGGAGCTGGGATTGGTATGTAAAATGAGAAAAGATTGCTTTAAAATAAAAAAGAAATTATTTTCATGAAAAATGAAGGAGTGAAATGAAATAAAAGATCATTAACTAATAGCAACCGATCTGTCCATGTACTTTGTAAGTGAAGATTTTTGAATGCTGAATGCCCATGAGTCCGACTCTGAGCTAAAGTATCCATTTGTCCTTTTGTTCTGACCCTACGAATATTAGGAGAGGGTCAAATGCAGGCCATTTTACTTTGGAAAAATGTAAAAAATAAAAATCATGTTATAAAGCAATTTTTAATTCCTCATTTTCCCTACTGAATTGTAAATATTGCTTCCTGACAGATGAGCTGTTAGGGATGGGAAGGTTAATTTATTTTAGCCTCTGTGTGTTAACATAAGCCTGAATAAAAGGTACACAGTGTGCAGGCACCAAGAGGAGCACTTAGTGTCCTTGGCACACACACTGGAACTCAGACTTCACATTCCAAAGAAACATTGTTCTTAGGGCATATAGTGTACAGCACTCTATGGAGTTCACTAGTTTTAGGCAACATTTTCGATTAGAAATTAGTGAGAGTTATGAGGCAGGTAAAATTAGAAAATATATTGTACATATGATGTTTAAATAAATTTCTTAATGATTTTAAAACTCTCAGTTGTACTGAATAATAGAGAAATATCTAATTTATCTATAAATTGTTGTTCATAAAATAGCATTATTTAGTTTGTATTCATTTACATGAAGAAACTTGCTAGAAGACTAGTTACTAGTGACATTGGCATTAAGATGGGAGGATGCCTCTGAGTTCAAGGAACCCTCTGCTGCAGACAGAATTTTCTGAAATAATGGAGACAACTCTTAACTATCATAGTTGAGTATGACTTGTCTTGAGAAATCATTGAATGCCCTAAATTTGGGTTTTTGTAAATCATTTATTTTCTGGAAATGCTAAAGCTAAGCTTGACAAATCATAAACTAAAGCTTTACTGATACACTCATGGGCCGTTGGTAGAATGACCCTTTGATAAAGGATGACGAAGCAGGTTGCTAACTATATACTTGGGAAATGTACAGAATTTGGAGTTAGTTGTTTTCAACATAGTGCTTATATGAAAGAGAATAATTCCTCCTTTTCTCTAATGTCTCTAATGAGTGATAGAAACACCCATCTGCACCATCCTTGCAGGGGACCGCAGCAGTAAAGTGGCTCTTCTAATTATTTTGCAGATGCTTTGGTATTATCACTTTCACTTTGGCATCTTAAAATACAAATTCCTTTCTAGCACTTTGGAGTTAGTTAAGAAGAGGATCCTCGAGGTCTAACTGAGATGAACAAGTTTCTTGATGCTTTGTAGCCAATTCTAGTAGCGGAATAATAAGCCTCAGAGATAAAGTATATGTCTAATACACTAAAAAGGAGCTTGTCCCCTAAGAAACACAGATTTCTAAAAATGCTGACAAATTGTTCCAATATGCATAGTCATTGTAAATTACAATAAATTACCTAAAATTGATCGTGGCGGGGGAGAGAGGCTCGTGAGCCCATTACTCTGGTTAAGGATCTAATGGAATTTATTAGTTGACTGAGAAAGGTGGAGTCATAGTTCACTGCTAAGCTGCCTTGCTCAAATAAATAACCTGTTCCCTGCCATATTCAGAAGTGAATTTTCATAAATTTTGCTGATGAACTCACACGCCTCTGATCAGACAGCTCAGGATAGCCACCTTTATTTGTGGGTGAACTCTCCCTGTATCGATATTGCACGAGCTCTCAAGAATTGTGGTCAGTCTCACACACATTTAGTCTTTGTAAACTTTTCCTTTCTTCTCCTTTTCCTTTTCTAGGTGGGTGGGAAGGGGGGCAGGATCTGCAGGTATTTGGGAAGAGGAGACGAATATTATCAAAATACATTTAAATTTAAAAATTGTGTTAAACAGTATAGAATATAATGAAACAAAGAGAAAAAGAAGGGTATAGGGAGGGTTTAGAGGAATAATTCTTAAACTTCCTAGTGCTGCAACCCTCACAGCTCCTCCAGCTCCTCATGCTCTGCTGACCTTCAACCATAAAAATTTTTTATTGCTGCTTCATAACTGTAAGTTTGCTAGTGTTATGAATTGTCTGATGGTCTTAGGCAACTCCCTTGAAAGAGTCGTTTGACTCTGTATGGGGGTCACTACCCACAAATCATTGATTTAGAGGAAGAAAATGGAAGGAGAATTGATGAAGTTATGTTATAACCTCAAAATCCCAGGAATGGCAGGCAAAGGCAGGTAAATGTCTGTGAGTTCAAGGCCAGACTAATCTACAAAGCCTATTTCAGAACAGCCAGGGGGGTTACACAGAGAGATCCTGTCTTGTAAAACCAAAAATGTAAAAGAATTAATTTTGAAATAGTTAATTTAGAAAAAAACACTAAAATAAAGAATTTTTTTTTAAGTTAATCTAGAAAGCTGGATACTTAAATGAATAGATTATATTTTAAAAAACAAACTGCAGGCAAATACACATATAACCATAAGAAACATTACTAAATAAAAATTATAAAATATAAAAAGTTAATGTTAAACAATATAAGTGCATTAAAAGTTTAATTACAATATATATGATCTATTGACAACACAGTGATAAAATTAATTTTGAACAGTGATAACCTCTACTCTACTTTCAAGTTCATGGTGCCATATTAGATTGCACTGCTTATTAAGTTAAGTTATACTTCTAAGCTTGTTCTTCTTGACTGAAATTACAATTACAGATTTTTTTGGGCATTTTAGTAAGATCTTATTTTAATCAAATGGTCTTATGGAAGGCACACTCTTTCCTGTCTTTCAACTATCATTGAGTGTTATTACACAAGACTTGATTATCGGCATTTTCACATCAAGTTTTAGCTATGAAGATGCTGCATTGCAGGGGGGACCAGCAAGTGAATAAAAACCAAATGACACCTCCTCGCTGAAAGCACCAAGGAACACCGGCTCATGTGGTAGACTAGAAGCTGTCTCAAAACATGTCATGAAGCATAAAGTCAGAGATGTCATGTCATGATCTTCTACAGACTCGTTTTTTTTCCTGCAAGATTAATACCAGAATGTGTGGCACTAAAGACTTTACCTTGCTGCTGAGTCTTCATGAAGATTTTACTGGAGACCACTCTGCCTCCAGGCCCTTCCCCTCAAGCTAAGGAAAGAAAGTCTCAGTCATCTTATGTTTTGGCCTTGAGCTCATGAAAGGGAAAAACCTGAGCATCACAGAGACACTGGGTTCAATTCAACAGAAAAGATTTAGGAAGAATGTAGGAGCACATCAATGCCTGGAATTTCTTAAAGAATGCATTTGTGTTGGCAATACAGTTAAAATCCCTACATTATGATTTCTTAAGCATAATGATTCTAAAATAATCATTGTTAAAAGGAGAGTCCTTTTATGTGATTACAGGCTTAAAGTATTCAAAGTCTCCCCAATGTATGCAGATTGGATTTTACTAAACCAGTATTTTATTTGTATTGTAAAAAGAGTCTTATCTATTTAAAGGGGCCCATCACAAAAAAAAGAAAAAGAAATTAAAAAGATAATTATTAGAAAATAGTGTTATCTTTCTTTAAATGTATTAGGAACTGATAAGGCCCTCATTCTGTTTAATGGACCGCTTGGATGGTGGGTCTTCACATGACACTATCAATACAGTAGGAGAAAGGGGATCACAGCTTCACTGGGCTAAGTGAGAGCACTGCAGACAATCTCATTGGAGATGATGAGTCAGGGTTTTAGCACAGAGGGAACAACATGACTTGAAACTGTGTGAACTATGTCTGAGAGATGAGCAGAACTGCCCAACCCAAAACACCCTTACCCACAAAATTGAGAGTGGGTGAAATGATTTCTTTTTCTTCAAAATATTTAATGAGATAATTTTTTTCATGACAGCTAGGAACAGGTAAAGAAACCAATTATGTAAAAATGATGTTCCAGTTGTCTATATGAAGTTGTTAATAAACCATTTATGTAATAAATGATATATAATGTATTTTTGATTTGAAAAATCAATGTAGAAACATTAAACTGTTTTTTTTAAATAAGAGTTATTTTATGAATGTGAGTATTTTGCCTGCATTTATGTATGTGCAAGACAATACATGTGTGCCTGGTGCTTATTGAAGCCATAGAGAGCATTTGGATTTCATGAACTTGAGTGAAAGAAGATTGTATTTTGCCACATGGTGCTGGGTACCAATTCTACATCATCTTCAAGAGCAGCAAGTATTCTTAAGTGCTAAGCCATTCTCCAGATCATCAGAAACTTAAAAAGTAACATTTAAGTCAAAGTTACTGATTTTCTTGAATTAACAGAATGTTCATGCACTGAAGGAGCTTATTGCATATGTGTTCTATGGGAGAGTGATTGTGAGAAACAATGTAAATCAAATGCACACATCTTTGACAGAAATGGGGTGTTGACTTTTGTGTTACATTTGGTGACAGGGAATGTTAAAAGAAAACAGAATACATTTTAATATAGATCCTCCATGGAAAAGGGAGGGATTAAAGGAATTTATTCTTGTTCATGCCATCTTCTATTAGCAGATGTGGAAGAGACTTTTTATCTGACATCTCATGGAAATGTCATCTTGGGCTTATTCTACTTGGTTGAAAAGTGGTGTGTACACAGCTCAACTGTGAAAAACCATTTCCGAGGGAATGCACTATTTTTAGCTTTACTAGTTCTGTGACGTGGCAATATTTTTTAAGCATGTGTGTTCAATCTATGCATACTTGAATCTGACTGAAGTGTGTTGCTTCTCTCACACTCCCTTTCCAATATCATCACAGAAGAATGTCTCTCAGAAAGTTGTCCCTCACTAAATCTGTATGGATTTTATTGTCACCATTGCATATCAACTAAAACAGTGAATGATGAAATCCTCAGCTGTACTTCTTATTAATAAGTATAACATATTTAGAAAAACATGCATAAAGCACATCAAATATGTTATTTTTTTCTACATCAAAATATTTGCATAATTAAATGTAGTGGGGATTTTATTCTCTAATGTTGTATACTAAAAACTTGTAAACTTAAGTGTTCAGATAGTAATTTAAATACTAATCTTTTTTATAGACAGGAAAGACTAATAATCAGATTGATGACTACCTTAATTGTCATCATAGAACTACATCTGGTAACTGATAAAATCAGATGCAGAGATTCATAACTAAGCACTGGACCAAACTCCTTGGAGTCCAGTTGTGGAGAGGACGAGTGATAATATGAACAAAGGGATCAAGACAGCTATAGGGAAACCCACAGAAGCAGCTTACCCGAGCAAGTAGCAGCTCTCTGACTCTGGCCAGATAGCTGGGGAACCTGCTAGTTCTGAACTAGCTCCTCGGAATGTTGTGTGATCAGGGAAGTCTGTGAGGGTTCATTAACAGTGGAACCAGCATTTATTCCTAGTGTGTGAACTGTTTTGATTTTTTTTTGAGCCCATTCCCTACAAAGGCTCAGCCTAGATATTGGAGGGAGGGATGGTCCTGCTTCAAGTGATATGACAAGTTGACTCCTAGTGAGAGACATCACCCTCTCTAAGCAGTAGACAAGGAGTGGAGTCGGGAAAAGGGAGAAAGAGAGCAGGGAAGGGAGAGGGAACTGGGATTGTTATGTAAAATAAGACTGCTTAAAAATAAACAAAATATAGCTCATAATCATAAAGATTAAGAAAGTTAATTCATTGATATAGTAAGGATATTTCAATTGAAATACTCATAACTAATCATAAAAAAACTGTGACATTGTCTAGATCCATCCATTTGTCTGCAGATTTTAAGATGTCATTATTTTTTTCTGCTATATAGTACTTCATTGTGTAAATGTACCACATTTTTCTTATCCATTATTCAGGTGAGGGGCATTTAGATTATTTCTAGGTTCTGGCTATGACAAAGAATGTTGCTATGAACATAGTTGAACACATGTCCTTATGGTATGTTTGAGCATCCTTTGGGCATATACCCAAAAGTGGTATTGCTGGGTCTTGAGGAAGATTGTTCCCTAATTTTCTGATAAATTGCCATAATGATATTGGGTGAGGTAGCCCAGACCCAGGAAGACAATTATTATATGTACTCACTCATAAGTGGCTTTTAAACATAAGGGAAAGATAACCATCCTACAATTCACATTCCCAGAAAACCTAGACAACAATGAGGACGCTAAGAGAGACATACAGGGATCTAATCTACATGGGAAGAAGAAAAAGATCTCCTGAGTAAATTGGGAGCATGGAGATCATGGGAGAGGTTGAAGAGGAGGGGAGAGGAAGGGAGAGGAACAGAGAAAAATGTATAGCTCAATAAAATCAATAAAAAAGAAAAAATATGACATTATGTTACATGAATTAAAGGATGTTAATATTCTATTTTTCTTAAAATAATTGAAAGATTGATAATCATTGCCATTGTTCTTATAGTAGTATACAGCAGAATCAGCATTCAATATAAATGGTTATAAAGGAGCCAATGGAAAGATATACCTTTAACAGAAGGTATCCTGGGTGGGGAGGTTAAGTGTAAGCTAATCTATTTAATCTCTCTACCTTCAAGATCATGTTCCTCATATCACTGTGCCTACAGACTTTATTTAAATTCAACATTTTCTTCTTGACAGTTGAGTGCTGCTGACGGTGCTGTGAAGAACAGGTAAGAGATTCATAAGCATAAAGGTAATCAATATATAATGGCCTGTTAGAGAAAGGGGTGTTTAAAAATTTGATTTGTGGAGAGGAATACTGTAACCTGACAGTTTGGTTAGTCTTCCTTTTAAAGCTATCCTAAATGATTTTATTATTCATTGGAATGTAATTTTAGACTTACTTTGTAGTTTTTAAAAAGAATATCTTTTTAATTTAAAGATACTAATTTCTGTATCTTTCAAATATAAATGAAATACACTTCATGCAAAATAAATAAACGTGGGAAAGGAAATACAATTTCTCTATGGAAATCTCAGGTGTAAACAGAGTCAGCTACTCCAGTAAATGCTATTCTTAATCCTTTTGTGAACAAATCAGAAAATACTTTATTTACATTCATTGCCTAGAATAAAAATTTGAATATTGCAGTTTCTTTCCAATTATGCCGATTTCCGTGCTGCAGCAGACAGATGACATAAACACAGCAATCATTCTTTTAGGTTTGCTTGTAGTTTTATTTATTTATCTTTATTTTAGACAGTGTCAAGACTGATCTTGATCCTCCCACCACACTCTCCTCAATGCTAGGGTTGTAGGTATACACTGCAATGCCCAATCATTCATTTGGTTGCATCCTGTTTCAGAATTTTCTGTGAAAGAGAAACTTAGGTTTACAATGAACTTTAGGTAACAGTAAATAAAATAAAAAATGTATCTCCTTGTTTGTGGAAATATTTACTTTTACTCTCTTTATATATTTATCTCTACAATTTCTGGTATAGTCACCAGTTTAATTTTGGGCCAAAAGTTAATCTAAAATTTAACCTCCATATTTTGAAATAATTCTTAATATTGCCATTTTTCTGAGATGTGTATATGAAGATTAGGTTTATGTTATGGCATGATACTGGTCGCATTTGTATACCCTGCTGATTTCACACATTCAAGTATTCCAGACCACAAAATAAAGTCTGAAAATCAGATCCCTCCTGAATTCATTCCTATTCTTTGCTCCACTGACAGTTCTTGCTAGAAAACAATATCCTGGGAGCAATTTCTATCCTGAATGAGTGCAACAGATTACCTGTCATTCTATCTCAGAACCCTTCTCACTTGCTCTCTGTAAGACGAGGAGGAGGGCTTATAGGAGGAACATATTACGTTCTAAATCTATGGTTTATTCTGACACTGTATTTGTTGATTCATAAATATGATTTCATTTTATATGCATTCATTCATGCCCTACAGATGATTGCATAAGTATTAATTCTCTATTATATAATTATACTTGTTATGCAATATCACATTACGTACTTTATTTTTAAATTTTATTTACTATATAATAGATATGAAAAACCTAATTTACATTAATTTTCCAACTATTAAAGGATTTTCCTCATAAAAAAGTAACAGTAAGATACGATATAGAACTGGAACTGAGTTCTTGCTAAAGAAACTAACACGAATAAAGCAACTCATGAACAATTGTCCCGTCCAGTGAACTATTTATTATAGCTATTTTAAAGATTATATTTATGGGACTGTGGATGAGACTGGCATCAGCAGACAAAAGTAAGTGCAATAAGATCAAATCTTTTAAAAATGTGAAAAGAAAGAGATTAACACATGTGACATATCTCCAATGTCTTTCATATTAGCGACTGTGAAAGGCTATGTGTGATGTATGACAGCTGTCACTGCCCTGTGTTAGCTTGCTTTTCAACGTAACTTTGTCAGATTGTTCTTGAATAAGCAAGCCTCTCAACTAGAAACTGTTTCCAAGAGCATTGTTCACCAACCATTACATCTCTTTAGTACATATTTTGTTCACCTACTTATAAAATGTTTTTCAGAAGTTAACAAAATAGTCTCTCAAATGCGTGAGAAAAGTGTTTATAAATGTAGCACGTGGTTTGACTTTCATATTATTACGCTTCTGTCATAAACATATGATTATACAATTAAAGCAAAAGTTTTAGCATCAATAATGTAATGATATGAATGTACTACAGTACAATAAATAAACAAATAAAACTTAGTGTTCTTACACTGGCCCTTTCAACTGACATTATCTAGACTTGAATGTAGAGTTGAAGAGTACATGGAGTTGATTTGTTTAAGGAGAAAATTATCAACAAGTAGGGTATATAAACAAGGGTCAAAAGATCAAATTTGGAAGGGTCGAAAGGTAGGAATCATATTAAAAGGTAGAACACTTTGCTTTAAGTCTGAGACCATAAAATATGTATTCATCTAATAACACTTGAGATAGAATAATTAAAAAATATCAATTATTTTAAAAATATAGAGTCACATTTTTTTTTTATTTTTGCTAGAAAAGTGAAGAAATTTGTTCAGCATCTTCAGAAGTCTACAACAAACGACATCATGTTGAGCAACGTTTTGCTGTGGTCTCTTCAGATAAGTCTCCTAGGGGTCAGTCTTGGCGGAAATGTTCTCATCTGGCCAATGGAAGGCAGTCACTGGCTAAATATTAAGATAATAATAGATGAACTCATAAGAAAAGAGCACAATGTGACTGTCCTTGTTGCCTCTGGAGCACTTTTCATCACACCGTCAACTAGTCCATCTCTGACATTTGAAATATATCCAGTATCCTTTCGCAAGGAAAAAATAGAAAATGTGATCAAGGATTTTGTTTTGACATGGCTGGAAAACAGGCCATCTCCTTCAACTATCTGGACGTTCTATAAGAAGATGGCCAGAGTCATTGAGGACTTCCACATGGTATCCAGAGGGATCTGTGATGGTGTTCTTAATAATGAAAAGCTGATGGCAAAGCTGGCGAAAGGGAAGTTTGAAGTTCTGTTATCAGACCCAGTATTTCCTTGTGGTGATATCGTAGCTTTAAAGCTGGGAATTCCATTTATCTATTCCTTACGCTTCTCTCCCGCCTCTACAGTGGAAAAGCACTGTGGAAAGGTCCCATTCCCTTCTTCCTATGTTCCTGCAATTTTGTCAGAGCTCACAGACCAGATGTCTTTCACTGACCGAGTAAGAAACTTCATCTCCTACCGAATGCAGGACTACATGTTCGAAACTCTGTGGAAGCCATGGGATTCCTATTATAGTAAAGCTTTAGGTATGTAGCCATTCTAGCTCTATCATTGAAATATAAACATGGCTTCAGTAAGTTCTTCATTGTACACAAATCTATAATTTCAAGTTTGCATAGCAGTGCACTCGTATACCCACATGTAAGAAGGAAAGAATGTTTTTAAACAAGCATGGGCTGTAGAATTATGGGACCAATTTACTAATTTTATGGACTTAATGTTTCAACCACTATATGAACAAAGTTTTTGAGAAATAATTTGGTTGATAATAAGACTAAATCTTATTTAGAATTTATATGGGATTAAAATTTGCCTAGAAAGTTCAGTCTAGTGTAGAATACATCTGGAAGAAGTTACATATTTTATAAGCCTTTTGTTGTATAAATTGCCATCTACAAAAATTTTCTTATTATACATAGAGTCTCCAACTAGTGCTTAATAAAGACTAAGATAAAGGTCAAAGACATTTAATAGCTTTATTTGTTGTATTTCTACACAGCTAACTTAAGTGAAAACGCAAAATGAAATATCTAATTATTTTACTTAATTACTTAAATGCAATATAGTTTTTATTTGGTGAGTAATTGCAAATCTAATGTTATAAAATATGTATATTGATTACATAAAGTGTCTATAGTTAGTCTAAAAATCAAATTGTCTTTGCCCTTCTCTCACTTTTTTTCTGAGGTTTGTTATTTATTCTTCACTAACCATGGATTTTTTAAATATTTACCAGGCACTGGCTTAGATTAGAGATTGTCATTGGAATGATGTAAAGCCAGAGGCATTATGTTTATGAGGGGAATAATCTATTAATTATGCAGGAAGATACAGAAATAGGGTAGAGGAGATAGGCTTTGCTTGAATAATCAAAAGTGAATGGCATTCTGAAAAATTTTTAAATTTCACCAGGACACAGTTAAATAGCAAATATTTCCCTGAAAAGCAATCATTGGACTGGAAATTGTGCCTAAATTGGGAACCAAAATTAGCATAATATATTCTGGCTATTACGTGTGATTTACTATTAGTGTAGATCAATATGAGAAAGGGGGGATACGAGAAAAATGGTAGAGATGACATGGTTGTTAATTCAGTGTGTTTGTGTGTGTGCGTGTGCTTGCATGTGTGTTTGTATATGCATGTATATGTGCACATGTGTGTGTGTGTGTGTATGTGTGAGTGGTTGCTTATGTACACATGTGTGACAGTGGGTGCCTGTTCATGCCCGATGTAAGAGGAAGATGTGGGGTTTTCTGTTCTGTCAGTCTCTGCCTTATTCCTTTCAAAATTTATCACTGAACTGAACACTTCTCTAAACAGCAAATTTTCCACAGTTCTAGGGTTACAGACATATTGGCCATACACCTGATTGTTTTTGAAGTGGTGCTGGATTCTTCACTCTTCTGCACCAAGTGTTCCTTCCTACTGAACCATCTCTCTAGATCCTCAATATACATTTTAATAGTCTCTTGTAAGTTATACTAAGTGTTTCAGCTTGCAATTGTTTAGAGGGATTTGTTTTGATAAAAAAAAATATGTTTTATTGAAATGGCTGGACATGCAGAGGTTGCGTTGAGAGCCTTCCTCACTACAGGAGCATTAGCAAGCCATTCTCAACTTTACAATCATAGTTCTCATGATTACTACCTATCATACCTGTGAGATTATTTGTCACTTAGCCTTCCTCAGGATGAAGTTTCAAAATCACAAAGCCCATTGTTCTTTGTTTTTAAGTTAGCTCTGATTATAGAATCACACTATTCTAGACTCGGGGCAGGAGAGACTAATCTTTCTTAACAGTTTGTTCATGAGAAAACAATGGGGATTTAAGCAGATGTTCTTGATATACAGCATTGTGTTGCTAATTGAATTACTCTCTTCTGGCTCAAAATGCCTATATAAGTTTGTTTCTTACCAAGATAGAGTAATCTGGTGATCTGAGCGACATGAACACTCATTTTTAAAAGATCAGGTAAGAATAAAAAATACTGACATGCTAGAGTAAGTACCTCATTTTAGTGCAATATTTCATTGATGTAGAATAGTAATAAGAATGATGCTGGCAATGGGTTTGGATCTCCTTCCAAGGGTCATTGAATTTATGATCTGCTTTACCCCCTGTTCTAATGCAAGTTTTGTAATGGCCCCAAAGACATTCAGGTCTCAAATTGTCACAGCTGAGAAAATAAATAAACCAAATTTCCCAGAGATTACTTCTCTGTGAAAGAATGTAATGAGAACCACTGAGTGGGTTCTTAATCTCTGGTAATTACTAGGAATTGGATCTTACAATGTCAAAATTATATGTTTTCCATTAAAACTCATGGATGTGTATTGATAGTACCTAGCAATAGTTAACTTATACTGTTCCAGGATGTGTTTGTGTATATATACATATAATCATATATCTTTGTTATTTCACTTCTGAGAAAGAAAAAAATTATTATTACAGATGAAAGTATTGAGATTTCAAAATATCAGGTATGTTAAAGTAAAATCGTATACTAATAACTTAAATAATGTACAAATAAGTCTCCTGTACCTTCTTATTTTAGCATTTTGTTCTAATTTGTTTTTGATAACTTAATACACTATTACTGCATCTATATTACCTCCCCTCCCCCTACCTTTCAACTCCTCCCACCTTCTCCCTCTCCTTCGCAGTCATGATTTCTTTGTCAATTATTATTGTTACATGCATATGCAATATATGTTTTTATATATGTATAAACTTCGCTGAGTCCATTTAGCATTGCTTATATGTGCAAGTGTCCAGAGCTCAGTACTCGGGGTTTACAAACCAAGGTAGGAGCCTTTTACTAAAAGAGACTGGTTCTCCCTCTTTTGGGAACTGTTAACCACCTGTAGCTATTTATCTAGGGGGTGGGACCATATTGAATTCTCCCCATCTATACTGTCATGTCATCTGATGCCATTATTCTGTTCTTATTTAGGTAACCATATTGGTGAGATTTCACAGATGCATTTTCCCTGTTGTGTCTAGGGACAATGTCTAGCAGCAGGGATCCTGAATCCCTTGCTCTTACAACCTTCCCACCTCCTCTTCTCTTACTTTCACTGAGGCTTAGTTGCAGAGTGTATTGCACTTGTATCAGTTGAGGCTGGACTATCTCAACATAATAAACTCATGGACAACATCATCCTAAATGCCAAAAACACAAAACAAAGCCTACTAAAATCTCTGTTTCTTTTCAATATTGTGCTTGAAGCTCTAGCTAGAACAATAAGACACAGGCAGGAAATTAAAAGACCACAAATAGGAAAAAAGTGAAGTTTTCCCTATTTGCAGATGATATTATAAGAGATCTCCAAAATTCCATCAGAAAACATAAAATGATCAATAGATTTAGCATAAAAATATAAGTAGACTTACAAATATAAGTAGCCATATATAGTGTGTAGTACCCACCAATAACAAGAATGCTGAAAAAGAAATCATGGAAGACTATCATCCATAGTAGCTTCAAAAATATATCAAAGAAACTTGACCTAGGAGCTGAAAGAATTCTGCAATGAAAGATGTGAATATCTGAAGGAAGAGATCGAAGAAAACACTAGAAGTTGAAAAGATTTCCCATGCTCATGATTCAGTAGAATTAATATTGGAAAAAAGGTCATGCTACCAAGAGCAACTTACAGATTCAATACAATCCTAGTCAAAATGCCTGTGACACTCTTTTCAAAAATATGGAAAACAAAACAAAACTGAATTAAAACTCATATGAAATCACAAAAGACCCTGAATAGCAAAAATAATCTTAAGCAAAATGGAATATGCTGAGGGATTACCATACCAGACTTCAGAACTTTTTCATCCAATTTAAATTTAAGACAAAAATTTATCAGTTATTTAACATAGTTTTGTTTGAACATTCCTGGATATTTTCTTTTAGTCTTTTGAAAACTTTGTGATTCTGTCTTTTAGCTATTCATACTTTGCTGCATGAAGATTAATTACCCGTGTTGTTGCTATGTCATTCACTATTCCTTAAGGAATTTAGCTCTCTGGGGCTCTCTGATCTCTGAGATCTGTTGTCTGGGATATCTTTTCTGTTGTAAACAGTCTCTTGCTGAAAATAAGAAAAAGGGTCTGCATATTTCAAATATTATTGTTTAAACTTAAAAGAGGTAAATTTTATGATTTTTATGGTATTTTCAAAAATGCCACCAAAATTTTGCAATATTTTAAAGAGAAAATAATACAGATACTGCATAACAGTGGAATATATAAAATCCATTATGCATTAATATAAGTTTTATGCTCTGACCACTACAAAACAAGCAGGAATTTGAAAGAGCATCTTTTGTATATTTATAATTATATAGTATAGTATTATGTATGAGAATTAACTGAGAAATTGAAAATATCAACAAAACTATTTTAACTAAATGCTGTATTCAGATGTTTATTTGAACCAGGTACTCATGGAGACTAATTGATCAATGTAAAAGAAAGATTTGTAAATCAATAAGTAATTTTATCTATCCAAGTACCACCTTCATTATTAAATCAGACAGATTTGATACAAATTCTTCTTCCATTTATGGAAATTTAATTCCATCAGATAATACCTACAAACATATAAATAAAATGTACTTATATTATTTTAATTTGTAATGTGAAATATTTTGGTAGTATATGAAACTAGGGATCAAAATACATCAGAAGCCTGAGGCAATTCTCATGAAGATAAACTCTGTACCATCCAGGTATAATTTCTAAACAAAGAAATGCTTCTGTTGTTAACTAAATGCAGTATTTCTTTATCACAGCATAATGAAATTATCTTACTGCCCAGCAAGGACCATTTAAAACTCAAAAACTGACACCGAAAATTTCCTGTTTTAAAAATAAATAAATAAATAAAAATAAATAAACTCCCAAGTAATTTAGTAGTGCTGCCAATAACACTCTCTACGGACACCCATAAGAGATATTTCACACTCTCATCTGGCTTCTGTGATTTAAAACAGAATTGGTGGCACGGTACTACAGCAGTCTCCAAACTGAAGTTGTCTCCTCAGAAATTATAAAAATCACAGTTCTAACAGTGCATCATTCCCAGGTTTTCTTTCTCCCTCTTTGTGGTCCTTCAGTTACTGAAAAACCTGGAATTTCAAGATTCAAAAGTAACTGATTGTGAAGTAACGTTGCGTGCTAAATGTTCATATTTCAACTTTGGTTTTTTATCATCTTGATTATATTATTTGTTGTCATGGCTCTGTTTAATAGCATCGTGATGAGTTTGACATTCCAAACTTATGTAACTGCCTTTGCTGAGTTCAGATTGGTTCAGAATTTCAAGTGGTGCCTCTAAACCCATCTCAAAAGCTAGATCACTGATTTAATCAATGGACTCTTTAATATGCTAACATTGGAACTTTCATAGACTGTTAAAATTTTATATAGTGTCATTCCTCTGTGGGAAGCAGCCTTCATGGTAGCTCTACAAAGACTGCTAACTTACAAAGCAATCTGACAAATTAGTTCTGTTGTCATTCACTTACACCAAGAAAAGTGAGGCTGAGAAGTCCAGATCATTCTCCACCATCTTCAAACCTTCAAAGGATATAACGCTTTTGGTTGGGGCTTACTGTACTTTTGGCTTCCTTTTGTGTAGTCTTCTACACAGAGTAAAACAGACCCTATTTCAACAGCCTTTAAGGAGCTGTGTTTTGAATTGTTTCAAATGTTGCCTTATGGAGAAAAAAAAAAGCCTGTAACAAGGAGGTGAGAAGGAACTATAAGCAACTCAGATAAAAGGGGCATCCTCTACACAATGTTTACTCGTGTACCCCACTACCAAATCAATCTAAATTTCTAAAAGCAGTTGCTGGAGGAAATAGCAAATAAGTAGACATTTTTCAGCTTTCTTTCTAAATGTGAATGATAATGTAGGTTTGGTAGTGAGTCAAATAAAGTTATGAGTATACTCCAAGCTGTATGACTTTATCATATTACTTTCAGGACTCAATTAGAGTACTCAATGAACTAAAGGAGATAATGTTTGACATCTAATGTTGGAGAATCTAAGAAGATAATGTATACAGATAGCTTATAATGAGAACACATGATTTTATGAAGTGGATCTAGCATCACAGAACACAGAGACACACATTTCATAATTTCTTTGCATTACACTTGGACTAGATTTCTTTTCTACCCACACTATAATCATGTTGATACATACTAAGTTCAGTTATGTAAGTTCCTTCTTAACTTATATAACAGTTGATCTATAGGTGGGTGAAACTAGACTATCATATTCAATATTATTTTACCTGAAATATACCTAAATACATTGAACTTTTCTTTTTAATCTTAAAAGACCTGCAGTAGCCAGTTTCCCACAGTGGATGGCACCATGATTAAGAAGTTTTCCCAGCTCTATGTTTTTCATTTGGCTCTGACTGAAGTTGTCCTCAGCGGGAATGTGCTAATTTGGCCTACAGACGGCAGCCATTGGTTAAACATTAAAATCCTCCTTGAAGAACTGATTCAACGAAATCACAGTGTGACTGTATTGGCTACATCAGAAACTTTATTCATCAACTCCAGTCCTGATGACTTTATACACTTTGAAGAGATTCCAGTTTCCTACAAGAAAAGCAATATAGATGAAATAATTGAACACATGATAGCCCTGTGGCTAGACCACAGACCAACACCTCTCACCATGTGGACATTCTACAAAGAACTAGGAAAGCTCCTTGAGACTTTCTACCAAGTAAACATACAGATCTGTGATGGTGTACTAAACAACCCCACACTAATGTCAAGACTTCAGAACCGTGGCTTTGATGTGTTAATAGCTGATCCAGTAACAATTTGTGGAGACCTGGTTGCTCTGAAACTGAAAATTCCGTTTGTGTATACATTGCGCTTCTCTCCAGCCTTTACAGTGGAGAGGCACTGTGGGAAAATCCCAGCACCTATTTCTTACGTACCTGCAGCCCTGTCAGAGCTCACTGACCAGATGTCCTTTGGTGAAAGGGTTAAGAACACCATATCTTATCCTCTGCAGGACTATATATTTCAGTCCTACTGGGGAAGATGGGATTCATACTACAGCAGAGTTCTAGGTGAGTCTCAACATCTGTGTCATGATGACCCCACGTGCCTTTGTTCTTTCTCATTCAGCTAAAGTTATCCACCTGCTGGATGAGCCACAATTGAGTGAATGTACAAGGTATATCTCTACAAGTCTTTAATTACTTCAAAGAATTTTGTAGTGATATTGATTTGTATTCAGTTTTCATCCACTGGAAAGAAAATATTCTCATTTAGTCAGTAGCTTTACAATGTTCATATAAACATTCAAATATCAATACATTTCTCTTTAGTAAGGTAAATTATGACATACGCACACAAACAAAATGGAAAATATTGTGATAACATATAATCTCTCCATTCTTCAGTCTTTCTTATCTGCAAAAATACATTAGAAAACAAAAAAGTCTATCATTGGAAAACACACGTTTATATTCTAGCCTGCTGTTTGCTATTTGCCCTAAATATCTCAGGAGGGCTAGCCATCTCTATTCATGATGCATCTCTATCTTCTGTGTGTCTAAAGCCTTTTGGCCGTAAAGTTTCCTTATGAAAATCAATCAGATAAAATAATGTCAACTGAGAAAGCCAGTTCTAGATGGTTGTTTATATTACTCTCTTCCTGATGTTCATGAGATTACCTTCCACATTTTCTTTCTTCCCTGATGGCTTTTCTCCAGATTTGTTAGTACTCAGAGGGATTAATTAGTTCAAAGATTAATGCTGAATTCTGCCAGTGGCATTTTATTTCAGAATTTAGGTGCAAAACATTATCCTCTTACACACTTTTTGCTCTTTTCTACCTCTCTCTATTCTTTTCTTTCTTCCTTACCTCTTGTTTCATTTGCATAAAGTAATATTAACTGAGCATAAAATAGGTACCTAATAATTTCCTACATATAAAAAATAGTTTATAACTTAAAGTCAAAATTACATTATATTTAATATTATATACAAATAAATATTTAAGGCTGAACATACTTTAGACTATACTCTTCATTAACTCTTCAATGTCAGAGCCATAATTACATTTCCATGAAGATCAGTACCTTAAATTAATTAATATATATCTGCAAAAGAAGGCGTAGCACCATAGCTTTGTATGTAAAGTATGTGCTTTGCATGCATGAGGAATTGAGTTCAACACCCAGAACATATATTTAAAACAAACAACAATGATGACAAACAAACAAAACCAGCAATTCATGGTTGTGCAAACTTGCAATACCAGTTCCCGGAGTACTGCTGGTCACTCATCCTAGTTCATTTAGCAAGTTATTGAGAGACCCCATACCACTACTGACATCAAAAAGTAAATAGCTCCTGAAAAACGACATCTGAGGTTGACCTCATGTATATGTACACAGACAGACATAGACAGAGCAGTACATGACTTCACAGGTACATACAGAGAGGTAAGCAGAGACAATGGGGCTTTATATGTACATACACAGAGATACAAAGAGAAGTAAAGAATGACTACAAGGAAAAGCATCATTTAGACATTATAGGACACCTACACTTATGAGCTCACCTTTGCAACAAGAGGGACAGAGCCTGTGCTAGCCAAAGCTGTGCCAAACCTGAGTTGCTGACAGGAGCTAGTCATGAAATCCCAGCCATAATCTGGAGCTATTGGCAATTGCTGGCTTATAGAAAAGGGAGTTTTCTCTGAGAATGTAATAACTCTACAAGTTCCACTGGAAGACAATGCATTTAAGCATCTTAAGTTAACACAAATTTATTTTGAAGGATTTAAAAAACAAAACAGGACAAAAAGTTGGGTGAGTATGAAAGAGGATGGATCTGGAAAGATTTGGGTAAAGGGTAAAAATGATCAAGGTAGATTACATGAAACTCTCAAAGAACACACACACTAGGTGGGAGGTAGTTCTTAGTGGAGCCCAGGAAGATTAATGTGAATTTTATATCTTTAGATGTAGTAAACTGAGAAGTTCTAGTCTTTCTTGAATAACTGAATGTTTTAGCCACAAACCCTATGGGGTTAGTTGAAAATATTTCTAAAACTACTCTTGCCCTGTGTGGGAAAAGTAAAATTTAAAAAGAAGAAAATTGCAAAGCATGTGACCTCTGGTATGCACTAAGTCTTTCCTCTTAAAATAAGTCATAAGAATAGTACAACGCCCATGACAGCCTTTGTAAATAGAAATTTCCCAGCTTCTTACATTATCTGATAACGATCTAGATTTACAAATCCGACCATTTGAGAAATTGTTTGCTAAATACTTAAGTCCATTGTTTTCCTCAAGTTACCAAACTTGTTATTCTACTTTCTTCTGTTTGTACCTGTGCCATGTTGTGCAGGTGGAGGTTGTAAATCAACAGTTTGTGTAGGGCATCTGCCCCTCTGCCAAGCAAGTCTGGGGATTGAATTCTTTTCCTATTGCTTGGTGGCAAGTACCTTTGCCCACTGAGCCATATCACTAAACATCTCTGAACAGGGAATATTTCAGTAGGAGTACAATGTCCAAAACTGGTACTATGTAATGATTTACCTTAGCAATTATGTAATTTTACAGTGTTATAAATACCCAGTGTGAATAAGCTAATAGTGAAAGAAAAAAACTACATTATTTTTATATTATTATTCTGAACATAAGAGATTTCATAAAGTATTCACTCCTTACAGTTTCCATTGTAATGTAATTCTTCTATTCCTTAGGGGAAAAGTGGAGTAGAAAAGTTGGACTCTGGTTAGAGACTTCACATATGTTTTCAGGAGAGAGTTGAGCACAAGGACATAGCCTAGTGAACTCATTCATAAGCCTATATTGTGTGTCAGTGGGATTGTAGATCTTAGGGATGAAGTGGTTAGTCACTATACACCCAACAGCCAATGGAGCAGGAGTGTCAGGAGTATGACAAACACGATTGTGCATTTCCAGGAGTGCGTGTAGCAATTCTTCTTCCTTATGCTGACCTTTGCTCCTTGTCTCCCAGAGTGACTGCTCTCCCCTCTGCATACATTTTAGTCATGATGATTCTGTGCTTTGACATAGCCAGGAGCCCATCACCCCAGAAATAATGTCACTTCCTGAAATCAGAATTTATTCTCTCAAAGTTAACTAACTAAACTTACTAACTTCATATATTACTTAGCAGATAAATTGTGTCATGGCAACAGATTGTATCACAAAGCATGAGTTAAAAGAAGGGAAGATTTTTACTTTCATAAGAAATACAATCATCTTTAAATTTTATTATCAAATTATTTATCTTGTTCCTAAATCACATCTTTAATCTCTTTGTGCATTGTTTCTTCATTTTTTAGACTGGTAATTAGTTTATTCAGATAGGTTCTGATAATGAATCATTAGATATGATGATTAGTTTAAAAATACTTCCACAAATGAAAATAATAACAAAGGGGCTGATGAGATTAGTCAGTGATGGGATAGCTTTACGAGTATGAGGGTTTGATACTGATCCTCCAATCTACACTCCTAATATCGTAGCACTAAAAGTAGAGACCGTAGGATCCAGGGAGTTTGTTAGGACACAAAAACAATTTAAATGTCTGCTGGTAAATCATAGGCATATATAATTATGGATTATGACTCAGGTAGTATATCAACAACACATAAAAGGGAAATTCTGCTATTGTAATTCATCGAGAGATATTGGTACATGTTGTAGTTTGTGCAATAGATTTCACACACATGGATAAAATTATATAATACCATGTATAGTTAAATATAACTTAGTCAAAATTACAGAGGAATAATAAGAAGTAATGATTTCTAGGAGCTAGAAATGCTAGGAATTGGAAGGTAACAGGTTAGGGTCCAATGGACCAAATACAAAATGAGTGAGTCTTTGATATATATACACCACAAAGTCAGTTGACTGTAATGCATTGTACACCATAACATTTTGTTAAGGACACATATCTTTAAGTTTCCTTTCATACAGGCAATGAGAATATTCTTCGAATAATAGTAAAGGCATGAGGAAACTCTCTGAAGTCGTGGATATATTCTGTCTCAGATTGCTATGATGGCTGCATGACTTCAAACCAATCAAACTGAACATGTATAGGAATCTTATTATTTATAAAATGTTTCACAAAAATAATTGTTAAAGCTTAAAGAAAGTTTTATCAAATGTGTTGTAAACAAACATTATGAGATAAAATAGTAATGTTTGATATACCTTATTTAAGCCTAGTGACATTGGTTTATGAAGTAAAAAACAACAAGCCTCATTACTTATAACTCTTTTAGATAAAAGTATGCATGGGAGCACATTTGTGTAATGCTGTCTTTGTGAATGATTCTGTTCACTGTTTTGATATTTGGAAATTTTATGATAAATGTAACCTAGTCAGAAAATATGGATTTTACAGCCCTATTTGTCCACAAAAATTGAAGGAGTAAATATGTATCACCTTGTGGTGATATAGGTTTCTCACTATTGAGGAAAATGTTTAGACATAAGGGAAGGATAAATATATTTACATGTGCACTCAATCCTTGCTTTGTCCTGCAAAAATGCCTAAACACCATAAGAAATGAAAACAGGCAGTATGAATACCTGTCTTTTAGATTCTATCTCCAAATAAAGTGAAACCCTAGTCTATGAAGAAAATATTGATTTTAAGGTTTAAACTCTGAAAGTAAAAGGTGAGCCTGAAATATTTTCTGAAATTTACCAATGAGGGAAACAATATCATACAAAGGAGAAACCGATGTAAAAAAAATTCAAATATAACTTAAATAATTGTAATACTTGAATAGAATATAAAATGAAATAAATCAATAGAAATATACACAAATTGAGGAAGCTAGCTCCCACTAAATTCCAATTCATAAATATAATAACAATAATAAAATAAATTTATGCTTATTTATTTGATGTGAAACTGTATTACTAGCATTTGGAGATTAGCCAACTCATACTAATATTAACCAATAGGCATATATATTTAAGTGGACTAATTTCATGAGTAAAAAGTTTATAGGTGCTATACATAAACAGTAACTGACAGATTTCTCTTTTTTGTGTATTTATAATTCTGGAAGTTAATGTTTGACTTGCTTCATACTTAAATTGCCACTTCAATTGAATAGACACTCACCCTCTGCAGAGCAGGGTGAGGAGACACAGCAGTGATTTTTCAGAAATGAACCGTGACAGTTTTGTTGCTGTGGCTCAGCTAGCTGTCCTTCTGCTGTGGCTCTGGTGTGGCTCTGCTGTGCTTTTGCTGTGGTCTGTTGTGTTTCCACAGTGGCTCTTCTGTGGCTCAGCTACACTTCTGCCCTGGCTCTACGGATTACAGTTTCTTTGACAAGGCCATGGAGTGCGTCTAGGATATGAACCATTGACACAACCTGAAGCCTCTTCTCAATAGCTCACAGAGAAAAGACAGAGGTGACAGTTCTGACTTACCAGACTATTCTCCCAGATCACAATACACCAAGCGTTCTACACTGGACTTCGAAAGAATCCCTATGCCCTGTGAGAGCAAGATCACTGAACAATCACTATGTGAGCTTACAGATCTAGCTTGAATGCAATGCCAGTTTTGCCACTTTGCAAGCAGCAGGACAACTGCAACATATCTTTCTTCCAGCAACTGGGAAGTTTGAAGTTCTCACCAGACTGCTCTGTCATATAATAGATGTTATTATATAATAGATGTTATTAAAATACATAAAGCTACAAGGGAATGTCAATTTAATAGAAAATGCCTTTTATCATAATTTTTAGTTCTCTATTTTGTCTATTTCATATATTGTGATTATTGAATTTTATGTGGTAAACTTTTTTATGTATCTGAATAAATAGAACTTAGCCCAGTTTATGACTATTAGAAATTTATTTCTCTTATTTTTATGACTAATATATTATTATATCTTTTTCACACTTCGCCTTTTCTCTTCTTTCACTTCCATATATGCCCTCCAAATCACTTTCAAAATCATCACCTGTTTTTCCTTAATTATAGCACACACATGTGTATATGCTTGTGCCTTTTGTATTTCTAAATACATAAATACAGTCTGCTTGATTTGTATAATGTTACTTGAATATGTGTTCAGACTGACAACTTCGTAAGCCAATGGAATCCTCCTGTCTGGGAAAGACTATTTCTGCTACTTTCAGCATTACTGACAGTTCTTTGTGTATGGTTGAGGCCTCCAAGTCTTTCCCCTATCCACTTAGGCATGTTTATGTTTGTTGTCCCTGTTCAGGTCCCATGTGAGTACCTTTGTTGATCAGACTTACAGATATTACCAGGAACTGCAGTTTCACAGCAAACTCCCTCATCCTTTGGCTCATACAATCTTTCTACACTCTGAGTACATTAAAAGTATAATTACTAAATTATTTACTAACAAGCATAAATATTTAATCAAATTTTCTTTAATTTTTATGGGCTTCATATGTATGAACATGAGTCACTGCTTGGGTGTGTATGGGTACATGTGTGCATGCCTATGATGCTATGTAAGGATGTGTGTGAAGGCTGGAGGGCTTTGAGCATTCTCTCTTAATGCTCTCACCTTAAATATTGAGATAGATTTTCACTGGGGTTCAATTCTGATTTGTCTAGTCTAGTTATAAAATGAGTTCTAGGTATTCATTTCTCTGTAAATCTACAGAACTGAGATTACAGGCATGGCTACTGACAGCTTTTTATTGAACGCTAAGAATACAAGCCCAAAGAATCTTGCTGTGGGACAAATATGTTACCAACAGTGTCATCTCCAAGATCCATGTAAGGCTGCTTTCACATAGATTTCAACAACTATTGTAATTGTTATATTAATCATTTAAAATTCTCCTCATGAAATTGTCTTATAGGCTAGAAGTACTCATAACGTAAAGCAAGCAAGGGATATAAACGCTCCGATGGTGGAGATGTGAGATGGTTTTAATGCACTGCATGGAAACTCCAAGCTCAGTTTCCTTGAGCAATGATTATTTGCTACATAACTATATGATTAGGCTGTGTGAGTCACTGCGTGTTTCAAACCAATGCTAAATCCTGACCATTGAAAGTAATATCTTCCCTGCTTGCCCAAGATCAACAGGTTATGTAAAAATATTTTCATTGTGTATTTCTTTTCTCACTTGCAGCACATGTTTTCTTTTTAGGTAATATTAGTATTTTTAATATATATTTGTTCTCTAAGCAGCTCTTGAAAGTAATATGTAATATTATTTTAGTTGCGTTATTTATTTATTTATTGGTTTTTCAAGACAGAGTTTCTCTGTAGCTTTGGAACCTGACCTGGAACTTGCTCTTGTAGACCAGGCTATCCTCTAACTCACAGAGATCCACCTGCCTCTGCCTCTGCCTCCTGAGTGCTGGGATTAAAGGCATGAACCACCACTTCCTGTCCCATTATTTTTTCTCAACGGTAAGTGTTAAGAGAGACATTGGCAATCCCGATATTTCTATCTCATATCTCCAAGTTTATTGTATTGAAAGAATTAATCGAGATTTCCTGAATAAGAGAATGGTGATAAATCATTTGCAGAACGGTACTCACCTAACATAATGCTGAAAGCGAGACTATGACCCTGTGCATAATAGAAATTTTTCCTAGCTAGAGACTGGAGAACAACTGAAGAATGGCAAATAGTTCAGAGGATGCAAACAATCTCTCTCCTGCTGCTTACTGGAGAAAATGGATCTTTGTGGAATTCATTCGTAGTAGTAACTACACTTACATTTTTATTACCTTATCGTCTGGAGATGGTATTTGCATATTGCCTTTCTTTCCCATCTCTTGTTTGGCTCTTTTTCATACTCTCCTTCTCTTTTAAAATATTGCCATGATAAGTATCCCAGAAGACCCACGTTTTCTTCCCAATAGCTAGTAAGGAAATGTAGGATACATTTTTATTTGATATTCTTGAGTGCAAATTTACTCCATGCGATATTATGTGTACTCTTCAGGAAGACCCACCACATTATGTGAGACTATGGGGAAAGCTGAGATTTGGCTGATGCGAACATATTGGGACTTTGAATTCCCTCGTCCATATTTACCTAATTTTGAGTTTGTGGGAGGACTGCACTGCAAACCTGCCAAGCCATTACCTAAGGTAGGTCTATTAAGGTTAAGACCTTAGGAGCTGTATGACATGATACTTGATTTTCCATCTGAAGTTAACAGCTTTAATAGCAGAGATGCGTTTCTGAGTATCTCTATTCTGTTAGCAGAACTTATTGCTCTCATCACAGTTGCTCTGTTTGAACTATATTGGGTCATATGGACTTGAGAATTTAAGCTTACATTTGACTTGGAGGAGAAGTGGTGGGGAGCTGGGAGGAGTGGAGGGAAAAGAAACTATGATAGGGATGTATTGTATGAGAGAAGAATAGATTTTCAACAAAAATTTAAAAGAATCTGCTTTAGGGAGCAGGGGCCTTTGTTGTCCCTAGCTAACCACTGAAATAATCACAGAAAGTGTATTAATTTAAACACTGCCTGAACCATTATCTCTATCCTTTTATTAGCTAACTCTCATATCTTGATTTAACCTATTTCTATTTAATTTGTGTTCACCACACAGTTGTCGCTTACGGGGACAGATTCGGCATGTCTGATTCTGGCAACTCCATGGCGGTTCTCCCTCTCTGGTTTCTTCGTCCCAGAATTCAGTTCTGTCTTTCCCATCTACCTAAGTTCTGCCCTATCAAAAGGCCAAGGCAGTTTCTTTATTCAACCAATGAAAGAAACACATAAACAGAATAACCTCCTACACCAAGAAACAAACCAAAAAAAGAAAATAAAAGATGCATTAAAATGTCTGTGTTTCTATAGTGTGGATACTGCAGTGGGGAATGGAAAAGTCTAAGTATGGGTAGATTGCCATGGGACTGCTAAAGTCTTCCTCATGTGCCAGACAGAACTGTAAACAGGGAAACCTTCCCCAACTGTTTGTTAGAGAAACAGTTCATAGAAAGTCCTGATGAATATTTTAGGACTTGATGAGTAAGAGAAGGCACGTGTGAAGAGTCTTCATAATCAAGCAGGGCCTCATACCATAGTCCTGTGGCTTTAATAGAAAAGGTGGTGATCTGTAGTGTCATTGCTTCTGACATGTGTAGTAATGACAAGTATGGAATGTCCAGGAACTGATGATGATGATGAGATGGTTTAGGTTTTAGCAAATCTCCTTAAGAAGAGAAAGAAATATTTTAGGAGATTGTTGGAGAACATTTGGTTTGATCAACAAATAAAATTTGATGCATATTGAGAATCATCTATATGAAGTAAAAATAAGAAAATGGATAGACAGATTCAAATATTGTAGCAGTTATATAATCATTGCATTAGAATTATTTGGGTTTATCAGGCATGATAATAATTCTAAAGCCTGGCTTTCTGGACTTAATTATGTACATTCAAGTAAACAAACCTTGTATTTTCTTTCAGTTAAACTTTGTGAATTACATGTCAACTTAAAAAGAGAAGAGCTGCCCCCATTTTCTGGTCCCTTCTATAGTGATTTGG
The DNA here is from genome assembly GCA_902806775.1 of Microtus agrestis. Lineage (NCBI taxonomy): Eukaryota > Metazoa > Chordata > Mammalia > Rodentia > Cricetidae > Microtus > Microtus agrestis. The sequence continues at coordinate 1,997,154 of CADCXT010006972.1, forward strand.
AGTCCCATTGGTCCTTGTGTATACTTTGTGAATTTTTTTCACAAACATTTCCTGATACAGTTACTATCGGTTTTACATGATATGGGAAAGACAAACCTAAAAATTTCTTTGACCTTGAGTTCCATGTTTTATACATAGAACTGTAAATGAACAAAATCTCCCCTAATGATTCTACACAATTTCTATATGATACTATGTTTGCAGGAAATGGAAGAATTTGTCCAGAGCTCAGGGGAACATGGTATTGTTGTGTTTTCCCTGGGGTCGATGGTGAAAAACCTGACAGAAGAAAAGGCTAGTCTCATTGCCTCAGCCCTGGCCCAGATTCCTCAGAAGGTCAGTACAACCCCAGATCCTGGAGACCAGAACTTCTTTGGACTGATGGGAGAGTGCAACAGGTAGTGGTGTTTTCTGGAAAACTGAAGCTGAAATCTGTAAGCCACTAAACACAACTAGTGCCGGCTTTCAGTGTTACAGATAGAACATATAAATGATGTTGTGTGTGTTCGTTTGCCTTCTTATACAGTTATTATGAAAATATAGACTTCTATGGTCATTTTCTATATAGGATAGAGAAGAAAACATTAGCCCACTTCTAACATCATTTGGGCTGGATGACTGCCACTGGATATTTGAAATTTGATTTAGCAGCATGCTTTTGAAAAGAAAGAGAGCATACATCCTTCAGAAACAATTCATGCTAAAAACTATACTCCAACATTTTGAATCCCGTTAAGACAATATAAAAATTTTGGCATCTTGCAAGTAAGAGCATCAAGTCTATTACTCTTTCTAAATCAAATATTCTGCAATCCAAATCAAATATTATTTTAAAATATAATTATTTTAATAATTAATGGCAATCAGTTAACCTTAGTATTTATCATTTTCATTCTTCAACTCAAGTCTCTACTCAGTCACATTAATGTAAGAATCTATAATCAGTCAAGTGTTGGTTAGTGTTCATATGATTGTATAAAGGTAATGTGCTGATAAGAATCTTAAAATTCTATCTTATACGCATACACTTGTTTCTTTCTCATTTTGTTTAGAAATTAAAAACCTGCCTCATTATTCCAAAAATAAGTTTTTAAAAAGTGTCATGTCGACATGCCATCTCCCTCAAGAAAAAAAAATAAAATGAAACAAAAAATGGAAGAATGGTATAAGCATTGAGATAGACATAAAATGGTAATAGAGTAAGATAAGGCAAGAAGAAGAAAGAAAGGAAAATAAGTAAAGGAGGAGGAAGAAAACATGAAGGAAACAGGAAGAAAAGCTTACAGTAAACAAACACTGGCCTCCAAAGGGGAAGCTAAAGTGACTCACCAGGAAGCATTTGTTTTAATACTTTGCACTCCATATTCTGATTTGCTAAAATATTTCTATTTGTGTTCTCATTTATTTCTAATGATATTTCAGTAATAAATTTCAAAATACTGATCTATGCTTAATAGACCAGTAGTAGAAGCCATTAGTCATTCATTGTCCTACTCTATCTCAGTGTTTGCAAATGTCCACATCAGTAACCACCTTCTCAAACACCACCTAAAGTATGTACACTACTTGCTCCCAATAACTCACTGCCTTAGCACTCCTTCAACGTGTATCTTTACCTATATCATCACAGCATTGTCTTCCACAGGTTTTGTGGCGATACAAAGGAAAGATACCAGCAACTTTAGGATCCAATACGAGGCTGTTTGATTGGATTCCCCAAAATGACCTTCTTGGTGAGACTCTGGTGCCAGAAAAATTTCTATAGTTAAAAAAAAAACATTAAGCAATAGCTTAGCTTTGAGTAAGTTGACAACATCCAATAATTTTACATTTTTACATATTACTTCAAGTTTCCTCTTGTGGTAGTACTGGGTATTGACCCTAGGGTAGCATCATGCAAATCAAACACTCCACTGTTGAGCACAATACACTTCACATCCAGATTTCCGATAGAATTAAATTGTACAGGTCCACAGAGTACCCATGCCCTAAAGGATATCTTAAAAATCTCATTGGTTTTCAAGTTCCATCAGATGTGAGACGTTACCACTTCATCAATACCTTTCCAGACAATGAAGAAGAGTTAATTTCCCCTTTCTCTGGGAGTGTAATTTCCTGGTGTAGCAATGTCTCCTATGCTCAACATTTAAAGAAAATGCTGCCTTATAGTGTAACTCTTCATCCTTCTACTTCTGAACTTTTGCTAACTAATTAACCTGAAACCTAAACTCACTCCTTCCATTGTCCTCAAAACAGGACATCCCAAAACCAGAGCTTTTATCACTCATGGTGGAACAAATGGGATCTATGAGGCCATTTACCACGGGATCCCTATGGTGGGAGTTCCCATGTTCGCTGATCAGCCTGACAACATTGCTCACATGAAGGCCAAAGGATCAGCTGTGGAGGTTAACATGAACACAATGTCAAGTGCAGATTTTCTCAACGCTGTGAGGACAGTCATTAATGACCCATCGTAAGTGTTGAACCGTGTATAGCCCTGTCTGTAATGTCTGATGGATAGACTGTCCATCATTTTGGAATTTATCTACAAATTACACATTTTGAATTTAGTGTAGTGAAAAGTAACCAGGGACAATGTAAACACTAATTGTTTCATTTTAAAATACTAAGGTTATACCATAAAATTTGAAAATAAATCTACTTTAAAAACTCAGTCAATATACCTTCCAAATATAATAATACTAGCATGTATTCTCATGTAGATTTTATTTTATAGAACTATAAATAAGAAGTTAAACATTATAAACCATTCAGTATCTACAAAATGAAAAAGGTAATTTGTTCAACATTAGCCATGCATACATAACTATTAACATGGTGTTATCTAACATTAATGCCAATATTTAATTCTGAGCATTCTATATCTGCATAAACAATATTAAAACTCTTAATTCTGGAACAGAACAGCAGTTTAGAAATATCAGTAATTCTTAGAATGAGCTATTGTGTTTCATAAATGTTGACCTTTCACTCTATTCAACCTCACTATTACAAATATTTTAATTGCTGATAACTGGGTTCATTTTATTAAAAATTACAGTAGAAAAGTTTATGATTCATTTCTGCTCAACTCCACACAATGTTCACTAGATTTTTGGCTAATCACATTACTTTCCTCATTTCCATGAATGGACTCTGGAGCTTTACCCTATGATCAAACCTAAGTGAGATTTATTAATTCTCCACTAGTTATTGAGAAACTTCAGGGGAAAACATAGGTTCCATTATAGATACTAAGTTCTGTACTTGATATGGTTTAGTTTTGGTTTTGTTTGTTGCTTTGAGATAGTGTCCCTGACTGACCTGCCTGACTCTGGATCCTGTTTGAGAAAAGGTCAAACTGTTAGGTACTGTGTGTAAAAAATTAAATCTATTAGCTAAACACTTGTCACATAATCACTTCTAAAAATTTAAACAGAAAACAAATGTCTGTTTGTGTATTTTTTTTCAAGTTATAAGGAAAATGCCATGAGGCTATCAAGAATCCACCACGACCAGCCAGTGAAGCCCCTGGACAGAGCTGTCTTCTGGATCGAGTTTGTCATGCGCCACAAAGGAGCCAAGCACCTTCGTGTGGCAGCGCATGACCTCAGTTGGTTTCAGTACCACTCGCTGGATGTGATTGCTTTCCTGCTGGCTTGTGTGGCATCGGCTATATTCTTGGTTGCAAAATGTTGTTTGTTTGTATTTCAAAAGTTTGCTAAGACAAGAAAGAAGACAAAAAGAGACTAGTTCAAGGAAAAGAAAATAAAGGTCTCTAGGTTTGGTAAAAAACCAAGTGGAGTAGTACTAGTAGTTAGTGGCACATGGAGCTGTCAGTCACCTATCTTCATCTCATTGCCAAACATCACATTGCTAAGCTAGCCAGCAGATAAATTAATTCTAGGATGCAACATAATCACATTCTCCTGAAAGTGCCTCATCTTTCCTTTGTTATTTTAGTGACAGTCCTAGCATTTTCTTATCTTTCTGGCACTATTGATTTAAATAAGTTCTTTTCAGGATGCCATTTAAAATATAAGGCAGATTATAACTAATAGCATTCTGAAATCATGGGAAGGAACACAGAGCATTTTGAATTTTATTTAATTATCACACAAGGATCACAACACAGGTCCTCATGGACCACACCAATGGAGCGCTGACCACAGTGATTAGTGTATCCTGAGAAGACTCATCATTTTATTTAGAAATAAAAGCCAACTCTTGTGATCCCTGGATTTCACTAGTATTAGAGGATGAAGTCAGAACTCTACCAACATATTACCATAGGAAAACTATATATAAAAATTGTACGAACCTTTAAATCATGGTGTTCTATTTTCATGCTTTTCCCTAAAATACATAAAAATTATATTGTTCACAATCTATAATCACTATTTACAATGAGATATTTCATTTTCTGAGAAAAATAAATACTTATATTGAGATCACTGTGTTATTCTTACTCTCCATTTTCTGTAAACTTATACTCATAATTTTTGACTGTAAAAAAATTTGTTAGTTTGCCAGATTTACTGAGAATGTGACAGATGTCTAAATTAAGAAACTTATATTGATGTAGAAGAGACTTGAAGTAGTAGAATTGATGCTCAAATAGATTTACTAATGGATTTGCTTAGAAAGTACTAAATAACACACAATTCAATTTAGCTAAAGGAGCACTGTCTCTAAAATAGCACCAAAGATAAGTAGTATGCTAACCAGGCATCTTTGAAGCAATATTTAGGATGCTAGAAGGCTAGTATTTGTTCATTATGACTGACCTCTAATTAAACTCCATTTCCATTACAATGGAGACAACCCCAACTTACAACCAGCAATTATGGCAACCCTCCTATCCTACCAACACTCAAAGGAGCACGTCATGTTGGCATGACAGTTTTCACAACCACCATTAAGTCCAGGTCTGTTGACAGAGGTTTCTGTCCAGTCAGTTTTGCAACTGTTCAGTCCCAAAGTAACACAGGGACCTAAGTTAATTATAAACTGATTGGCCAATGACCCCAGGTTTCTTATTAACTCTTATAGCTTATATTAAACCATAATTCTTGTCTGTGTTTGCCATGTGGCTTGGTCCCTTTATCAAGAAGGCATTCTCATCTTGTTGCTTCTGTGTCTGGGTGACAAATGTAGACTGAGCCTTTTCTCTTCCCAGAATGTCTTACAAACTCTTATGAATCAGAAACCCTAAAGGACCATCTCACCTTTAAGCAAGTTCAGCAGTCCTCTCTCTGTAGGTTCTTTGTGTCCAGTTTATGCAACAGTTCTGCCAAGAGCAGTTTCTTGCCCAAATGCCTAACCAGCTCCATAAAGATCCTCTTCAATGCCCATCTTTCTCTTGAAGTGGCTGGTGCTGTCAGGAGCAGACGTGTCTCATTGTCATGAAAAGGCCTAAGTTACTAAAACATTAAATGCCATATTCTGTAGTCTTTGAAAGATATGAAGAATGCCTATCTAACTGAAATATATCTCTATATATCTAGAAAATCTAACTATCATGACTACAAGCTTGACGATCATTGATGATTATCTATTAACCTATATTTCTTAATTATACATTACATTTTAAAATGAACTATACAATCACAATACTTTAATCAATATCAGAAATACATATACATATAACAAAATTGACCTTAAAATCCATACCAATGTAAAATATTCATATCTATAGCATATCCCCCTTTAAATGTAAAAGAACATTTATAAACAATATCTGGGAATATGGACATAGTTATTTCTCTCCAAACTTCTTCGTGCTGTATGGTGGTGCTGTTAATTAGGTTTTTTATGGTGTATCCTGTGTGTCAGATGTATCTCAGTCAGCAGTTGAGTGAAGTAATTTTTTGAGGGTGTTCAAAGCAACCTTTCAGGAGGGTTTGGTCTATCACACCATATTGGGATACACGCTATCCACAGGGTCTCATCCTCTGTAAAAACAAAAGAAGAAGATCCTTAGATCCAAATTCTGAAGTCAAGATAGCTTTATAATACACATGTTGGATTAGCTTAGCAGACCACACAATGAAATGTCTCTCTGTATTTAGATCCTTCACAGTCAAAAAATTGAATGAAAATACAATATACAGAATCCAAACTCTCTATGAATTTTGCATTTTTACGTGGCTTACTTTTCTTTATTTCTTTAATCTATAACTCTCTGTATTCTGTCTCTTTAAAGACTTTACTCTTTTCAAGGCTTTAACTTTATTCTCTATATTTTTCTTCTTTCTCCCAAGCTTATGTATTTTAACACTATGATCCATTTAGAGGTCTTTTATGTCTGAATCTGTCCTATTGTAAATCTGTAATTCTTTACTGTCCAGGAGCACTTCTTAAAATGCTAAACACTTCTTAAAAACTTAAGTTGTGCCATATGGAGGTAATACGGTACCAACTGTTCACTGCCCATCCTAAACCTTAACTGCGCTGTTATTATGATAATTATGATAGTTCCTGCCTGAGATCAGCACAGATCAGCATGGCAGAACTACTCCTGTCTCAGAACCATTTAGTGCCCCTGAGTCACACACAGTTCCAAGCACACAGCAACAAGTCCACATTGCCATCAAGCAAGCCGTAGGACTTTACTCACAAAACACCATTCAAATGCTCTGTCTCCTGCAGAAGCCAGAGGTCATGCTAAGAGCATAGCTCAGAAAGCCGGCATTTTGAAAATGCGTGGCTTTTTCCCCCGGTCTCCAGTTAGGAGCCACACTCAGCACTTTAACTCCAAGAATGAGCTTTTTATCTGAGTTATAGTCAATACTACCATGCAAAGCACTGCAAAGCCTGGAAACATCTCTCTGTATGGCAGCCGAAATACGTCATGCTCTCCTGCCTGCGCAAGCCTGATTTAGCTGTCTGCCCAGGCAGAAAGAGCTGAGCCAAGGACATGGTCTCAGCTACTTTGTTCCCAACTCGAGTGGGCCCACAAATACTCCATAGCTGGGAGTTTGCACCAGCAGAAGGGCCCAAGAAGCCTTGTTTTAAAATGGTACAGCTTTTTTTTTTAAATAAGGCTGCTGAGTCAGGAAATTCTGTGGCACGCCAGCCACAAACAGCAAAAAAAAAAAAACTGTGTTAAACTCTCTTTTTTCTCCATTTAAACTTAATCTCTCTTAGGTTTTTAAGTGGATTTAATTGGCCATGTTGGGCTGCCAATCTGTTGTAAAAAGAGCAGCAAGTTGCTTCCATTTGTTTAAACAGAAAATGGGGAAATGGTGTGGGAGGAACTTCTGGTGTAGGAGGATCTTCTTTCCATGTGTTGCTCTCATTGGTCAAATAAAAAAACTGCCTTGGCTTTTTGATAGGGCAGAATTTAGATAGGTGGAGTAGACCAAACAAAATTCTGGAAGAAAGAAGAAGAGTCAGGGAGACGAATGGCTCTTCTCTCTGAGACGGACATTGGTTAGACTCATGCCGGTAAGCCAATGTCAAGTGGTAATATACATTAATGGAGATGGGTTACTTAAGATGTGAGAGTTAGTCAATAAGAGGCTAGAACTAATGGTCTGGGCAATGTTTAAATGAATACAGTTTTTGTTTAATTATTTTGGGTAAAGCTAGCCGGGCGGCAGGAAATGGTCCACTGCTCTTTTTACAAAACTTATTAAATTATAAAAAGTTGATCTATAAACGGATGTAACTAGACTATCATATTCAATATGATTTTACCTGATATATTCTTAAATGCATTGAACTTTTCTTTTTAATCTTAAAAGACCTGCAGTAGACAGTTTCCCACAGTGGATGGCACCATGATTAGGAAGTTTTCCCAGCTCTATGTTTTTCATTTGGCTCTGACTGAAGTTGTCCTCAGCGGGAATGTGCTAATTTGGCCTACAGACGGCAGCCATTGGTTAAACATTAAAATCCTCCTTGAAGAACTGATTCAACGAAATCACAGTGTGACTGTATTGGCTACATCAGAAACTTTATTCATCAACTCCAGTCCTGATGACTTCATGCACTTTGAAGAGATTCCAGTTTCCTACAAGAAAAGCAATATAGATGAAATAATTGAACACATGATAGCCCTGTGGCTAGACCACAGACCAACACCTCTCACCATGTGGACATTCTACAAAGAACTAGGAAAGCTCCTTGAGACTTTCTACCAAGTAAACATTCAGATCTGTGATGGTGTACTAAACAACCCCACACTAATGTCAAGACTTCAGAACCGTGGCTTTGATGTGTTAATAGCTGATCCAGTAACAATTTGTGGAGACCTGGTTGCTCTGAAACTGAAAATTCCGTTTGTGTATACATTGCGCTACTCTCCAGCCTTTACAGTGGAAAGGCACTGTGGGAAAATCCCAGCACCTATTTCTTACGTACCTGCAGCCCTGTCAGAGCTCACTGACCAGATGTCATTTGGTGAAAGGGTTAAGAACACTATATCTTATCCTCTGCAGGACTATATATTTCAGTCTTACTGGGGAAGATGGGATTCATACTACAGCAGAGTTCTAGGTGAGTCTCAACATCTGTGTCGTGATGACCCCACGTGCCTTCGTTCTTTCTCATTCAGCTAAAGTTATCCACCTGCTGGATGAGCCATAACTGAGTGATTGTACAAGGTATATCTCTACAAGTCTTTAATTACTGTTTTTGTTCAAGAAAATTCTACAAAGAATGTTGTAGTGATATTTATTTGTATGCAGTTTTCATCCGCTGGAAAGAAAATATTCTCATTTAGTCAGTAGCTTTATAATGTTCATATAACCATTCAAATATTAATACATTTCCCTTCAGTAAGGAAATTATGACATACCCACACAAACAAAACGGAAAATATTGTGATAACATATAATCTCTCCATTCTTCAGTCTTTCTTTATCTGCAAAAATACATTAGAAAACAAAAAAGTCTATCATTGGAAAACCCATGTTTATATTCTAGCCTGGTATTTGCTATTTGCCCTGAACATCTCAGGAGGGCTAGCCATCTCTATTTATGATGCATCTCTATCTTCTGTGTGTCTAAAGCCTTTTGGCCTTAAAGTTTCCTTATGAAAATCAATCAGATAAAATAATGTCAACTGAGGAAGCCAATTCTAGATGGTTGTTTATATTACTCTCTTCCTGATGTTCATGAGATTACCTTGCACATTTTCTTTCTTTCCTGATGGCTTTTCTCCAGATTTGTTAGTACTCAGGGGGATTAATTAGTTCAAAGTTTAATACTGAACGCTGCCAGTGGCATTTTCTTTCAGAATTTAGGTGCAAAACATTATCCTCTTCCACACTTTTCGCTCTTTTCTACCTCCCTCTATTCTATTCTTTTTCTTCCTTACCTCTTGTTTCATTTCCACAAAGTAATATTTACTGAGCATAAAATAGGTACCTCATAATTTCCTACATATAAAAAATATAATAAGTTTACATCTTACATTCGAAATTACATTATATGTAATATTATATACAAATAAGCATTTAAGGATGAACATACTTTAGACTATATTCTTCTATAACTCTTCAATGTCAGAGCCATAATTGCATTTCCTTGAAGATCAGTACCTTAAATTAATTAATACATATCTGCAAAAGATGGGGTAGCACCATAGCTTTGTATGTAAAATATGTGCTTTGCAAGCATGAGGACTTGAGTTCAATACCCAGAACATATATTTAAAACAAACAACAATGATGACAAACAAACAAAACCAACAATTCATGGTTGTGCAAACTTGCAATACCAGTCCCTGGAGTACTGCTGCTCACCACCCTAGTTCATTAGGCAAGTTATTGAGAGACCCCATACCACCACTGACATCAAAAATGAATAGCACCTTAGAAATGACATCTGAGGTTGACCTCATGTATATGTACATAGACAGACATAGATCGAGCAGTACATGACATCACAGGTACATACCGAGAGGTAAACAGGGGCAATGGTGACCTCATATGCACATACATAGAGAGGCAAGCAGAGACAAAGGGGATTTATATGTACATACACAGAGATACATAGAGAAGTAGAGGATGACTCCAAGGAAAAGCATCATTTGGACATTATAGGACACCTACACTTATGAGCTCACTCTGATTGCAACAATATGTGAAAAACATGTGTTAGCCAAAGCTGTACCAAATCTGAGTTGCTGACAGGAACTATTCATGAAATCCCGGCCATAATCTGATCTATCGGCAATTACTGGCTGCTAGAAAAGGGAGTTTTCTCTGAGAGTGTAATAACTCTACAAGTTCCACTGGAACACAATGCTTTAAGTTAAGCATATTAACTCAACACAAATTTACCTTGAAGGATTTAAAAAACAAAACAGGACAAAAAGTTCGGTGAGTATGAAAGAGGATGGATCTGGAAAGAGTTGGGTAAAGGGTAAAAATGATCAAGGTAGATTACATGAAACTCTCAAAGAACACACACACAGATACTCACTACTAAGTGGCTGCATTTCTTAGTGGATCAGTGGATCCCCGGAAGATTAATGCGAATTTTTATATCTTTAGATGTAGTAAACTGATAAGTTCTAGTCTTTCTTGAATAACTGAATGTTTTAGCCACAAACCAGATGGGGTTGGTTAAAAATATTTCTAAAACTACTCTTGCCCTTTATGGGAAAAGTAATATTTATAAAAGAAAAAAATCGCAAAGCATGTGGCCTCTAGTATGCCCTAAGTCTTTCCTCTTAAAGTAAGTCATAAGAATAGTACAACGCCCATGACAGCCTTTGTAAATAGAAATTTCCCAGCTTCTTACATTATCTGATAACGATCTAGATTTACAAATCCGACCATTTGAGAAATTTTTGCTAAATACTTAAGTCCATTGTTTTCCTCAAGTTACTAAACTTCTTATTCTACTTTCTTCTGTGTGTACCTGTGCCATGTTGTGCAGGTGGAGGTTGTAAATCAACAGTTTGTGTAGGGCATCTGCCCCTCTGCCAAGCAAGTCCTGGGGATTGAATTCTTTTCCTATTGCTTGGTGGCAAGTACCTTTGCCCACTGAGCCATATCACTAAACATCTCTGAACAGGAAATATTTCAGTAGGAGTACAATGTCCAAAACTGGTACTATGTAATGATTTACCTTAGCAATTATGTAATTTTACAGTGTTATAAATACCCAGTGTGAATAAGCTGATAGTGAAAGAAAAAACTGCGTTATTTTTATATTATTATTTTGAAAATAATAGATTTTATGAAGTATTCACTTCATACAGTTTCCATTATAATGTTATTCTTCTATTCCTTAGGGGAAAAGTGGAGTAGAAAAGTTGGACTGTGGTTAGACACTTCACATATGTTTTCAGGGGACAGGATTGAGCACAAGGACGTAGGCTAGTGAACTCATTTATAAGCCTATATCGTGTGTTGGCCGGATTTTAAATCTTAAGGATGAAGTCATTAGTCACTTCATACACCCAACAGCCAAGGGAGCAGGAGTGTCAGGAGTATGACAAACATGACTGTGCATTTCCAGGAGTGCGTGTAGCAAATCTTCTTCCATATGCTGATCTTTGCTCCTTGTCTCCCAGAGTGACTGCTCTCCCCTCTGCATACATTTTAGTCATAATGATTCTGTGCTTTGATATAGCCAGGAGCCCATCACCCCAGAAACAATGTGGCTTCCTGAAATCAGATTTTAGTCTCCCAAAGTTAATTAACTAAACTTATTCACTTCATATATTACTTAGCAAATAAATTTTGTCATGGCAACAGATTATATCACAAAGCATGAGTTAAAAGAAGGGAAGATTTTTACTTTCATAAGAAATAAAATCATCTTTAAATTTTAGTATCAAATTATTTATCTTGTTCTTAAATCACATCTTTAATTTCTTTGTGCATTCTTTCTTCATTTTTTAGACTGGTAATTAGTTTATTCAGATAGGTTCTGTTAACGTATCATTAGGCATATTGATTACCTTAAAAATACTTCCACAAATGAAAATAATCATACAGGGGCTAATGAGATTGCTTAGTCAGTCATGGGATAGCTTTACAAGTATGAAGGTTTGATATGGATCCTCAAATCCACACTCCTAATATCATAGAACTAGAGGTAGAGACAGTTGGATTCGTGGAGTTTGTTAGGAAACAAAAACAATTTAAATGTCTGATGGTAAATCATAGACATATATACTTATGGATTATATCTCAATATCATGACCTGTTTTTCATTAATTATAACATACACATATGTATATGTTTGTGCCTGTTGTATTTCTAAATACATAAATACTGCCTGCTTGATCTGTATATGTTACTTGAATATGTGTTCAGGGCTGACAGCTTGGTAGAGGATAACCACTTAAGCCAATGGAATCCTCCTCTCTGGGAAAGACTATTTCTGCTAATTTCAGAATTACTGACAGTTCTTTGTGTATGGTTGAGGCCTCAAGGACTTTCCCCTATCCACTTAGGCATGTCTATGGTTGCTGTCCCTGTTCAGGTCCCGTGTGAGTACTCTTGTTGATAAGACTTATAGTGCCGCTTTCTGATATTACCAGGAACTGCAATTTCACAGCAAACTCCCTCATCCTTTGGCTCATACAATCTTTCTACACTCTTAGTACATTAAAAGTTTAAGTTACTAACTTCTTTACTAGCAAGCATAAATATTTAATCAAATTTTCTTTACTTTTTATGGGCTTCATATTTATGGCCATGAATCACAACTTGGGTGTATATGGGTACATGTGTGCATGCCAATGATGCTATGTGAGGATGTGTGTGAAGGCTGGAGGGCATTGACCGTTCTCTCTTAATGCTCTCACCTTAATTATTAAGATAGATTTTCACTGGGGTTCAATTCTGATTTGGCTAGTCTAGTTATAAAATGAGTTCTAGATATTCATTTCTCTGTAAATCCACAGAACTGAGATTACAAGCATGGGCTACTGACAGCTATTTATTGAATGCTAAGAATATAAGCCCAGAGAATCTTGCTGTGGGACAAATATGTTACCGACAGTGTCATCTCCAAGATCCACGTATGGCTGCTTTCACATAGATTTCTGCAACTATTGTAATTGTTATATCAATCATTTAAAATTCTCCACATGAAATTGTCTTAAAGGCTAGAAGTACTCATAACGTAAAGCAAGCAAGGGATATAAATGCTCCGATGGTGGAGATGTGAGATGGTTTTAATGCACTGCCTGGAAACTCCAAGCTCAGTTTCCTTGAGCAATGATAATTTGCTACATAACTATATGATTAGACTGTGTGAGTCACTGCGTGTTTCAAACCAATGCTAAATCCTGACCATTGAAAGTAATATCTTCCCTGCTTGCCCAAGATCAACAGGTTATGTAAAAATATTTTCATTGTGTATTTCTTTTCTCACTTGCAGCACATGTTTTCTTTTTAGGTAATATTAGTATTTATAATATATATGTATTCTCTAAGCAGCTCTTGAAAGTAATATGTAATATTATTTTAGTTGCGTTATTTATTTATTTATTGGTTTTTCAAGACAGAGTTTCTCTGTAGCTTTGGAACCTGACCTGGAACTTGCTCTTGTAGACCAGGCTATCCTCTAACTCACAGAGATCCACCTGCCTCTGCCTCTGCCTCCTGAGTGCTGGGATTAAAGGCATGTACCACCACTTCCTGTCCCATTATTTTTTCTCAACGGTAAGTGTTAAGAGAGACATTGGCAATCCCGATATTTCTATCTCATATCTCCAAGTTTATTGTATTGAAAGAATTAATCGAGATTTCCTGAATAAGAGAATGGTGATAAATCATTTGCAGAACGGTACTCACCTAACATAATGCTGAAAGCGAGACTATGACCCTGTGCATAATAGAAATTTTTTCCTAGCTAGAGACTGGAGAACAACTGAAGAATGGCAAATAGTTCAGAGGATGCAAACAATCTCTCTCCTGCTGCTTACTGGAGAAAATGGATCTTTGTGGAATTCATTCGTAGTAGTAACTACACTTACATTTTTATTACCTTATCGTCTGGAGATGGTATTTGCATATTGCCTTTCTTTCCCATCTCTTGTTTGGCTCTTTTTCATACTCTCCTTCTCTTTTAAAATATTGCCATGATAAGTATCCCAGAAGACCCACGTTTTCTTCCCAATAGCTAGTAAGGAAATGTAGGATACATTTTTATTTGATATTCTTGAGTGCAAATTTACTCCATGCGATATTATGTGTACTCTTCAGGAAGACCCACCACATTATGTGAGACTATGGGGAAAGCTGAGATTTGGCTGATGCGAACATATTGGGACGTTGAATTCCCTCGTCCATACTTACCTAATTTTGAGTTTGTGGGAGGACTACACTGCAAACCTGCCAAGGCATTACCTAAGGTAGGTCTATGAAGGGTAAGACCGGGGGAGCTGCATGACATGATACTTGATTTTCCATCTGAAGTTAACAGCTTTAATAGCAGAGATACATTGCTAAGTATATCTATTCTGTTAGGAGAACTTACTGCTCTCATCACAGTTGCTCTGTTTGAACTATATTGGGTCATTTGGACTTGTGATTTTAAACTTATATTGGATCTGGTGGAGAGTAGAAGTGGTGGGGAGCTGGTAGGAGTGGAAGGAAGAGAAACTGTGGTAGGGATGTATTGTATGAGAGAAGAATATATTTTCAATAAAAATTTAAAAAGAAACTAAACAGAAAAAGAAAATAAATGGTGTATTAAAATTTCCATGTTTCTATAGTGTGAATACTGCAGTTGGAGATGGAAAAGTCAACTATGGTTGGATCACCACGGGACTGCTAAAGTCTTTCTCATGTGCCAGAATTGCGCTGTGAACACTTTCCCCAACTGTTTGATAGAGAAACAGTTCATGGGAAGTCCCGATGAATTGTTTAGGACTTGATGAGTAAGAGAAGGCACATGTGAAGAGTTCTTAGACTCAGGCAGGACACTTATACCTTAGTCCTGTAGATTTAATAAACAAAGTGGTGACCGGTAGTCTCATCGTAATGACAGGTAAGGAATGACCAGGAACTGATGATGATGAGATGGCTTTAGGTTTTAATATAATCTCTTCAAAAAGATGAAAGGATATTTTAGATGATTGTTAGAGAACATCTGGTTTGATCAACAAATAACATTTGATGCATATTGAGAATCATCTACATGAAGTAAAAATAAGAAAATGGCTAGATATATTCAAATATTATAACAGTTATGCATCATTACATTAGGATTATTTGGGTTTATCAGGCATGATAATAATTCTAAAGCCTGGCTTTCTGGACTTAATTATGTACATTCAAGTAAATAACCCTTGTATTTTCATTCAGTTAAACTTTGTGAATTACATGTCAACTTAAAAAGAGAGGAGCTGCCCCCATTTTCTGGTCCCTTCTATGGTTATTTGGAGTCACATTTGTTCTTCTGTATACTTTGTGCATTTTTTCAGAAACATTTCCTGATACAGTTACTATCGGTTTTACATGATATGGGAAAGACAAACTTAAAAATTTCTTTGACCTTGAGTTCCATGTTTTGAACATAGAGATGTAAATGAACAAGATCTCACCTAATGATTCTACACAATTTCAATATGACATTATGTTTGCAGGAAATGGAAGAATTTGTCCAGAGCTCAGGGGAACATGGTATTGTTGTGTTTTCCCAGGGGTCAGTACTGATAAACCTGACAGAAGAAAAGGCTAGTCTCATTGCCTCAGCCCTGGCCCAGATTCCTCAGAAGGTCAGTACAACCCCAGATCCTGGAGACCAGAACTTCTTTGGACTGATGGGAGAGTGCAGCAGGTAGTGGTGTTTTCTGGAAATCTGAAGCTGAAATCTGTAAGCCACTAAACACAACTAGTGCCGGCTTTCAGTGTTACAGATAAAACATATAAATGATGTTGTATGTGTTCATTTGCCTTATTATATAGTTATTGTGAAAGTATAGACTTCTATGGTCATTTTCTATATAGGATAGAGAAGAAAACATTAAGCCACTTCTAAAATCATTTGGGCTGGACTGACTGCCACTGGATATTTGAAATTTGGTTTACCAGCATGCTTTTGAAAAGAAAGAGAGCATACATCCTTCAGAAACAATTCATGCTAAAAACTATACTCTAACTTTTTGAATCCCGTTAAGACAATATAAAAATTTTGGCATTTTGCAAGTAAGAGCATCAAGTCTATTACTCTTTCTAAATCAAATATCCTGCAATCCAAATCAAATATTATTTTAAAATATAATTATTTTAATAATTAATGGCAATCAGTTAACCTTAGTATTTATCATTTTTTTCTTCAACTCAAGTTTCTACTCAGTCATATTCATGTAAGAATCTATAATCAGTCATATACTGATTAGTGTTCATATGATTGTATAAAGGTAATGTGCTGATAAGAATCTTAAAATTCTATCTTTTATGCATACACTTGTTTCTTTCTCATTTTGTTTAGAAATTAAAAACCTGCCTCATTATTCCAAAAATAAGTTTTTAAAAAGTGACATGTCGACATGCCATCTCCCTCAAAAAAAAAAATAAAATGAAACAAAAAATGGAAGAATGGTATAAGCATTGAGATAGACAGAAAAAATGATAATAGAGTAAGATAAGGCAAGAAGAAGAAAGAAAGGAAAATAAGAAAAGGAGGAGGAAGAAAACATGAAGGAAACAGGAAGAAAAGCTTACAGTAAACAAACACTGGCCTCCAAAGGGGAAGCTAAAGTGACTCACCAGGAAGCATTTGTTTTAATACTTTGCACTCCATATTCTGATTTGCTAAAATATTTCTATTTGTGTTCTCATTTATTTCTAATGATATTTCAGTAATAAATTTCAAAATACTGATCTATGCTTAATAGACCAGTAGTAGAAGCCATTAGTCATTCATTGTCCTACTCTATCTCAGTGTTTGCAAATGTCCACATCAGTAACTGCCTTCTCAAACACCACCTAAAGTATGTACACTACTTGCTCCCAATAACTCACTATCTTAGCACTCCCTCAATGTGTGTCTTTACCTATATCATCACAGCATTGTCTTCCACAGGTTTTGTGGCGATACAAAGGAAAGATACCAGCAACTTTAGGATCCAATACGAGGCTGTTTGATTGGATTCCCCAAAATGACCTTCTTGGTGAGACTCTGGTGCCAGAAAAAAACTCTATAGTTAAAAAAACATTAAGCAATTGCTTAGCTTTGAGTAAGTTGACAACATCCAATAATTTTACATTTTTACATATTACTTCAACTTTTCCTTTTGTGGTAGTACTGGTTATTGACCCTAGGATAGCATCATGAAAATCAAACACTCCACTGTTGAGCACAATACACTTCACATCCAGATTTCCGATAGAATTAAATTGTACAGGTCCACAGAGTACCCATGCCCTAAAGGATATCTTAAAAATCTCATTGGTTTTCAAGTTCCATCAGATGTGAGACGTTACCACTTCATCAATACCTTTCCAGACAATGAAGAAGAGTTAATTTTCCCTTTCTCTGGGAGTGTAATTTCCTGGTGTAGCAATGTCTCCTATCTCAACATTTAAAGAAAATGCTGCCTTATAGTGTAACTCTTCATCCTTCTACTTCTGAACTTTTGCTAATTAACCTGAAACCTAAACTCACTCCTTCCATTGTCCTCAAAACAGGACATCCCAAAACCAGAGCTTTTATCACTCATGGTGGAACAAATGGGATCTATGAGGCCATTTACCACGGGATCCCTATGGTGGGAGTTCCCATGTTCGCTGATCAGCCTGACAACATTGCTCACATGAAGGCCAAAGGATCAGCTGTGGAGGTTAACATGAACACAATGTCAAGTGCAGATTTTCTCAACGCTGTGAGGACAGTCATTAATGACCCATCGTAAGTGTTGAACCGTGTATAGCCCTGTCTGTAACGTCTGATGGATGGACTGTCCATCATTTTGGAATTTATCTACAAATTACACATTTTGAATTTAGTGTAGTGTAAAGGAACCAGGGACAATGTAAACACTGCTTGTTACATTTTCAACTACTGAGGCTATACCATAAAATTTGAAAATAAATCTACTTTAAAAATTCAGTCAATATACCTTCCAAATATAATAATACTAACATGTATTCTCATGTAGATTTTATTTTATAGAACTATAAATAAGAAGTTAAGCATTATAAACCATTCAGTATCTACAAAATGGAAAAGGTAATGTGTTCAACATTAGCCATGCATACAAAACTATTAACATGGTGTTATCTAAAATTAATGCCAACATTTAATTCTGAGTATTCTATATTTGCATAAACAGTATTAAAACTCTTAATTCAGGAATGGAACAGCAGTTTAGAAATATCAGTAATTCTTGGAATGAGCTATTGTGTTTCATAAATGTTGACATTTCACTCTATTCAACCTCACTATTATAAATATTTTAATTGCTGATAACTTGGTTCATTTTATTAAAAATTACAGTAGAAAAGTTTATGATTCATTTCTGCTCAACTCCACACAATGTTCACTAGATTTTTTGCTAACCACATTACTTTCCTCATTTCCATGAATGGACTCTGGAGCTTTACCCTATGATCAAACCTAAGTGAAATTTATTAATTCTCCACTAGTTATTGAGAAACTTCAGGGGAAAACATAGGTTCCATTATAGATACTAAGTTCTGTACTTGATATGGTTTGGTTTTGGTTTTGTTTGTTGTTTTGAGATAGTGTCCCTGACTGACCTGCCTGACTCTGGATCCTGTTTGAGAAAAGGTCAAACTGTTAGGTACTGTGTGTAAAAAATTAAATCTATTAGCTAAACACTTGTCACATAATCACTTCTAAAAATTTAAACAGAAAACAAATGTCTGTTTGTGTATTTTTTTCAAGTTATAAGGAAAATGCCATGAGACTATCAAGAATCCACCACGACCAGCCAGTGAAGCCCCTGGACAGAGCTGTCTTCTGGATCGAGTTTGTCATGCGCCACAAAGGAGCCAAGCACCTTCGTGTGGCAGCGCATGACCTCAGTTGGTTTCAGTACCACTCGCTGGATGTGATTGCTTTCCTGCTGGCTTGTGTGGCATCGGCTATATTCTTGGTTGCAAAATGTTGTTTGTTTGTATTTCAAAAGTTTGCTAAGACAAGAAAGAAGACAAAAAGAGACTAGTTCAAGGAAAAGAAAATAAAGGTCTCTAGGTTTGGTAAAAAACCAAGTGGAGTAGTACTAGTAGTTAGTGGCACATGGAGCTGTCAGTCACCTATCTTCATCTCATTGCCAAACATCACATTGCTAAGCTAGCCAGCAGATAAATTAATTCTAGGATGCAACATAATCACATTCTCCTGAAAGTGCCTCATCTTTCCTTTGTTATTTTAGTGACAGTCCTAGCATTTTCTTATCTTTCTGGCACTATTGATTTAAATAAGTTCTTTTCAGGATGCCATTTAAAATATAAGGCAGATTATAACTAATAGCATTCTGAAATCATGGGAAGGAACACAGAGCATTTTGAATTTTATTTAATTATCACACACGGATCACAAACACAGGTCCTCATGGAACACACCAATGGAGCGCTGACCACAGTGATTAGTGTATCCTGAGAAGACTCATCATTTTATTTAAAAATAAAAGCCAACTCTTGTGATTCCTGGATGTCATTAGTATTAGAGGATGAAGTCAGAACTGTGACAACATATTACCATAGGAAAACTATATATAAAAATTGTTAGTACCTTTAAATCATGGTGTTTTATTTTTCTGCTTTTCCCTAAAATATATAAAAATCATATTGTTCGCAATCTATAATCACTATTTACAATGAGATATTTCATTTTCTGAAAAAATAAATACTTATATTGAGATCACTCTGTTATTCCTACTCTCCGTTTTGTGTAAATTTAAACTCATAATTTTTGGCTGTAATAATAAAATTTATTAGTTACCAGATTTACTGAGAATGTGGCAAATGTCTAAATTAAGAAACTTATATAGATGTAGAAGAGACCTGAAGTAGTAGAATTGATGCTCAAATAGATTTACTAATAGATTAGTTTAGAAAGTACTAAATAACACATAATTCAATTTAGCTATAGGAGCCCTGTCTCTAAAATACCCCCAAAGATAAGTAGTATGCTAACCAGGCAGCTTAGAGACCAGCAATATTTAGGATGCAGCTAATGCTTGTTCATCATGACTTGTTGAAATAGCAGCGGCGGGGCTGCGTCCCCAACACCCCAGCCGCTTCCACGTGGCTAGCTTATGCCCGAAATAACAACACACATACTGTATTCATTTAAGTACTGCTTGGCCCATTTCTATCATGACTCTTCTAGGCTAACTCTCGCACCTGGACTAACCCATTTCTAATCATGTTAGTAGCACCATGAGGTGCGCTTACCAGGAAGATTCTAGCCTACATCCATCTTGAGTCGGGGTTTCATCCCTCGGCCTCAGAGAGCAGAGCTATCCCGTCTGCCCGCTAGACAGGAGCATGGTATCTCTCTCTGAGACGTCTGGCTCTGAGCGGAGCTGCATGCTTTCTCACCTCACTTCCTCTTCCTCTCAGCATTTTCTTCTGTTTACTCCACCCACCTATGTTCTAACCAATCGGGACCAAGCAGTGTATTTATTGCTTATCCAATGAAATCAACAGATTGATATGACACTCCCACATTACTTCCCCTTTTTCTGTTTAAACAAAAAGGAAAGGCTTTAACTTTAACATAGCAAATACAATATTACCTAAGCAAATAAAAAGTGAGTAATTTTCAAAACTCTAGAAATGACAGAGACACCTCTCTGCCTGTACAGTCACCCAAAGTTCCTCTGTACTGTTGGGGCATCCATCTTCGGCCTACAGGCCCATAGTTTCCAGCAGACTTTTCCACAAAGCAGGAACTTTCAAAGGCAGTCACTATCTGCTTGTCCCGAAGAGTGTCTTGCAGACTCTTTCATGAATCAGGAACCCCGAAAGATCATCTCACCTTTAGGCAAGTTCAGTAGTCCTCTCTCTGCGGGTTCTCTGTGTCCAGTTTATGCAATAGTCCAGGCAAGAGCAGTTTTCTTGCCCAAATGGCTATCAAACTCCATAAGGATCCTCTTCGATGCCCATCTTCCTCTTGAAGTAAATTAGTGCTGCCAGGAGCAGAGTGTCTCATTGTCATGAAAAGTCCTAAGTTATTAAAACATTAAATAGCATATTCCATAGTCTTTGAAAGATATGAAGAATGCCTATCTGATATATATCCATGCACATCTAGAAAATCTAACATGACTACAAACTTGACTATTATAGATGATTATTAACAGCCTATATACATTACATTTTTAAATGAACTACACAATCACAATACCTTAATCAACATCAGAAATTCCTATACATATAACAAAATTGACCTTAAATTTAAATCACTAAAGCAAAATCCATATCAATGCAAATTATTCATACATATATCATATCCCCTTTTAAATGTAAAAGAACATTTATAAACCATATTTGGGAACATGGGCGCAGTTTTTTCTCTCCAAACTGCTTCCTGCTGAATGGGGGCGTCGTTAATTAGGTCTTTCATGGTATAACCTGTGTGCTAGTTTCATCTCAGTTGGCAGTTGAGCGAAGCAATTTTCTGAAGATGTTCACAGCAAATCTTCAGGAGGGCGTGGTCCATCATACCAAATTGGGATAGATGCAATCCATAGGGTCTCATCCTCTGTGAAAACAAAACAAGAAACTCCTTTCCAAAGTATCATGTCCTTAGATCCAAATTGCAAAGTCAAGGAATTTTCAGAATATCTATGTAGGATTAGTTCAACAGCATTTATAAACAAATATCTTTTAGCAGCTGTTGCTCCTTCCTCAGCATTCAAACAATTCAAAGAGAGCATAATAGCATACAGTATCAAGATTCTCTGTGTATTTTCCATCTTTGTACGCTTTATTTTAACCTCTATTTCATTTATTTTTACTTTTATTTTATATTCTCTGTATCTTTGTCCTGGAATAACTCTGTAGACCAGGCTGTCTTTGAACTCTCAGAGATCCGCCTGTTTCTGCCTCCCAGGCATTGGTATTAAAGGCATATACTATTACACCTTGAACTCACAGAGATCTGTTTGTCTCTGCCTTCTAGGCACTGGGATTAAAGGCGTGTGCTACCACACCTTGAAGTCACAGAGGTCAATCTCCTCTGTCTCCCAAGCCTTGGGATTAAAGGCGGTACTACATCACACAACTTCTCTTTTCTTACTTTTTTTTACTTTAAGAATTTTAACTTTTAGTCTGCATATTATTTTCAACACACTGTAAATCATTTAGAAATTTTCTTTATCTTTGAATCTCTCTTTACTGTATATCTCTCTTTTCTGACCACACGAGCCTTTAATTTACCAAGCAAAATCAGTAGGACTAAAGCCGTGGCTTTGCCGGCTAGATCCAGTCCATTCCTTAGCTTTCCGCCATTCCAACCTTGTGGCTGAGGTACCGGCCAGAGCCGCCTTCAGTGCCACAACTCTACAGTGTTTCAAGGTCCTTGACAGCTTCCACAGCCTGGGCTTGTAAACCTCATGACCCGCCCGCGTAAAAGAGTCAGAGTTTTCCCTGGCAGGACAGCCCAGAAAGCCGGCATTTTAAAACGGCGCAGCTTTTTTCCTGCTACTGCTGAAAACAAACAAGCATTCAGTCCGCTTTTATCAACACCATTTAAATGTTTCCTGGCAGGACCTCTTAAGAGCTGCAGGGTTTTGCAGCTGAAGCTGAGTCAGGAAGCCTCTCTCAGATGAGAGCACTTGCTTGACTCTAGCTAGCAGAGCAGAACCGAGAATCTGCTGCTACCAAGAAAACAAACATGCTTTACTCTTTCCCAAGCTTTCTCAGACTTTCTGTGGATTCAGTTGTCCTCACGTTGGGCGCCATCTGTTGAAATAGCAGCGGCGGGGCTGCGTCCCCAACACCCCAGCCGCTTCCACGTGGCTAGCTTATGCCCGAAATAACAACACACATACTGTATTCATTTAAGTACTGCTTGGCCCATTTCTATCATGACTCTTCTAGGCTAACTCTCGCACCTGGACTAACCCATTTCTAATCATGTTAGTAGCACCATGAGGTGCGCTTACCAGGAAGATTCTAGCCTACATCCATCTTGAGTCGGGGTTTCATCCCTCGGCCTCAGAGAGCAGAGCTATCCCGTCTGCCCGCTAGACAGGAGCATGGTATCTCTCTCTGGACGTCTGGCTCTGAGCGGAGCTGCATGCTTTCTCCCTCACTTCCTCTTCCTCTCGCATTTTCTTCTGTTTACTCCACCCACCTATGTTCTAACCAATCGGGACCGCAGTGTATTTATTGCTTATCCAATGAAATCAACAGATTGATATGACACTCCCACATTAATGACTGACCTCTAATTAAGCTCCTTTCCCATTACAATGGAAACAACCCCAATTTACAACCAGAATTAGGCCCACCCTCCTATCCAAGTACCACTCAAAGGAGCAGCTAATATTGACCGGACAGTGTCATAACCACCAATAAGTCCAGTTCTGTTGACAGAGGTATCTGTCCCACTCAGTCCGGCAGCCATTCAGTCCAAAAGTTACACAGAGGCCTACATTAATTATAAACTTATTGGCCAATTACCCCAGTGTTCTTAACTCTTATAACTTACATTAAAACATAATTCTTGTCTGTGTTAGCTTCTTAGCTTGGTACCCTTATCAATGAGGCATTCTCATCTTGTTTCCTCTGTGTTTGGATGACAACTGCAGATTGAGTCTTTCCTCTTCTGAGAATTGTCCTGTTCCGGTCATCCTCCTTATACTCCCTGCCTGGTGACTATCTAATCACCTAGTTTTTATTAAACCAACAATACTGGTAAATCTTTACAAGGTACAAGACAATTGTCAGACAGCACTTCCCTTATTTTTTTCTTTCAAAACAAAAACTTTGAATCTAATCTCCTTTGTTTAGCTTTCTTCCTGATTATTGTCCATAACAACTTGTAACCAGCTCTATAAACAAAAAAAATATCCATAATACATTTTCTGGAATGTGGGAATAATTTTCAAGGTTACTTCCTGGTGATTAGCGGCACTTATAGTTTTATAGGGACCTAAAGAAAATTTAGGATTATGGTCAAGTCCTGACTGGAATATTCTGTGAGGTTTGGCCATCTCAGCCAACAGTTTTGAGGCTGTCCTCTATTTAGAACTCATAGGAAAGTCCAACAGAGGTCCTCTGAAATGTTGCATCCTCTAGGCCATCTGCTTCTCTCAGAGATTTTTTTCAGGTGGTCTTCCTTGATCAAACCTAATTTTTCTTAACCCAGAATGAAATCACAGCCTCTTATTTCCTGTGGAAACAAAAGCAAAACCTCTTCTCCAAAGTAGCAAATTTTTGACTTAAATATTGAAGTCAGAGCCCTTTCAAAATATATATGTTATATCAATCCAGAAGCATTTGCAAGCAAATGTCTTTTAGCAGCTATTGTTTCTTCCTCAGCCATCAAACCATTCAAAGACAATGCAATAACTTACAGTATCCCAATTCTCTGTGTATTTCACATCTTTATGTGGCTTTATTTTAAACTGTATTTCTTTTATTTTTAATTTTAATTTTTTTGATAGCAGATTTCTTTGTGTATCTTTGGCTGTCCTGGTACTCACTTTCTAGATGAGGATGTCATAGAACAAACAGAGATCTGCCTCCCTCTGCCTCCCAAGTACTGGGATGAAAGGTGTGTGCCACCACAACCAACTACTTTCTTTCTCCTCTTTTTTTTTTTAAGGACTTTGTCCTTTTACATTTCTCTCCCAAAACAACATATATTTTTAAACACCCTGTAAACTGTTTAGAGGTTTTCTTCTTCTGAGTTTACCTTTATTGTATATCTCTCTTTTTCTGACCACATGAGTCTTTAATTTGCTAAGCATTATGGTTAGAATTAAAGCCATGGCTTTGACAGCTGGATCCATCCAATTGATTAGCTTTCTGAGAGTCTAGCTTCATGGTGGGGGTACTGGTGGGAAACTTGTTTATTACCACAACTCTATGGAGTTTTAAGGTCTCTGCCAGCAGCAACAAGTGTGCTATTAGCTATTCATGAACACCATTTAACTGCTTTGTGGCACAGCTTCTTAAAGGGCTGTAAGCTGTTTGCAGCTAAAGCTGAGTCAGGAAGCCTCTCTTAAATGCTTGCCTTTCTCAAACAGAGCCCACCTGAGAACATGCTGCTATCAAGAAGCCACACTTGCCTCCATTCTTTTGTGTCTAGAATTACTTTAAACTCCTTCAGGTTTTATGTGGATGTAGTTATCTACATTAGCAGAGGTTTCTGTCCTGCCCAGTCCTGCAGCCGTTCAGTCCCAAAGTAACACATAGGCCTACATTAATTATTAACTGATTGACCTATTATCCAAGGCTTCTTATTAACTCTTATATCTTATATTAACCCATAATTCTTGTCTGTGTTAGCCATGTGGCTTGATACCTTTTAACAGTAAGGCATTCTCATCTTGCTTTCTCTGTGTGTGGGTGACACATGCAAACTGAGCCTTTCATCTTCCCAGAATTCTCCTCTTCTGGTCACAGTGCCTATATTTCCTGCCTGTCTACTGGACAATCAGCATTTTATTAAATCAATAAAACTGACTAATCTTTATAGGGTACAAGACCATTGCCCACAGCACAGCAGCACAGGTCTGTTGTTGAGTCCCCTGTACTCTCAGTACAGTTCTGCCAGATGGACAGGATAATCCTGGGTAAGAGCTATTAAAAAGAACTACAGTGGTGTTCTTGAGAAAATATTCACATAGTATCTTTAGACTTGCAGTCTTTTGTCTCTGTTCAAATTTTTAAAAGCATAACCCAAGATCAGGAACTGAAAAAATTTAAAAAAATGAAGGTGTTAATGGATTGTAAAACCCTAAGCTATATGTAAGTTAGTAAATTTTTTTCATACCTGTCTTCTTTATGAGCAATAGTCTGAGCTGGACACATACTACTATTAATTAGCTTTTCCCCTTTACTAATCTCTAAGAGTGATTTCTCACTTGGAGATCTCATCAATATTAATTCTAGAACATTCTAGCATGTTGAAGCTCTAGTTTTGATGTCCAGCAATGTAAATGTTGACTGAGAGAAATGTCATTGTAAAATGACTTAGAACATTTTAAAGATTATATTTCTTAACTAATAAAACCCAAAATTAGGGAAAGAGTTCCAAGAGCAGACTTACCACACCTTAATAAAAAGATATAAAAAAATAATAAAAAAGATAAGGGGGAGGATGTATAAACAACTCCATCAATAAGAACAAAGGTTGATAGTCCAAATTTCATAATATTTTTTTTTTGTCCCAGCAACCATTTATTGGCCTGCTCTCAGCACAGCTCAGGTGGGGGCAGCCAGATCCCTGCGCTCAAACTGGTCCTCTCTCTCTTCTGAGACCGAGCTGGACAGCGCAGCCCAGGAGAGGCCTCGATCTCCGAGCCCTCCATGCTGACAACTTGGGGTCACCGGACACAAGCTGCCCTTGCTGGTAGGGAAACAGTTCCAACCGTGGGCAAGCACATGGTGTCCCGAGGAACAGGTGCCGGTCACATGTTGGCTCGTTCCCGCTGCAGTCTAGAGTTGTAGGTGCGGGACACCGTGTTCCAGGCGTCCATGTAGTGGTCCATGCACATGGCGATGCATTTCTGCTCCGAGTTATCCAAGGAGCCCCTGGGCTTCCCGATGCACTTCCGGAAACATGTGTCCGTCATCCTCTGCAGCAGTTCCTGCGCGTTGGCCACGGCGATCTGCACTTTCACCTGCTCCATGATGACCCCTGGGTCCAGCATCCCGCTGCCCGAGCCGCCCAAGTCCAAACCGAAGCCTCTCTCCATGGCTGCGCAGTCAACTGGGCCGCGGCAGCGTGCACCGACCCGCAGGCGCCGGAAGCCAGGGCACCACCATTTCATAATATTTTTGAACAAGAGTTTAGTTACCTTCATTATTTTATCAATTTTATTAGGTTATACATTTACCCTACCAAAGTGTATCCACAAACAATAGCTAAATCTTAAAATTACTTCCTGTTTTAGTCATCTGAATGGATTTTATTTCTTAGTCTGCAAATAAAAATTCCTTATAGTTTGCTCCTTTTGTCAGGTGTTGTGTTTAGTATGGGGTATATTTTTAGCAAATAGTACATTGTTTAATCTGTTTAACAATCTTGTGTGCTCAAGGAGATCCTTAGTGGATATATTAGTGAATTTTTACCACAATGTACCTCCTCATGTGGATGCTTTAGAATTGGATTTTACAGAACTTCTGGAACTTATTAACTGGGTAGTTTTATGTTCTTAGACTGTTATTCAATAAACTAGAAATAAGGACTCACAAAGATTTGTAAAAAAAGCAAGATTGACCATGAACAACATGAGTGAAGATGTTCAAAGGCCATAAGTAATGATCTGGGCTCAGTAGCTACTCCTAAGAATTGAGTCTGAATTGTTCCACAATTAAAGACATCATAGTAGAAGTTTGAGCTGGGCAGGATAAGTGAAAATGAGTGGCAGGATCAGCAAACAAGGGAAGGAGAAAGTCCATGAGAAAATGTTGTTGAGAATCTTCAGGAATATTCTATTATGAACGATGAATCAGCTTAAGGCTTCCTGCATGGAAAGTAGATGTGGACTTAACATTTAGACAAACTTTCCATCCAGGGAACTGAGCCTTTCTCATTGCATAGGCAAAAGGGAAACTTAATACCTTATTCCCAAGTTGGATGTGTGAATAAGAGCCTTAGTAATCTAAGGAATGGAGCATGCATCTAAATACGGTTTCAGTTCTTCCTTTTAGACTGACTATCAGTACCCAGTGTATCTTAAGGATTAAGTCTATGCATATGCCTACAATTAAGCCTCTTTTGGGTCCCTAGTTTTATGCTGGCATGGCCTGCCTTCCTGATGATGAAAGACAAAAATGACAGGATTTAGTGAGATTTAAAAGATGTAAGACAATAAATTCAATCATGGGCACAATTTGATTTGGCATTTGTATTTCAGAAAGATGGAACAATAGGGCATTATTAAGGTCAAGGACAAAGCAGATTCCATCTGTGTTGGCTAGGTTTATGACAGATTGACAAAATCTAGAGTCATCAAAGTGGAGGGAGTCTTACTTGACAGAATGCCTTCCTAAGATCTGGCTTTAAAGACATCGTTGACTCCCCAAGGGAGCCCTTACTTGTTGGAAGGAGTGGGCTGGTGGCAAGGCATGGTGGGCAGGAGAAGGGGTAGGAGGGAAAATTGTGCTTGTAATGTAAAATGAAATTAAAATGAATAAATAAATACATTTTAGAAAAAAATCTTACTGTAAGCAAGCTTTAGAATATTTTCTTAATTAATGATTTATAGGATAGGGCCCTTCTCATTGTGGGTGGTGCCATCCTTGGACTGATGGTTCTGGGTTCTATAAGAAAGTAGGCTGAGTAAGCAATGAAGAGCAAGCCGTTAAAAATCATCCCTGCATGACCTCTGCACCAGCTCCTACCTTTGCCACTTTTGATGATGAACTGTTATATGGAACCATGAGTAAAATAACATCTTTCTTCCCCAAGCTGCTTTTGGTCATGGTGTTTCATCACAACAACAGTAACACTAACAAAGACACCGTCATGATGAGGTTGTTTAGTTTATCTCCAGACTGTTTCCTGAAACGATGTTGTAGACCTTCATTGACACACATGAATAGATATTCCACTGCCTCTGTTGACTCTGCAAAGATGAATCCAGTTGTCTATCCCAAGAAAGTTTAGTGCCATTGGAATGCTCATGACAAAAGTTGTACAATCACTTGCATTTTGAAGTATAGTGTTATAGTGTGTAAGATCGATGATAACTACAAGGCAATTGTGCTGGTTTCCTAGTCAGAGGTTTTATTTCCATCAGAGGTTTCACTACCAAGTCATATCTGGCACTTGAAATCACATTGCTTTTTTTTGTTTGCTTATTTGTTTTTTGTTACAATGACTTGTCTTATTTCAATCTTCCATTCATTCCTGTTAACATGTATGGACGAAAATTGTGATTTATCCACAACTGTAGTAAAATAATCCACACTTAAGATAAATCTAGCTGCCCATGGTGTCTAGAATTACTGAGTGTGATGGTTTGAATGGAAATATTCCTGTTAGACTCACAGACTTGAATCTTGGTCACTAGTTGATAAAACTGGGAAAGATTAAGAGGTGTGGCTTTTTGGAGAAACTATATCTCTGGAGTCGGCTCAACGTTTCAAAAGACACCTGCCATTCCCATGTTTCTCCTATCTGATTTCTGTTATTGAACATGGCCTAAGCTCTCAACTGTTCTTGTTACCCTACCTATGCTACACTCTCATAGACTTCATACTCTGAAACTGTAAGTCAAATTAAATGCTTTTTAAAATATAAGTTTCCTTGGTCATTTTTTAAATTTGTATC
This sequence comes from Microtus agrestis, assembly GCA_902806775.1. Lineage (NCBI taxonomy): Eukaryota > Metazoa > Chordata > Mammalia > Rodentia > Cricetidae > Microtus > Microtus agrestis. Next base: position 2,026,566 of record CADCXT010006972.1, read on the forward strand.
ACAGAAATAGGAAAGTGAGACACCCAGCATCTTTCAGTGGTGATGACAGTGTTCCCTGGTGAATACAATAAGCATCCCCCTGATCCTCATAAATTGTCTATTGTTTACATAACCACAAGAATTTTAGAGATCCCTTATTCCTTCAGAGGTATGGATAGTCAATTCTCTAATGTCAGGGACTAAACGAGTTTCTTGGACAGACATGAGAGATATTTTGTAGTAAATTTGTTCAATCTTTTGCCAAGAAAACAGTAAATAAAATAAATGCATTTAAATGGAGTTTTCTCAGGTTTTCTCTGGTCTTTGAGCTTCTGTTAAGGGCATCTCCAATTATACTAGCAAATTTTGTCTTTTTTTTTCCTTTGATTGTCTCCTCTCTAGATATGGATTGTTATATAGGTGGAACTCTTTGTAGTTCCTGCTTTGTGGAAAAGTCTGCTGGATACTATGGGACTGTAGGCTGAAGATAGATGCCCCAATGGTACTGAAGAACTTTGGGTGACTGTCCAGGCAGTGAGATGTCTCTGTCAATTCTAGAGTTTTAGAAGTTGCTTACAATGTATTTCCTGTTTACTTAGGTAATATCATATCTGGAGTCTTTGATGGAGTTGAATAATTTATAGTTATAGCTTTCCTTAGTTAAGATAAAAGATAAAGTAGATATAAATATTGTAACTGCAATTCTTGCTTGGTAACTGTGATATGCAATTACATTATGTTAAAGTTAGAGCCTACCTTTTTGTTTAATCAGAAAAGAGGAGGTGATGTGGGAGTTCCCGCTGTATGCTGTGATTACCATTAATGAATAAAAAATTGTTTTGGACCTATAGCTGGGCAGAACTTAGGTAGGATGGGAAAACTAAGCTGAATGCTGGTAGAGAGAAGGCAGAGTCAGAGAGAAGCCATGGAGCTACCAGACACAGATGCTGGTAGGAACTTTATCCGGTAAATCACATCCATGTGGTGATATACAGATTAATAGAAATGGGTTAAATTAATATAAGAGTTAGCCAATAAGAAGCTTGGCTAAAGGGCCAAGCAGTGATTTAATTAATACAGTTTCTGTGTGATTATTTCGAGGTTAAGCAGCCAGGATGTATAAGCAGCCTGCTGCTATAAACTGCATGAAGCCTAAGGTTAGGATTGATTAGTTAGTACTTTACAATATCATTAATGTCAAAGCAGAAATCTTAAATTTTGAGATAGAAACATTTTCAAAAATCAAAACAAATTTGAGGAATATGAAATCAGGGACAACATAATAGTCCCTAGATTTGTGGTTTTCTTTTGTTCCTTTCTAGGTGTCTCTTCCAATATGAGGCAAAGGCTTTGAATTTTTAACAAACACGTTTAGGATTAAAGGAGAGAGACACATGCACTCTAACTCTAAAGCCAGCTTTAGGTTTTAATTGAGACAGGACTACACGAGGACCATCTCTTTATAATGTCTGTAGAAACCAGCAAAAGCAAACTTAGAAAGTTTTATGAAGTGATACCTTGTAGGGATTATTGTATTCCATTAGGTCAGATTATTCCTTTTCTTGGTAACTTTTCAAGATGGACATCCCTTCTTCTTTCAATGCTTCCTTTGTCCATAGGTCTTTAGAACTTCATTTGGATATTTATATTTTTCTGGAAAGGCAAAACAAACCCCTGCCCCAACCTTAATTTATGCCAGTTTTTCTTGCTCTGGTTGAATTACCACATTGATTAATGAACTATCACTTGTCCTAATTAGGGGATGTCTCCTGTTCAAATTGAATCTTTATCAATTTTGACAATACTCATAGCGTTTCTTCTTCTATGGAAACAAAGCTAAAACTTCTTCCCTAATGAAATACATATCATGTTTTTTTCCAAGATCAACATATCTTTAAAGTACACCAGCTGATTTAGTCCAGTGGTTTGTTTTTCTTTATTATCCAATGTCTCTTTGTAGCTATTATCACCTTTTCATTAGCATTTAAACAATTTAAAGACAATAAGGCATTGTACAAACTCTCTCTAGGGGTTGCTACTATACTTTCTGTTTATTACGCATTTCTTGTAAAATGTGATTAGATTTTTCTGTAGCTTGCTTATCCTGTAGATTGTGTAGTTTAACTGAAATATGCTTTATGTTTATATATATATATATATATATATATATATATATATATATATAGAGAGAGAGAGAGAGAGAGAGAAATGGTGGATCTTTATTAGTCTTAATTTGTACAGGTACTCCAGTGATGGCCATAACTTTTAATAGATGTGTAATTACAGAATCAGCTTTTAAAACTCAAAGTTTCCCATTGAAATCCTGAATATGTATTTATGGTATGGTGTGTATGTTTTAATTTTCTAAACTCTGTAAAATGAAGCACATTCATTTGTCAAATTTTATTTCTTTTTATATCCTTTGGGTTAATTTCTGGAGGTACTGCAGTTTGGTTATGTAAAAGTATAAGTACGACATTTTCCTATAATTTCCTTGACTTTCTGACAAGTGATAGAAAATTTCTTTATTAAACCCTAATTATTAATATATTTCTTATTATGAAATTCTGAGACTTTTAGTCCCATATCCTACTAATAGCTGACCAATTTCATCATTACCTTGTGCTAATGAGCCTTGTAGGTCCATATGGGATATGATACATGCACACACACACACTCACACATACACACACACACACACATATGATACATATATATGTATATGATTTCAATTATTGATTATTTATGTAATTGGATAAACAACAAAACAGGCTTAATTTTGAACCATTAGAAATAAATTTATTTGTTTCAAGATGTAAAACAATTCTATCTGCATATTGAAAATCAGTAACTATATTAAAAGTACTGAAATATCTAATAATACCATGAGACCAGAATATAATTCTGACTTTTCAATGAAACAAAAGTACTTTGAACCATTTTTATTTGAAGATTTATAACTTGCCTTTCCTGATTCATTTGCATCAGTATAGACTGTAGGGACTCCAGATATTAGTGTTCCCTGTACAAAGTAAGAAAGGACACAATTGTTTCTTTTTATATATTGAAGTCTCTTGCTTTTGGGATATCTGTTGTTAATCTCTCCCAAAAAATTACTGCAATATTTTTTGAAAATATTGATTTTCTTCCCATAAAGAGAAATTTTACCATTATTAAAAAGTACAACAATTTATTTTGGGTCCAATCCCGCTAATTGACTAAATCTCAAGTTTTCTTTTAGAATCAATTCAGAAAACATTTTTTAACATAGGTCTTTAATTTTCTGCTCTGACTCTGTGAGAGAAATATCCATTCCACGATTTTCTACATAACAATTACAGTAGGAGAATTGATAGAAGATTGAATAAATAGGATAAAATCTAGCTTTGGTTTGAACAAATCCACATGAGCCTCCTGTATTTTTTTCTCTATTATATATAGTCAATTTTCTTTCAGTTCCAACTGATAATTTTTTGAACTATTTAAGTCTTGTCACATTGTAATGTTTAAAATAAATTATTTAATTCTTGTGTTGTTAATCTAAATGTGGGTCCTTGTCAGTTAAGGCCACCCACAACTTCTTGAAATGATTAGCATTGTGTGGAGCAGCGGGCTGCGTTCCGCCTCCTAGCTCCCAGACACTGGCTAGCTTTACACCCAAAATAATTACATGGAAACTGTATTCTTTTAAACATTGCTTGGTGCATTAGCTCTAGCCCCTTATCCGCTAATTCTCACATCTTGATTAACCCATTTCTATTAATGAGTGTAGCACCATGAGGTGGTGGCTTACCATGAAGGATCTTAACCTGCATCCATCTTGGAGAGGAGAGCTATATTGTCTTCCTCACTGCCTTCTTCCTCCCAGAATTCAGTTCTATTTACTCCACCTACCTGTGTTCTGGCCTATCAGGCCAAGCAGTTTTCTTTATTAATTAACCAATGAAAGCAACAGATAGACAGATGACCCTCCCAAATTAGAATCCAAAATTGTTCTTTCTTGATTTGTAACTTATGGAGTTAAATTTTTATAAAGCTATTTTATAACCTAGGTAATTAATAGAATCTTCTCTTTGCATCTTTTAAGGAGCAATTTTTAATCCCCAGCAAGGCTTTATATTCTTAATCATTTCAGTCAGTAAGATATTCATTTAATAGTAATGTATAGATTGAGGAAACTGTTTACAAGTTATTTCCAACAAATGTTAGGCAAAATATTGGGCACACGGTAGAACTGTTTAACATCTCTTGTGTGGGAATTTTCCACTGACACCTTTTAATGGGCAGAGAATTATTAAAAATAGACAATGTAAAAGCAAAATTTTTCTATCCTCTTTTAAAGGTATAGTAAGAAGCAGTCTTTTAAATCAATCACTGTAATAGACCATCCTCCTTTAAGTAACACAGAGGGCAGAGAAATAACAGGTTCTAGAATCCCATCAATGGAATTACTTTATCTCTCTCAAATCTTTTAACATTCTTCATTTTCCATATTTCTTTTTAATGACAAAGAAATATGGGAAAATTCTAAGGACTGGTTGATTTTTAATATGTTGAGCATTTATCTGCTCCTGTACCAGTTGTTTTAATGTCTGCATTTTTTATGTTAAAAGCCATTGCTTCATACCGACAACCATTTATTTTATTTTATTTTTTTATTTTTATTTATTTATTAAAGATTTCTGTCTCTTCCCCACTGCCGCCTCCCATTTCCCCCCCCCTCCCCCAATCAGGTCCCCCTCCCTCTTCAGCCCAAAGAGCCATCAGGGTTCCCTGCCCTGTGGGAAGTCCAAGGACCACCCACCTCCATCCAGGTCTAGTAAAGTGAGCATCCAAACTGCCTAGGCTCCCATAAAGCCAATACGTGCAATAGGATCAAAAACCCATTGCCATTGTTCTTGAGTTCTCAGTAGTCCTCAGTGTCTCTATGTTTTTTTCCAAAGACCGGTTTTATCCCAGGCTTTTTCAGACCCAGGCCAGCTGGCCTTGGTGAGTTCCCAATAGAACATCCCCATTGTCTCAGTGTGTGGGTGCACCCCTCGCGGTCCTGAGTTCCTTGCTCGTGCTCTCTCTCCTTCTTCACCTGATTTGGACCTTGAGATTTCAGTCCGGTGCTCCAATGTGGGTCTCTGTCTCTGTCTCCTTTCATCGCCTGATGAAGGTTAATGTTCAGGAGGATGCCTATATGTTTTTACTTGGGTTCTCCTTCTTATTTAGCTTCTCTAAGATCACATATTATAGGCTCAATGTCCTTTGTTTATGTCTAGAAACCAAATATGAGTGAGTACATCCCATGTTCCTCTTTTTGGGTCTGGCTTACCTCACTCAGGATAGTGTTCTCTATTTCCATCCATTTGCCTGCAACTTCCTTAGCAATCAGGGAAATGCAAATCCAGACAACTTTAAGATACCATCTTACACCTGTCAGAATGGCGAAAATAAAAAACACCAATGATAGCCTTTGCTGGAGAGGCTGTGGAGAAAGGGGTACACTCATCCATTGCTGGTGGGAATGCAAACTTGTGCAACCACTTTGGAAAGCAGTGTGGAGGTTTCTCAGGAAATTCGGGATCAATCTACCCCTGGACCCAGAAATACCACTCTTGGGAATATACCCAAGAGAGGCCTTATCATACAACAAAAGTATATGCTCTACTATGTTCATAGCAACACTGTTTGCAATAGCCAGAACCTGGAAACAACCTAGATGCCCTTCAATTGAAGAATGGATGAAGAAAGTATGGAATATATACATATTAGAGTACTACTCAGCAGTAAAAAACAAGGACTTCTTGAAGTTTGCAGACAACCATTTTAAAAATAAGGCTGTTGGCTCTTTTCAGAGGTCACCAATTATTGGGGCAAGTTTTGTGCAATTTGAAGTCTGTGACCACTCTAGGGAATAATTTTTAATATTTTTTCTGAAGTATTTTTAATTTTTGGTTTGTTTTGAGATTGGAAGATCTATTTTTCACTGCTGTAACAAGTTCATTGTTATGTTGGCCACATATGTTTTTTATTTTCCTCTTATCTTTCAGGCTCTATTAATTAGACCCATCTTGTGCTTTGTTTTAACTGAGACAAAATTCCAATCCTGAGAAGCTGAACTTTTACCTCCTGAAGAAGCCAATTTGGATGCAATGATTTTGACACTATTATTGCTAAATCTGCCTCTTTGGCTACCAAACCCCAATTTAAATGTCATTTATTTGTATTGTTAACTTTAGTTTTTTATAATTTATAGAAAAATTTCCAAATATTCTTTTTATAGTTTCTCTGAAATTTTTGTTTTAATTTTTAAAGCTGTTTTTCCATATAGAGCAATATTTTTTTTCAACAGGCATTTGGTCTTTAATTGTCCTCCAGAAGAGTTTCTCCTATGATGACAGGGAATGATTGAGACAAATATGCCATTGTGCCTCTGATAGGCCCCCAAAGGCAATTTTTGCTGGCAAAGAGATACCTTGTCTGTCCTTTGGTTTTCTGCATTTATTAATTCAATGTCAGCCTTTGCTGCACCTTTCATATATTCCAGAGGACTGCAATTTTCTGGTTGGATTATTTTAGAAACAAAACATTGTTTCTAGTAACACCCTGCCTACAATCTTTTTTTTTAGATAACCTTACTTACCACAATTAAACATCTGACATTTTGATGTTGTTAAACCTTTTTAAATCACTTTTTAAAATCCTAGTATTCTCGTGAGAATCAATCTTGACTGTCTCAGATCCATTTTTCAGTGGTTTTTGATCTTGTCTTAAAGGCCTAGTTACCCTTTGCATTGTAAATTAGTATTTTCAAAAGCCAAGATCTAATTAATATTTGTCTAGATTCTGGATTTGCTATTATTTTTTGTGCAGTTGAAGTAAATTTTTGTAAAAATCAGGGAGTACTTACATGGTCTTCAAAATACTTGTCATTTGGTAGGTGTTCTTGTTAGGTGACTGAGTAAAGTTAATTTTTTGATAACCTTCGGCTGCTACTGTCTACTTTCATAATGTGATGGTGGTGTTTATTTACCTCTAAATCTCTCTGTGTCTGAAAAATTATTATCTGTTTTAATAAGTTTTTTTTTACAGCTTGTAACTTATCAGTCAAAATTGTCCTATTTTTAGTAATTATTTGTAGGGCCTGTATATTTTCACTAGTAACCTTCTCTATGGCATATTTCTTATGAATAGCAAGTTTTTTTTTAAGTTTGCACTTTATCACTCAAATTTTCACATTTGGCACAGTTATCAAATAATTTTAGGTATAAAATATGATTTACCATACTGATAATAATTATGACCAACATTATCTTAACACAAGCTAAGTGGTTTATCTTTTCATTTAATTTTTTCATTTGCATCCCCTCCAAAATAGCATTGAACAGGGCCCGAATTCCCTGCAATATGATATTTAATATTTTTAATATGGGAAATATTTTAAGATAATACTTTTCCTTTTTAAACATATTTTTAATTTATTTTGATTAATTAAATAGACCAGATTACCGTTTAAAAGTTCCCAAGTTTATCAATTCTGATGCTGATCTTCTGAGTATTTGGTTGTGTAGATGTAGTGATGATGTTTGATCAGCAGGTGGAGTCAATGCTCAGAGTGTAAAGTTGTATGAAGGTATTCAGATGTAGTGTCAATATTTGACCAGTTGGTGGAGCAGGCACAGCACCAAGGCAGCTCAGGTAGAGCACGCTGAACCACACCAGATTCTGCTCCAGTACCTGACCAACCTGGGCAGAATGGAACTGTTAGGGCAGCAGCACAGCATTCTAGATTCTGCTCCAGTTCTTGCTCAAACGTAGCAGAAACAGCTTAAGGAGGATAGCTGCAGACCTGGAGTTCACACCTAGGAAGGCAGGAAGTGAGTTGGGAATGGTGACTTATTAGAGCTCTAATCATCACAACAGCATCCTAGCAGGCATTCAGACCAATAAGAGAGGATAGATGTTTAGGACCAAAGTGTTTTCTTCTTCCTCAGAATGTGGGAAAGTGTGGACTGGTGCTAATTTGTAAGATAATTCATAATTTTGATACAGTATCATTTTTATTTAGTTTGTGTTCTTCTAGTCATCAACCTTAATTGTCTTCATCTCATTTTCAATCTTGCACTCTGCTGATGTCTACTACCAATGCTTTATTAATCTTAAAATGCCAAATTTTGTTTCCAATTTCAGAGGTTCAGACTTGAACTTTTAAATAACTGGATCTAGAACTTTCTAAGAATTTAACATATTGTACTCCCAAGAGGAATGTTCTATGGGTGCTGTATCTGAAAGGCATCTTGACTTCTGTGTTTTAATAACATAGGAAGTTAATTTTGAAATTATTTAATATCTAAACTGTCACTAAACTAAGGTGATGACATCTGAGAAATGTCATGGGTTGTGGCAGTTTGTCTGCTACAGCTTTGCTACGTCAGAAATGGTTCTGCTGCAAGGTCCTCATGTAGTCCTTTGATATGAGTCACTGGCTGAACCGACAGACTATTCTTGGGAAGTTAGATATCACAGTTTCATTTGGGAATGAGACTGCTGTGAATTTTCAAAATTATACTGTATACATAGTTATGAATGTCATCTCAACAATGTCACATTGGTAAGCAACAAAAGCACTTCAAGATTTACTTACTCAATTGATTGCAAATTTTGAAGATATCTGTAGGAGTATATATATAACCAGACATTCATGGACAAGATTTAGAATGCAAAGTATAATGTTAATGGTTATAGACCTGGTTGTTCTCTGTGGAGACCTGGTGCTTAAAGTCCCTTTTATGAATTCTCTGAGGTTAATCATCATGTAAACCACAGACAACTACTGTGGCCAGCTTCCAAATCCACTCTGTTATGTCCCAGTTATCATAGGTGAACTAACATTATGACCTTCCTAGAAAGGGTAAAACTATGATGCTTCCACTGTTTTTTGAATTTGGGCTTCAACAATACAACTTTGCATTCTGGGATCAGTTTTACAGTGAAACACTAGGAAAGACACTACATTAAATGTAATCTAGTTGTTAAATATTTTATAATCATTAAACTGTCAGAAGTCCTTATTGGTCAAACGTTTTAGTCTGTCATGACCTGGCAGCTCTCTCTTCGGTCTAGTTAGCATGGAGGAATCCTCCCATAGAATACACCCTGCTCTGAACCCGCACTTATTTGGAGACTGTCTCAAAGTCTGGAGGCCTGATTTATAATGGACATATTCATGAACCACAATTATTGACAAGGCTTAGCAGATTTTAATAAGAATGGAGTTAATTGGCCCAGAGGTTTTGCCTTCTCTAGAGGAAGTCTGAGCTGGTGGGCCACAAGATAAAGAAAAGCAGCGGGACCAAGAAATAACCAGAGGAGAAAGTCCTTGAAAAAATATCTTGGCAATATTCAAAAATATTTTGTGGTAAATGATTAACTATCTTAGTGCTTCCTTCAAGGAAGGTGGACCTGGAGCCACAGCTAAACAAGATTTTCATCCAGGGTCCTGAATTTTCCTCATGGCATACACCAAAGGTGAACTTAATAGTTTAGTCCCAAGTTAGATTTGTGAATAAGGACCAAGAGGAAAAAAAAAGATGTTATATTTATTTTATCTTAATTCAGGAATGAAGTATACATCTAAATAAGAATTCAGGTCTTCTTCTTGGATCAGTTGCTTGTAGTTAGTGCATTTCCAGGGAAATTCAGCCTGAGCATCCCCCTACAAATAACCCTTTTTTAAACCTCTAGTCTTGTGCTGATGACAGGTACACATTGTAGACAAAGCCACAAGAGCCCATTTAAAGGGGTCTCAAGGATTTACTAGGATACACTCACAGATACAGAACAATGCAAATAGCTGCTGTAGTCCTCTGCCCTGCCTAGGGTTGAATGGAACCAAGAGTTGCTTCTGTGACCACCAACCAAGAAAGCAAGCAATTGCCCAATCTCTTCTTTTAAGAGGTCACATAGGCAGAAAAGAACTACAGCACCTATTGGGTCACATAGACCAAGATCATGGCCAGAGCAAATACCCACCACACACATAACACTTTTTTTGGGGGAAAGACAAATCTGATTAGGTGAAATTTAAAAGACATAGTTTTCTATGAATTTCACATAAAAAAAACTGAATGCTTACCATAGGAGACTATTGTTTTCTTACATCTCCTTAAATCTAACATTTCCATAGAAATCCAGGGAGTGCTTACATAGCCTTGGAGATACCTGTCATTTGGCAGTTGTTCCCTTAAAGGTTACTAGGTGAATTACAGTTGGTTTTTGGATAACCTTGGGCTGCTCCTCTCTATTTTAATAACGTAATGGTGGGCTTTGTTTTTCTCTAAATATCTCTGTCTGTGTCTGAATATTTGTATTATCTGTTTCAATAAGCTTTTTAAGGCTTGAAATTTATCAATCAAAATTGTAATATTTTTAGCAACTATTTGTAAGGCTTTTATATTTTCGATTGTAACCTATTCTAAAGTTTATATCTTATGATTAGTAAAGTTTTTTGTAAGGTTTGTATTTTATCAGTCATTTTTTTAATATTTGGCACACTTATTAAACCATTTTTAACTAGAAAATATGAATTACCATACAGATAATAATTATGACAAAATTAGCTTAACACCAGCTAAGTTGTTTATCTCCTCATTTAATTTTTTGATTTGGATTCCCTCCATAGTGGGCCCAAATATCTTGCAATGTTATATTTAATATTTTTAATATGGTAAATGTTTGAAGATTATACTTTTCTATTTTAAATTTATTTAATTAATTAAATAATTTAATAAACCAGATTACCGTTTAAAAGTTTCCAAGTGTTTTAGTGATTCCAATGCTGATCCTCTGAAAATTGGTTTGTATAGATGTAATGATCATGTTTGACCAGAAGGTGGATCCCGTGCTCAGAGGGTAGAGTTGTGTGAAGGTATTTAGATGTAATGTCGATGGTTGACCAGCAGGTGGAGCAGGCACAGCACCGAGGCAGCTGAGCCATAGCACCAGATTCTACTTTAGCACTTGCCCAAGCTGCATAGAATGGACCTGGGAGGGCAGCTGGACCGCACATTAAATTCTGCTCCACTAATCGCTCAAAATGAGCAAAACCAGCTTCAGAGGGGAGCGGTTGGCCTGGAGTCTGTGCCTGGGAAGGCAGGAATCTAGGAGACCAGAAGAGGAAATGGGGAAAGGCTGAAGTGCGTGTCCTGAGACTCTCCTCTAAGTTGCAAAGAGCCACCACTGCACTTAGCAGGGCGAAACTGCACTTCTTTGCATGGCCAAAAAAGACCCCACATTGGGTGCCAGATGAAAATGATTCTTCTACTTTTTATTAATAAAACAAATCCTGTGCACAAATATTAAAGGAAAGAGAAAAACTGAGATGGACCCAAATCCCATAAAAGTACTTTGCTGCCATTCGTTTCCCAGTGTGAGAGCCCCAACTCCAGGCTCCATCTTGTTCCACCTTCCACATTATCTCGATGCCATTTTAGTTCCCTAAGCATTAGAGTTGAACTCAGCCCTAATTTATGCCTGACTCCTAGCTGTGGTGATTCTGGGTGAAGTGGTGCACATAGACCAGCTTTCAGTTGAAGAAAATGATCCCCATTCCAAGACCTTCATAAGACTTTTGTGTCCAGTTACTGACTGGATCAGTGTTGTGGGAGAATTATCTCTATAGTTGGGAGTTATGACTTATTAGAGCCCTAACCCTCATCACAGCAGCAATCCTAGCAGGCATTCAGCACAATAAGTCAGGAGAGTTGAATGTGTTCAGAGTGTTTTCTTCCTCAGAATGTGGAAAGTGTGTACTGACTTGGCCCAGTTCATAAGGTATTTTATAATTTTGATACAACATCATTTGTCTTTAGCTTGTCTTCTTCTATTTGTCCAGCTTAATTGTTTTCATCTAGTTTTCCACCTGACACTCAGCTGGTATGCCTGCTACCGTTGCATTGTTAATTTTAAAATACCGTATTTGTTCCCATTTTTTAAGATGCTAAGAGGAGAATTGTTAAACTACTGAATCTAGTTCTTTCTAAAAATTTAAATGATTGTAATCCACAGAAGAGTGTTCTGTGGGTTCTGTATCTTGACCTCTGTGTTTCAGTAACTCAAGAAGTTAATAATTAAATTATTTAATGTCTACATTGCTGCTAATCTAAGGAGACAGTCAATCTCCAGAGAGCAATTTTAGGAGGCACACCATGGCATCTGAGAAGTGGGCTGCAGCAGTTTTTCTGCTACAGGTTTGTTGTGTTGTCTGTGGCTTCTGCCGCAAAGTCTTCATGTGGCCCTGTGATACGAGCCATTGGCTGAACCTAAAGACTATTCTTGAGGAACTAGTGGAGAGGGGGAATGAGGTGGCAGACCTGAAATTTCCCAATATCATTATGGATCAGAGTAAACATTCTGCATTGCACTTTGAGCATATCATTGTGACATTTGGAAATGAGACTGATGAGAATTTGCTAAGTGATTTTGTCAGCATAGCTGTGAAGTTCTTTCCAAAATTCTCATTTTGGTGAGCAGTAAAATCTTCTAAAGATTTATTTGTTCATTAGATTGCAAATTTTGAAGACATCTGGGGGAGAGTAGTATACAACCAAACATTCATGAACAAGCTCTGGTACACAAAATACAACATAATGGCTTTAGGCCCCATCATTCCCTGTGGAGAGTTGGTGGGCAAGGTGCTTCAGGTCCCTTTTGTTAACACAAAAGTTTCAGTATGGAATACACCAAGGAGAAATACTGTGGCCAACTTCTGGTTTCACTCTCCTATGTACCAGTTACCATGGGTGAACTATCAGAATACATGACCCTCACAGAAAGGGTGAAAAATATGATGTTGTCACTGTTCCTTGAATTTGAGCTCCAGCAATATTACTTTACACTCTGGGATTAATTTTACAGTGAAACACTAGGTAAGAGACTGCATTTCATGCTAACATAGCTATTGTATAGTATTTTAAATCTTAATTTTTTCTAAAACTATAAAAGGAATACATTTGATAAACTTTTGTATCCAGGTAAAACTCTACAAGAAAAAGTAATGAAATGTTTACTGATAACTAAATGTGAAGCACTGTGAACACAGTTTGATATTATTGCCATGTGTTTATAATCATTAAATTATTGGGAGGCCTTGCTGGTCTAACATTTCAGTCTACCATAGCCAGCTCTCTCCAAGGATGCTAACATGGAGGGCTCTCTCCCAGTGAAGATCATCCCCCACCTCTACTCTACCTGCCTTTATTTGGAGAATGCCTCTAAGTTTGGCATGCTGATCATATCTGAAAGCTCTTCCTAGCCTGGATGTCTGGTTTACAGTGAAGATAATAAGGACCACAATTATTGACAACTCTTAGAAGATATTAGTAAGAATTGTGTCTGAATTGGTCCTGAGGCATCTCCAAGATTCCATACTGCTCTTCTGTGCCAAGCAAGCTACTGCTTCAAATAAGACTTTAATATCTTAACTGGCAATACAGGAAGATGCATCCATAAGAGTGGCTCGTTTTGCCATAAAGCCACTGTAGGAGCAAGTTTTGTGGGAAATATACGTGCTTGCCAAGTTTGGTCATAACTTACATAATGTACCTGCTGTTTTGTATAGCATGCTCTGTCTGGGAGAACACCTGTCTGAAAGCTGTCCATTGGAATTTGGATCCCCTTTAAAGATTTCCCTTAGATGCTCAAAGTCCCCTGTAGGACACCTTAAATAAGGTCTCAGCCATTGGATGCCTCCCAACAACTTTTGGCAACCACTTAGAGTCTTTAAACCATCCTTCCTAATTTCTAATTTTTGAGGCTTAATTTCTTTGGGGTATAACATATAACCTGAATATTGGAAAGGTGGGTGCCTCTACACTTTCTCTGGAGCAATAACTAAGCCTGCATGGCCAAGGCTCTGCTGTAGTAGAGCCTATGTCTCAAGTAAAGCTCCTCTATGGGCAAGCAGGATGTCATCCATATAATGGACAATTAAACCTGTGGAAATTGATCTCTTACATAGCCTGAGCTACAAACTTTCTGGCACATGGTAGTACTGTGCCATACCCTGTGGTAAAATATTCCATTGCTATCTCTTCATTGGCTCTCTGATATTAACTGAGGGGATACGGAAAGCAAAATTTTGGCAATCTTGTGGTGCCAAAGGGATAATATAAAAACAATTTATTAAGTCTAAAATGATTTTATGGGTGCCTTTTGGTATAGCTGTAGGAGAAGGCAGCCCAGGTTGTAATGCTTGCTCCCATCGGCTGCATAGCTGCATTAAACTCCCTTAAGTCCTGAATTCATTTCTATTTCCCTGATTTCTTTTTAATCCATCCTGCAGTTCTGCCTAGTTGACAGGCTTAACCTGCTTATTTACACTTTTACAGACCCTGAAATGGGTCTGGAGCTGCAGTTCCCTGAGGCTCGGCTATCAGGCTTGAACCTAGGCTTGAAGCTGGGGCATGTGGCAGGGAGCAAGCCATGCTCCAGGTCCACTGCTTGGCCATCTTCCTGAGTACTTGGGACCAGGAGGCCTGTCCCTAATTGCCTGCTCTGCCTGTGCAGGTCACAGGCCATGGTCAGTGGTCCTGCCATACATAGACCATGACTGGCTGGCAAATTTAGCTCGGTTCTCAGGTGTCTGCCATTGCAGCAGCTCTGAGATTGCCACACGCATGAGCTTAGGCAGGTACAGCCATACTGATTATTACTATCCTTGCCTTTTTATTTTATTTTAAATCTTGTGATCACAAAATTAGGAGAATTCCTTAATTACCTTCTCTGTTAAAACCATAGCTTTATCCATATAGGCTTCTTGGCTCATGGGTCAATTAGCCTCTAGGCATTTCTGTTGACCAACTCTGGGAGCTGGCTGTTGGAGATATAGCCCTTTAAACTTCGCTGCCTGCTGGATGCACAGGAGCCTGGGTCAGACTCAGCTGGCCAGAGCACATGCGTGGACTGTCACAATTTCAGTGGTAACCCAGGCCAATTCTAGGTCAAACTCCATACTTTCCACTGTTTTCACACATTCAGTAGCAATAGAGGCTGCCGCTAGGTGAACAAAGCACCACTGCTTGCAAGGGGTGAAGGCGAAGTCTTTCTTTGGTCTCCCAGTGGTAGGGCTCTGGAGCAGCCCGAAGCGCTGGCGGTTATGTCACCAGCACAGAGGTAGGAATATAATATTTACAAACTCTAGAAATTTCTGCCTTTGTTTCTGCTTTATTTCAGTTTCTCTAGCTATCAAAATACATCTAAGCGATTGTACAGATAGTTGAATCCTATTTCTTTGTTCCACTATTACAAATATTTAAAGTTTAACTTCCGATTTCATGCTCCACCTTTCTCTTTCCTTTTTTTATATCTACGATTTATTTCTGAGTGCTCATTACTTACCTGTTTATCTGCGGTGCAATTTTTTGTGGGGTCCCTCACATGTTTCCCTTGTACACCTGGCCTCATTTCTTTGCATTTGGGGTTCACCAGTCAGCCCCTCTTTGTGATGCCATTTTGTTGGCTGACCATCCCATGTTGGGCTCCATTTTGTCCGGGCCCAGCCTTGACAAAAATACCTCTTGCCAGGGTAAGGGTGTGGGGACTTAGAAATATAGTAAAGAATATGAAGACATAAATGAAAATAATAAAACAGAGAAACATATAGGATAGTATCCGGAGGAAATTTTTCAGCAGGTACCGAAAATTCACCCGTGTTTAATTTCCAACTGCTTCAAATACCCTTGACCCCAAAAGGTAGGAGTAAGGTAAGAGACTGAATTAATGATACAAGGAAATGAACATACCAATTGAAATTCATGGGCTACATTCATAGTTAAACATTCTGTTGCTAGAACAAAATCAGTTACCAAGTCGCGCTCACGCCTAGATCAAAACATTCTATAGGCAAGCAACTTTCTGGGTGAATCCCAAGTTATCTCCATAAAGGGAACTGGAACTTAGTTGGATCCTTAGACTTTTGTTTGAGGTAGGAACAGATCTACTTCTCTATTCCTGGAGAGCAAGGTCTGACAATTAGCCACACGTGTTAACAATAAGAACTCTCTGAATCTATATCTAGGTGGAACCTTTGTTTGAGGTAGAAGCACAATAACCTTAAAGGAACTAGGTGAAAGTTCCAAACTCTCTGACCTTTGGTCATTGTGAAAACAGGTTCACATTTCCAGGCCTCCACAGTAACTGTGGATCTTACTCAAGTTCCGGTAAAATTTTCTTACAAGAGAATTCCACTTTTCATATTTTGGGGAGGATTTAAAGACAGCTGGTAATTTTTTTTTGTTTTCAGAAATGAAAGTAAATTTCAAAATGATTTTATATTTTATCCAGATTTTTAAATATTATAGTTTGCCTGAAGAGGAAATACACCTGAGTTGTATTTTTATTGCTTTAAGAGATGACCATGGCAACTAATACACAAATTCCTTAGGGGATGGTTTACAGTTTCAGAGGGTGAGTCCGGGACCATCATGGCAGGGAGCACAGCAGCAGGCAGACAGGCATGGTACTGTAGGCGATATCTTCCATGAAAACCACTGACAATTTATGCTAGAGAGGATATGGCGCAAAGGAAACACTCCTCCATCGCTGATGGGAATACAGTCACTTTGGAAATCCGTATGACAATTTCTCAGAAAATTAGGAAGCAACCTACCTCAAGACCTGGCAAAACTTTTGATGTGGGAGTGTCATATATCAATCTGTTGATTTCATTGGTTAAGCAATAAATAAACTGCTTGGTCCTGATTGGTTAGAACATAGGTGGGTAGAGTAAACAGAACAAAATGGGAGGAAGAGGAAGTGAGGTCAGACTTCACACAGCTCCTCTCAGAGCAGGACTGGCCATGAAGCTCTGACCCAAGATGGATGTAGGCTAGAATCTTCCCGGTAAGCGCACCTAGCGGTGCACATAGATTATTAGAAATAGGTTAAGAGGCTGAAACTATGGGCCACGCAGTGTTTAAAAGAATACAATGTCCATGTAATTATTTCGGGTAAAGCTAGCCGTGTGGGTGGCCGGGGTGCTGGGGACGCAGCCCCGCCGCTCCTATTTCAACAAACTTTGTTTTAAAATTGTTGGTGAACTCTCACTTTTCATCCATTTTAAGAACTCTAACTCTATGGTTCCATCCACAGGCTGAGATAATATTCTCCCTGACACACTTTCAAAGAGATTTAAAACGAACCCCAAAGTCTTCTCTTTGAGCTTGACTTCCTGCCCACTCTTTGGTCCACACAGTGAACCTAAAAGCTTCCCACTTCAGTGACCATAATTCCAACATCAGTTTTCTTTAGGTGTTCTTCGAGGCACCTAGTTCAGCAGTCTTCATCTAGCTTCCTGCTGACATGCATGTGCTGTGCCTGCTACCATTTCATGGTTAATTTTAAAACATTGTATTTTGTCCCATTTTTTAGAAGCTCAAAATAGAATTGTTAAAAAACTGGGTCAAGGTCTTCATAGGTATGATTGTAATCTGCAGAACAATGTTCTATAGGAGCTATATCAAACAGATATCTCTTGACCTGTGTGTTTTCGTAACTTTGGAAGTTAATATTTGATTTATTTTATATCTAAATTATCACTCAACTGAGTAAACACTCAATCTCCACTGAGCAGCCTGGAAAGCGCACCATGGCATCTGAGAAGTGGACTGTGGCAGTGTTTCTGCTTCAGCTGTGCGGTGTCGGCTGTGGCTTCTGCGGCAAGGTCCTCGTGTGGCCCTGTGATATGAGTCACTGGCTGAACCTAAACACTATCCTAGAGGAGCTTGTGCAAAGAGCGCATGAGGTGACAGTGCTGAAATTCCCCCGTATTATCGTGGATCAGATTGAAAACTCTGCGCTGAACTTTGAGAATGTTCCTGTGTTGTATGGAAATGAGACTCCTGAGAAATTTCTAAACCATTTTCTGCACCTGGCTGTGGATGTCATTCCAAATTTGTCGGTTTGGCAAGCAGCAAAAACATTGCAAGATTTATTGATTCAATTGACTGCAAATTTTGAAGAGATCTGTAGGAGTGCATTGTACAACCAGACATTCATGAACAAGCCAAGCTCCGGGATGCAAAATACGATGTAATGGTCATAGACCCCATCATTCCCTGTGGAGAGCTGGTGGCCGAGGTGCTTCACGTCCCTTTTGTAACCACCCTGAGGTTCAGCATGGGATCTACCATAGAGAAATACTGTAGCCACCTTCCAATTCCTCTCTCCTATGTACCCGTTGTCATGAGTGAACTATCAGACCATATGACCTTCCCAGAAAGGTTGAAAAATATGATGCTGTCACTGTTTTTTGAATTTGGGCTCCAGCAATATGACTTTGCATTCTGGGATAAGTTTTACAGTGAAACACTAGGTAAGAGACTACATTTCATGCTAAGCTAGTTGTTAGTATTTTAAACCTTAGAAATGTTTAAATATAGTGAAAGGAATGCATTTTATAAACGTTGTGTTCATAGAAAACTCTACAAGAAAAACGATAAAGAGCTTATTAATAAGTAATTGAGGAAGTACAATGAAGCCATTTTTGCTATTATTAATCTTTGTTTATAATTGTTAGACTGTTTAATAGTACTTTGAAGTTTAATAGGTCATCATCATATCTAAGAAAAGGTGTTCAAGGATAAAGTCAATAGTGTAGAACATGGTTTTATTTGTCAGATAAAGACTTATGATTTGTCAGATTAATTAATTACAGCTTGTTGTATCTTTTTAAAATCGTAGGTCTCTTATTGGTAAACAATACACTGTTGCAAAAATAAGAAATCTTTTTTGTTCAGGTAATGAAATGATTATGAAATAATTTTAGGGTGAGGCAAAATTCAGCATGAAGTGCATTGACTTTGAATTCTATTCCACAAATACTTGCAGCTGCAAATTATTGCTCTCAAATCTATTTCATTCTCCTCTCAATTGAGGTGCCTAATATTTTATGCATCTTGCAATTGAGGTTGAATTATTGAAGATGTGGTTAAAGCATCCCTGGCAATACAGTACAATCAAAAATTAAATTAATATTTTAGTATCAGCATATCCATCTGCTTGATATTTAATATTTTATTCCAATTCTAATTTTTTAAAAAATCCAGCTAAATGGAACCTGATAGGCTCAGTCTCAGTTTCAAGGCAAAATTGATCATTCATTAGAAAACAGAAAGAAATTTAAAAAAATACCTAAATGTCCTTGGTGAAGTGAAAAATTTTAGTGTGCTTTAACCTCTGAGAAAATCAAGTCTTTTAGTCCCTAATGATTTTCCAGGTTTCTGTATTTCACAGTTCAAAGTATAAACCACTGTAGCAAACTTTTCACCTTGACAATGTTCTGTGACAGTCCCCAGTGACCACACCAAGGCTTCATTCTGTTTTAGAGAGTGCATTTCTCCAAACTCTAAGTTAGAAGTTCCAACAGCAAGCATGCCCAGGGTTGCTTTGTTATTTTTAATTTTAGTTGTAATTGTTATTGTATGGTGTTTGTGTAATGTGCATGTTCTAGGGTGTAAAGTGGGGGTCAGAGGACAACTTTGAGTCAGCTGAGTGGACAAAGATGACAAAGAAAGAACCTTTGCCTTGTGTCTATCTCAGCAGGTCCAGAGCCTGTCAATCTCAAATCTACCCCCCCTCCCGGTTTTACAAACAACTCTTCCTGTCCCCTGTATTATTTAACCACCTTTGCAAATGTGTCCATAGTTTTCCGTTTGTAGATATGGAGCCATGTTGGATTACTGTCCCAGATTTCAACCCATGTCTTAAGCTAAATATTTCCATGGTCATGATCTCATGAAGACAGAGAACTAAAGATATATCACTGGGAAACTCTGCTGCCCTACTATCAGTGTATGATGGTCTACATGTGATTTAAGCTGTAGCAGTATTTTTATGAACATGAATGTCTTTATATTTGAGACATAGATGTTTAGACTTGAAATATCATCTTGATGGATTTTCTTAGGTGAATAGTTTCCTTCTCTATTTCTTTTAATTAGTTTTTGTTTGAAATCTATTTTGTTAATTTTTTCCCAACCTTTTTTTTTTGAATGCATTTAGTTGTTTTGATGTTGTTTTTGTTTGTCTGGTTTTTGAAATGTGGTTTCTCTGAGTAGCTTGGTTTGTTCTGGAACTCACTCTGAAGACCAGAATGCCCTTGAACTCAGCGATTCATCTGCCTTTGCTTCCAAAATCCTGGGATTAAATGGCATAGAAACAGTTTCATTCTTGAAGATCTGTTCTTTTTTGAAGAGGAAAGGCAGAAGAGTGATCTGGGGGAAAAGGGAGATGAGAGAAGCTGGGAGGAGTGGAATGTAAGGGAATTGGTTTGAGATATGTTATATGAGAACAGAATCAGTTTTCAATGTAAAAAATGATCATATGATATTTTATCCTTGGGTTAATTTGCAATTCTTCAGAAGTTTTATTGATGCTGTTATATAACAACTATATCCGATGAAAACTCTATCCTAACCCTAACCCCCAAATTTCATTTTTTTCTGTTAGGGATTCTGCTACTGTGGTAAAACACTATGGTCAAAAGCAATTTGGGGAAAACGTGTTTATTTCAGCTTTCATTTCCACATCATAGTCTATCATCTCAGGAAGTCAGGGCAAGTATCAAAGGCAGGACCTTAATGGTAGGAAGCAAAGCAATTTTTTTTTTTTTGATTTTCGAGACAGGGTTTCTCCGTAGCTTTTGGTTCCTGTCCTGGAACTAGCTCTTGTAGACCAGGCTGGCCTCGAACTCAGAGATCCGCCTGCATCTGCCTTCCGAGTGCTGGGATTAAAGGCGTGCGCCACCACTGCCCGGCCACAAAGCAAATTTTTACTCAAAAGTGAATAACTACACTTGTTATTTCTTATTCAATCTTCTATCAATTTAAATATGTTATTGATTGTTATACTAAGGATATATTCTACAAATAGTTTGATCAAGAATATGTAAAGGATTTTTTATATAGGTCAGTTGCAAAATGCTTGCCATGTATTTACGAAAATCTGGTTTTAGAATCTAGCAATGAAATGAAAAAGTTATAAATTAGCAAACTAGCTGACTTCAGAGGTTGACCCATAATCTTAATAAACTTATGCATGCCTATGAATGTATACTAACATAAACACAAATGACCATACATAGGAACATACACATACATGTACATATATTTGCATACAAGTCATTTTATTTGTTAAAGCACTACATACTAGGAACACATTTCTTCTTGTATATGTACATTGGTTATAATCAAAACTGAATTTTAATGAATTGCAATACTGTTTTGGAAAAATGAAATAATAGTTGTCAAACATTAAAAAATTTCATAAAATTGCTGGATTTGGGGAGCTAGAAAATCATTACTTCATTTGAACAGATAGCTCTTGTTAAACTAAACAAATAATAAAACAAACTCAAGGGTCACAAACTTAGGAACAAGAAAAGTAGAGATATGAAGGGGACTAACAAAAATGGAGAGAAATAAGAGAGTTGAAGAAGTATTATATTTTGTGTAAATTAGTCTAACTATAAAATTAATAAAGTGATTAATACTGATGTTTCATATTTAGATTATATAAAATTATATTTTTGATAGTTTTATATGTGTGTACAATGTACTATGTTGAGATTCATCTTAATCCCCCTTCACTACTTTTTACTCCTACTGGGACTGTTCTTACTTCCAAGTGCCTCCTCCTTGTTTTGTATCTTGTGTGTATATATATGAGTTGTGCTGTGGGATAATGCTTTTGTATCCTGTAAAGATCTGTCACTTGTATTGGTTTAATAAAACACTGATTAGCCTGTATCCAGGTGGGAAGTATAGGCCAGGCAACCAGACTAGGAGAATTCTGGGAAGAGGAAAGGTTCAGTCTGCAGTTACCAGCAAGATGCAAAGGAAGCAAGATGAGAATTCCTCACTGAATAAGATACCAAGCCATGTGGCTAAACTCAGAATATGAATTATGGGTTAATTTAAGTTGTAAGAACTAGTTAATAATAAGCCTGAGTTAACATGCCAGTTTATAATTAATATAAGCCTCTGTGTGTTTTGTTAGGACTGAACGGCTGCAAGACTCAGTGGGACAGAAATCTCCATCTATAGAGTTTCTGAGTTTAGAGATATTTGTATGAAAATGACAAGAAAACTGCTTAACGTAGCACAGGCATCTATATCACTATTGTGAAAGAAACTTCCTTCCTTTCTCTGAGTAATAAAAGCATTGCAGTGAGTAATAAATCTTTATGAAATCTTCCATGTAAGATGGGGTGTTGAAGGGCTCAAAATTACTCAGGTCTTATGATGGTAACCACAACTAATAGGTGTTTCAATTACAATTATAAACAATGTCAGATCCAGAAAACAGTGAAATTTCATAGTATTTCTCCCAACATCTTGCTCTTATGATCTTTCCATTGCCTATGTCCCTTAAACACTGAGTGCAGTGATATAAATGTCCTATTTAAGACTGAGCATTCAGTACTAACTTGCTCTCAGCTCTTTGGCCTGTTATAACTCTCTATATTAATTATTGCCTATCTAAATATGTTCCAAGAATTGAGTTATGTAAGGAGGATTATTGCTTGTGAGAAAACAAGAGTCTTGTAACCTCAGTTTCTTCAAAAGCCTGCTGTTGCTCTCAGAATGTGCTTTCATGCTCCTCCCAGGTGTACTGGATAGAAGTGAGTTAACTTCAAAGTGCTCATTACACCCGGCCTATTATCTTTTGTGTAAGTGCTTCTATGGAAAAACATGTTTATGCTGCATTTGGCTTGTCAGTCACAAGTGGCTTGGCCTTATGATTATACACTCTATGGATGTGGATCCTCTTAACCCCCAGAGTATAAATTGTTGGATGCTCTGAACAAAGGTGGCTATTGCATGTGAGTTTAGTCTACTTTACTTATTCATTGTCCCCATTTCCCAGTCTCTACTTCCTATAGAGTGATAAAAATTTCCCATGCTAAAAGAAGTTGGCTTGATCAAGACTATGATCAGTGTTAGTCTATGAGTATAAACAAAAATATCTAACAGACACTTTGACTACATTTCTACTAAGCAATGCAGAGTTAGTAGATTCTCTTATGGCTTATGACCTACCCAGTCACAGGCTCTAACTGGATTTACAGTAGAAGACATGAATTCTTTCGCATGGAGTAAGTCTCAAAGCTATCAGAAGATCATTGGTAACAACCTCTGCCCCAAACAGTCCTGATATTACTACTATACCAGTTGGAGTATCTTACCATCACGTTGGTTCTATTGTTCATAGGGTTCATAACCGTGCAACACATGTAACTGTTTCTACCTCAGCACCCTGAATAGCACATTCTGACCTTCTGAACACTAGCCAACAGGAATTAAACTGCAATTCAGGGACAAGCCTGAAAATTTGTGTCCAATATCCAAAATAAGTGGTGTCTTCAGCAGCCTGGCTTTGCCATTTATTGCTGATGGGAAGTAAAGAGCAGTGACAATTGTCTATGCTGTTTAAGAATCCACCAAAGCTTTCCTGGCCAAAGGCTCAAAGAGAGTCCCATGCTTGCCATTGGAGTTTACAAAGGAGTTTGAAGTTTGCTAGACTGGGATACGTGAGACCTTGCATCATAGAAAGAAGAAGAGGAGGAGGAGAAAGAAAAATAGATAGAGGAGGAAGAAGGAGGAGGAGGGGGATGGGGAGAGGGAAGAAAGAAGGAATGATACAGAGGAGAAAAACCAAATAGCCCAATCAGTTTGAACAGAACTTGGTAGCCCATACCTGATAGTGATATTTTTGAGCAAATATTTACTAACCTCTAAATTTTACAATTACTTTCTGTCTTAGCCACCTGAATGAGTTTTACTTCTTAGTCTTAAAATGGAAATATCTCCATATACTTATCTCCTTTTTGATGGGTGTTGTGATTAGTAAGGAGTGTAGTTTTAGTACACAAGTGTTATACTGTTTAAACTATTTAGCAGAATTTTGTGGTCCTCTCAAGGAGCTCTTTAATGGATCTGTTAGTAAATTTGCACTGCAGTGTGCTTTAGAATTAGATTTAGCAGAACTTCTGGAACAATAGACTATATATTTATAGATTCTTCACCTTTTACCCAAAGAATATTTCTAGATTCTCAGCCTTTTCTCCAAAGAATTGAAAACAAAGGTTCACATGTATTTGCAAAAAAAGCAAGACTGACAGTGGGCAGCATGAGTAAAGTTGATAAAAGACCACAATTATTGTTCAGAGTTTATCAGATCTTATAAAAATTTGAGTCTGAATTGGTCAGGTTATAAAACCTTTCCCTACAGAAGTCTGAGCTGGGCGGACTACAAGATAAGTGGAAAGGATCAAGGAGCGGCAGAGCAAGAAGCAAGCAAAGGAGAAAGTCCATGAGAAAATGCCCTTAAGAATCTCCAGGTATATTCTATGTTGAATGATTAACTAATTTAGGACTTCCTGCAAGGAAGGTGGACCTGCAGCCTCTGTATTAGAAGCTTTCCATTCAGAGACATGAACATTTCTTGTTGCATAGGCAAAGAGGGGACTTAATTGCTTAATCCCAATTTAGATTACTGAATGAGGGCAGGGAGGGAAAAAAGGTACTATTTTGTTTTAATTCCCAGAGAATTTAGAAAACAATGAGGACCCTAAGAGAGACATACATAGATCTAATCTGCATGAGAGGTAGAAAAAAAACAAGATCTCCTGAGTAAATTGGGAGCATGGGGACCTTGGAGGAGTGTTGAAGGGGAGGTAAGAAGCAAAGAGGGGAGCAGAATGTAGAGCTCAATAAAAATCAATTAAAAAAAGAGTGGAGCATGCATGTTGTAGTGGTCTCAATGAAGATAGCCCCTATAGCCTTATGAGGAGTGGCATTAACAGAGGTGTTGCCTTGCTGGAGCAGTGTGGCCTTGGTGGAATAGGTGTGGTCCTGTTGGAGTAGGTGTGGCCTTGTTGGAGGAAGTGTGTCATAGGGGGTTGAACTTGGAGGTTTCAAAGGCTCAAGCCAGGTGTTGTGGCTCACTTTTTTCCTGCCACTGATAGATGCAGATGGCTGTAGCTTCTGACACTATTAGGAGACACAGTCTTGCAACAAACTCTCTGATCTTCTGGCTGTTACAAATTTCTGACTTTTCTTTTCCCCTGAAAATTGAGTGAGTGACTGAATTGTTTTGTAGATGTACCTACTGGGACTGAACTCCGTTTTTATTGTTTGTGGCTCTCTGTAATGAGCTATATCATTTGCAAAGAAAAGTTTCTTGCTGAAGGAAGAGGACTACACTTTTTTTTATAGGAAAAAGGATAACTATGTACAATAAAGTTAGGCATTAACATGTTTAGTAAAATCGTCAGAGAAGCAGGAAAGAGAAGAAGGCTCTAGATAAGAAAGAGGAAAAAGATAAATGCAGAAGGAGGGAGAAGGGCAAAATAACAGTAAAGATACCTTATAAAGGCAAAACGAATCATACTGTTAATGATCTACATAAAAATTCCTACAAGACTGGTAAGTCTGTATATTAAAACACATATGTAGTTTAAATAAAATTTTCTTATTTAGGCTAATAATGTTCCACAAAGAGCTAAAGCCCATCTAACATTAATGCCTTCACTAGGTAGGCAAAGCTCTCTTGTGAGTTTTAGGTCAAGGCTGTCCAAGAGACTCCCAAACCATTTCAAATTATTGATATTGTCCTTTGTTGACATGCAGAGGTAAAACAGTTCATACTGTTGAAGACACCATGAACTTTAGAAAGAAGGCTCAGGCGGCCCTGAGATAGAGCTGAACTAAATGCCTCCTCCCTGTAGACTGGTTATCATGGTACCCTAATCACCGCGGAATCTTCCTAAGGAGGGTTGTAACCAATAGTCCTAGACACTTATGAAACCTATGAATCACATCAATAATAAGCATGTCATGAAAACCCTAAGGGTGTAGTAGTACCACACATACATTGACAGTAGCCAAGACCTCTCATCTTAGACATAGGATCCTTTCATCAAAGAGAAAACTGTGTCTGATACTGTGCCTTGCCAAGTACACATGATTAGTGAAGTTGTAGACCTTGGGAGAAGAACCTACAGCCACTGCATTCCTGAACTTTTTTTTAATTTTCTTTTGATGACCTGCTTTTTTTCCCTACAGGCCAGTATATGAGTTACTCAAGAGAAACCACAGTATAAGCAATAAATGACATTCTTCATGTTTATATTTCAAAAACAACTTTATGTTTTATCTGTATTTTTAAATGGTATACTTTACTAGAAGAGAAAATACAGCTGTTTTAATTATATTTTTATTGCTGTGAAGAGACACTATGACAAAGCCAAATTATAGAAGAGTTCCTTGGGTGCTTCCTTACAGTTTGAGAGGGTGAATCCATGACCCCCACAGTGGAGAGCATGACAGCAGGCCACCATGGTGCTGGAGAGTAGCTGAGAGAATATATCTTGAGACAACGAAGACGAGGCAGAGAGAGAGCTAACTCAGAATTTCAAGGTATGGGATTTGAAACTTCAAAGTCAACCCCAAGTGTCATGCCTCCTCCAACAAAGCCACACCTCCTCATCCTTTCCAAATAGTTCCACCAACTAAGCCCCAAGCATTCAAATATATGAAACTATTGAGATTTTTCTCATTCAGGAAACCGCAAACCTATATCTTTAAATTTACCTAAATGAATCCTACTACGTAGCCAGAACTAGACACTCTTTCCACAAAATCAAACAACTGGGAATTTTAAAATAATGCCTATTTACATAATTATGCCTTTGGGTGCCAGTTTTATAAATTTACAAGTGACATTATATACCAATGCCCCTTCCACTTTACTTCAAAATTCATATCATATCACAAACCATCTCACCTTGTACAAGTGACTTTTATTGCTTCTGTGGTAATAAATTTATTTCAAAAGACTTTGCTCACTAAGATAATAATAATATTTTCTTAAGCCACTTGTTAACCCTTTCATACACTGGGAATTGCATTTTTGATGTTTTGGGGAGTGCTTCTTATGTGAAGTCACTAACCACTGTGCAAACTATACCTGAATACTTTGATTTTGCTACCAGTTTGACTGTGATATTTTATTTTATTTTTGTGATATTTTAAATGAATGTGTTCTAGGACTCTATGCTAGCAAGCCAAAACTTCCAAAGAAATATGAAAAAATAATAAGGGATTACTTTTAAATTATAGCTATTGGGGGTCATGTGTATCTAAAAGTGGGTGCAGATGCCTGCAGAGCCTAAAGGCGTTTGATCTCCACCAGCTAATGTTTTACACACCTGTCAGACTACAGACTACAGGTGCTAGGAACTGAGCTTAGATGCATGTTCTCTTTACCATCAATCACTCTTTCCAGCTACAGAAATTTGAAATTTTGATAATCCATTTCTCAACAAATATTGAGGCTGAATATACCTCTTAACGGGTCATGAATATAGTAGCAACTGATTTGCCATTCGCTTTAAGTTAAAATAGTACGATGGATGGAGATAGAGACAGAGACCGACATTGGAACACCGGACTGAGCTTCCAAAGTCCAAATGAGGAGCAGAAGGAGGGAGAACATGAGCAAGGAAGTCAGGACCACGAGGGGTGCACCCACCCACTGTTTCAGTGGGGCTGATCTATTGGGAGCTCACCAAGGCCAGCTGGACTGGGACTGAATAAGCATCGGATAAAACCGGACTCTCTGAACATGGTGGACAATGAAGGCTGATGAGATCCAAGGATAATGGCACTAGATTTCTATCCTACTGCATGAACTGACTTTGTGGGAGCCTAGCCTGTTTGATGCTCACCTTCCTGGACCTGGATGGAGCGGGGAGGACCTTGGACTTCCCACAGGGCAGGGAATCCGGACTGCTCTTCAGACTCTAGAGGGAGGGGAAATGGAGTAGGGGGAGGGGGAGAGGAGTGGGGAGAGGGGGAGAGGAGTGGGAGGAGGGGGAGAGAAATGGGAGGAGGGGAGGAGGCAGAAATTTTTTTCAACAAAATAAATAAATAAATAAATAATACTTTTCCACTTCATAAAGTATTCATCCTTGAAGATTTAGCTGAAGTATAAGTGCATCCTTCCCTTCCCCTGGCCAGTCCATTTCTACATTTCTATTCCTACTTTCCTGTCATGTCTTTGCTACAGACATCACCTCACTCTGATTCCTCAGGTTAGGAACTGAGGCAGAACTTTGTTTTTAAATTGTTGGTGAACTCTCACTTTTCATCCATCTTAGAACCCTAACCCTATGGTTCCATCCACAGGCTGAGATAATATTCTCCCTGATAAACTTTCATCGAGATTTAAAATGAACCCAAAGTCTCTTCTTTGAACTTGGCTTCTTCCTGCACACTCTGTGGTCCACACAGTGAACAGAAAGCTCCCCACTTCAGTGATCATAATTCCAACAGCATTTTTTTTAGAGTATTCTTCCAGGCACCTAGTTCAGCTGTCTTCATCTAGCTTCCTGCTGACATGCATGTGCTGTACCTGCTACCATTACATCATTAATTTTAAATATTACATTTTGTCCCATTTTTTAAAAGCTCAAAATAGAATTGTTAACAACTGGGTCCAGTTCTTCATGAGTATCACTCTAATCTATGGAACAATGTTCTATGGGCACTATATCACACCATTATCTCTTGATCGGTGTGTTTTCGTAACTTTGGAAGTTAATGTTTGATTTATTTTATATCTAAATTGTTACTCAACTGAGTAAACGCTCAATCTCCACTGAGCAGCCTGGAAAGCGCACCATGGCATCTGAGAAGTGGGCTGTGGCAGTGTTTCTGCTTCAGCTGTGCAGTGTCGGCTGTGGCTTCTGCGGCAAGGTCCTCGTGTGGCCCTGTGATATGAGTCACTGGCTGAACCTAAAGACTATCCTTGAGGAGCTTGTGCAAAGAGGGCATGAGGTGACAGTCCTGAAATTTCCCAGTGTCTTCATGGATCAGCACAAACACTCTTCTCTGCACTTTGAGAACATCCCTGTGTCGCAAGAGAACGACATTGCCAAGAATTATTTAAGCGAGCTAGTAAATGTAGCTGTGAATGTCATTCCAAATTTGTCACTTTGGCAAGCTGCAAAGACATTGCAAGATTTCTTTATTCAACTGACTGCAGTTTTTGAAGGTCTCTGTAGGAGTGCAGTGTACAACCAGACATTCATGGACAAGCTCCGGGATGCAAAATACGATGTAATGGTCATAGACCCCGTCATTCCCTGTGGAGAGCTGGTGGCCGAGGTGCTTCAGATCCCTTTTGTGAACACCCTGAGGTTTAGCATGGGATCTACCATAGAGAAATACTGTGGCCACCTTCCAATTCCGCTCTCCTATGTACCCGTTGTCATGAGTGAACTATCAGACCATATGACCTTCCCCGAAAGGGTGAAAAATATGATGCTGTCACTGTTCTTTGAATTTGGGCTCCAGCAATATGACTTTGCATTCTGGGATAAGTTTTACAGTGAAACACTAGGTAAGAGACTGCATTTCATGCTAAGCTAGTTGTTAGTATTCTAAACCTTAGAAATGTTTAAATACAATGAAAGGAATGCATTTAATAAACTTTGTGTCCATGTAAAACTTCGCAAGTGAAAGACTAAATAGTTTATTTGTAACTAATTGAGGAAATAGAATGAAATCGTTTTCCTATTATTACCCTTTCTTTTTAATTGTTAAACTCTTTGATAGGACCTTGAAATGTAATAGATCATTATCAATTTTAAAAATGATATACAGATAAATATCAATAGAATGGAACATGATTTTATTTTCATCTTTTCAAGGATGGTATGGCTCTTATTGGGAAACAATATATTGTTCCTGAAGTAAGAAATATTTATGGCAGTAATAAGATGAAATATAAACAATTATGTCAGGATGAGACTAATTTCAATGTCTATTACATACCTCTACATTTCATTCCACAAATATTTTCAATTGCAAATTATTTATCTAAAAATCTATATCACTCCATCAATTGAGGTGCCTAATATCTTAATACCTCTTCAAATAAAGGAAATCATAAAGGCCTTGACTAAAGCACCCTTGGCAATCTAGCACAATCAAATTTAAAATATTAACATATTTTGTATACCAGCATGTCTTTCTGTTTGGTATTTAGTTTGTCATTTAGATTCTAGTTAAGAAAAAAAAACTTAAATGGAAAGATAGACTCAGTCTCAGAGTGAACATCATGTTGCAAGACAAAATTAGTCATTCATTAGAAAACAGAATGAAATAAAAAATAAAGTATAAGCCCTTGGTGAGGTGAAATCTTTTACTGTGCTTTAGTCTCTGAAGAAATCAAGTCTTTTAGAGATTGATATTGTTTCCAGGTTTCTGTGTTGCACTGCCTGAGGTATATTCCAGCATTGTTTTTACCATGAAAATGCATTAGGAAGCTGTCCCCAATGACTATGACAAATTTTCACCCTTTTAAAAAGGGTTGTATTTCTCAAAACTCTGTACAATCAAAGTTCACCATCAAGCACTGACTCACTTCGAATTTAATTCCAAAATTTACTTTAATTTAATTCCAAATATTACTTTTCAATGTTTGTATGAGGCAGATGCTCCACACTGCTCATGTGTGGGTCAGAGGACAGCTCTGAATCAGGAGAGTAAACAGCGATGACAAAGCAAGAACCTTTATCTTGCGTCCATCTCAGCAGGTGCAGGGCTGGTTTGGCTCAGACCTATTCCCTCATTTTGCAGACAGCTTCTTTCCCTTGTATTACTTAACCATCTCTCTGAAAATATGCCTATAGTTCTCTTTTTAGAGAGATGGAAGCCATGTTCAATTACCGTCCCAGATCTCAATCCATGTCTTAAGTAAAAAATGACCAGTGTCTTGACCTCAACTTTGGCTGAGAGAGAATTGGAATACAGGAGACCAAGATAAACTACTGTGCACCTTTGCCACAGGAACTGTGAATGAAGCCTATCTTCTACTCAGCAGGGGCTCACTGGAGGGGCAGGCATCTTAGTGTATGACAGTAAAGTTTGCCACTATCCTCCCTATAATTAAAAATTATGAGACGGTATTCATTTTATCTAATCTTCGCAGTAGGTAGGACAATTAATTGGTTTTTCTTCTTTGGCAGCTTACATAGCACCTTCAATACTGTGAAAGCAAGCCCCCAGAGAGGAGGATTCCAGAGTAGTTCTAGCTGGATTCCTCTACATTCTATTTCAGACTTGTACAGTCTCTTCATTAATAGGATCTTTGAGATTTTATGAGTCACTAATAGCAAAACCTTATATTTTGTCAGGTATCTCCTAACACAACAGTTTGAAGGCAGTTTTCCCATTTCAGGAATTGAGATTTTTGTTAGTTTATTATTCTTGTGGGCCTAGGAGTTATTACCACTCTGTGTGATTCGTGGCATAATTACATGTGTATGCGTGAATAAACACACTTTTGTGCATTTTTGAGTAAGCTTATGAAAAAAATGTTTCTCTATTGCTACCACCATTTGTAGTCAGTTGTTTTCTTGATCTTAGTCATTGTAATTGGGGTAGGATGAAATAAAAAAAATAGTTTTAATTTTCATTTCTCTAATTGTTAAGGATATTAAGCACTGTTAGAGCTATTCCTTACTTAGTTTGTGTCTTTCTTGAAAAGTCTCTTTCTAGACCCAGCACTAAGTTTTAATTGCTTTGCTTGTTTTTCTGATACTTTACATTTGAGTTCTTTGTATATTCTAGATATTAACACTGCATCTGATGTATAGCTGTAAAATATTCTTAATCAGGTGTGGACAGTTTTATTGTAGTTGATCATCATGATGAAAAGGTTTCCTAGGCTGGTCTACAATTCAGAGAATGTAATCCAGAAACCTGGATAGTGAAGTCAGACTCAAAAATAAGTTCTCGAGAGGGTTAAAAAAATAAGGTTTTTTTTTCCCTTTCTTGTCACTCAAATTCTTCCCATTCTTTTCAGTTTGTGAGGTCCCCTTTATGAATTGCAGTGCTTACTTTTCTGCACTGATTTTTATAAGATTCTTCTAGGGTTGGTTTTTTTTTTTCCAAACAACTTCAGGTGTTCTTGTCTTCACTTTTTGAGGCCTTTGATGCATTTGTAGCTGCTGTTATGCAAAGTGATAGATACTGGTTACTATCATTCTTCTCCATATAGCATCCATTTTCCTCAACACCATTTGTTGAAGATGCTGTGTCTTTTGACATCTTTGTCAAATGGGAAGATGGTTGTAGTTATGTACACTCGTGTTTGTGCCTTCTACTCAGCCTCATACTTTGAATTTGCCTTTGACTAAAGGTAGAAGCCATGGTGGAATACTGCTTATGTCTTGCTACCAATGGCTTCACTCAGCCCACTTTTTTATACCATCCAAAATTTCCTTTCTAGTGGTGTCATTGCCTTCACAATGAGCTGGACCCTCCAACAATAATCATTACTCTACTAAAGTTTTTCTACATGCCAATTGACCAATAGAGATTTCTCAGCTGAATGTAGATGTGTGTCAAGTTAACCACTACGTTGAAGTTTTTCTAGGAAAGTCTCTCATTTTGGTAAGAGGACAATGTTTGTAACCACAGTAGGCAAAATGTCTTAGTATAGCTCAGCACTAATAGATCCAGAAATTAGGAGGAAATTGAGTTTATTATATGATTTACTTTATCCCAATTTTGAAGTCATAAGTTATTCTATCAAATGTATATAATTCTCCTATCAGATCAGGATATCTGCCACTTTTACGTGTCTAAGAAAGTAAGAATAAAACCTAGATATATCAGTTGTGGACAGTTTTATCATAATTAATCACCATCATAAAAAGGTTTCCTAGGATGGTCTATAGTTTAGGCAGTGTAATACAGAATCCTAGATATTTAAATCAAACTCAAAATGTGTTTTTGGTAGGTTAAAAAAGTAAGGTTATTTTTTTAATCCACCAGCTTCCATTTCTCCTAGATTAGAGAATGTTAATCCCCTTGTATTTATGTTAACAATTGGATCAAATAGAAAATTAAGTTTTATACAGGAGAAAGCTATTAGGGAAGCATATATTGTGTCCAGGAAGACACATCAAATATTCTCCAACGATATCACTCTGCTAACTGGTTCATTTCAAGCAAAATTAAGATGTCTGAGGAAGGGAAGGTGATCATCTGTACTTTCTGAGGGGCGTTACCCTAAGATATTTCAGGGGGAATTGTGTTCCTAATTACATGATAGTGAGGACTTTGAATCCTGATATTAAGTTCTTTTCTCATTTATGTTTCTTGGTAATGGAAAAATCTTTCTTAGAATCACCCACAGTAGTTATGGTGAGAGAAAAATATGCAATAGGAGAAATTTTAAGATCAGTCATATGTTTCTGGTTAAGATGTCTATTTAGTAATATGTTGTGATCTAGCAGTACGAACAATGGGTTGAATAATGTTCCTTCAAATTCATATTCATCTGAATTCCTAGGATGAATCCTTATCTCTTATCTGGAAACAATTTTTGTAGTTGTCGTAATGAAGGATTTCAAGATGAAGTGATGGTTGGTTGGGAGAAATGGTCTGTCAGTTATGTTAGGCCTTATCCAAAGTTGGTTGCTTCAACGTTGCAAATGATCTGTAAGTCTCCCCTAAATAAATGACCCTTTATTATTCATAAAAAAGTAAGGTTATTTTCCCCTGAACATTAGCCTTTTTCATTGCTTCTCTTCTTGCCCACTGATCAACCTGGATCAGTAGGTATCTCTTCATTGACAGGATCTTAAATGGGAAGTGGCTAGGAGCTGAGACAATAAAGGAGAAGATGGGAATGCTGTGGTAGGAGGGTCTTGCATAAGCTGTCTTATTCCATTCTATTTTATTAAAAATTGCAGCATCTTATAATATTATTTACAGGGGAGAAATGGGATGAAACCAATGTTGCACAAGGGGAAAACGGTATCTCAAGACCATTACAGAGCAAGCACGCACACAGGCACATGCACATGAGCTCTCTCTCTCTCTCTCTCTCTCTCTCTCTCTCTCTCTCTCTCACACACACACACACACACACACACACACCAGACTTGAAACTGCTTATGATAGCCACATAATGATGGAAAGTGTTTGTTTCTCTGGATACAAGGCCACAGCTCCCCCAAAGACCTGGACTTGGGCCATTACTGGCTCTGACAGGTATATCCTGGATTTGAGAAAGAGGTGTATTCCTTCTCCTTTGATCAGGACCAAAGGAAAGCCTTGGATCAGCCAAGCCCTTAATAATATATCATTGACTAGATTATGAAATTATAATTACTACCTTACTACTTCCATATCCTGGCTTCTTTTTTCCCCACAATCCTTCCTTCCTTCATTTAAATGCATTATCATGACAAGCATATTAGAGTACTGAAAATTTCATCTTAATAACTTATGTAGAAATGTGGGACATTTGTAAACTATATTTTTTTGTGTTTTATTGTTTGCATGCATGTATGTCTGCATGCCACATGTGTGTCTGATGCCTGCAGATGACATCAGATTATAACCTACAGCTATAGTTACAGATGCTTATGAGCTGCCGGGTGAGTGCAGGTTCTCTGCAAGAGTCGCAAGAGCTGTTGCCCACTGAGTCAAGCCTCCAGCCTCTCTATAGTGCACTTTTTCCTCAGCAAATATGACTGCTAATGTTGTCCACTCAATTTTCTGCATGTTTTAAAGGAAGACCCACAACATTCTGTGAGACCATTGGGAAAGCTGAGATTTGGCTAATTCGGACATATTGGGACTTTGAATTTCCTCGTCCATATTTACCAAATTTTGAGTTTGTTGGAGGACTGCACTGCAAACCTGCCAAGCCTTTACCTAAGGTAGGTCTGGATGGGAGATATTAGGAATTCTGTGATATAATGGCTGATTTTCCTACAAGGTTAATAACGTTAGTAACAGAGATATTACTATTAGTAGCTTCACTACACCAGGGGAATTTATATTCCTCATCATAAGTAATTTTTGAAGAAATTTGTTTGATCTTTCCACTATTGCTAAAGAATTTAGAATTAAGAACAAAATTGGAATGATGTATTAAAAGTATCCATGTGTCTGCATTGTGAATATCACAGTAAATAGTGGAAAGAACCATGAAGATCACCAAGGTGAATTCCTCATGTGCCTGGCAGAGCAGTGAACCGGAATCTGTGCCCAACTGCTTGAAAAAGAAAGATGCCTTCTTGAGGGATCTGGGCAAATATATTAGAATTTAATGAATCAGAGAAAACATGTATTGAAGGCCTTCAGAATCAACGCATCTCAGACACGATAATTAATTAATTGATCTTAGGCAATAATTGATGTGCTGACCTTTATTGCTGGAGTGGCAGAAAAGAAAAATAACAGAGTTGACAGTGATGAGTTTGCCTTTCAATTACATATGATAAAGAACCGAAGATCTATTATTTCACTGAAGAGAACTTTTGAGAAATAGCCAGTTTGTTTGAGAGTCATCAGCATTGAGTAAAAGTAATAAAATGGGTAGACTCAAGAGATATATAGGGCCTCTATGAGTATGAAGTGAGAAGTTTTTGAAGTAAAAAAGAAAATTGCATATATATCTTTGAAAAGTGAATGCCAGGAATGTTGAAACAAAAATTACTGATAATAGAAGGAGATAACAGGCAAACAAAGTAGGAGAACTGTACAGAGTCAAGAGACAAATATAAATTTATTTGATTGGTAATTCCTCAGGCACAGAATTTCCAGAAGATTGTAGATTAAGTGTTTTTCTTTTCTGGGAAGTTCAGTATTCCTGTATAGGCTGTGGAGGGTGTATTTAAATGTAACTTTTATTTTAGTATTATGAATATGTTTTTCTTATATTATAGCTGCCACCAAGCTTACCTAAATATTGCTATGTAAAATTTAATGAATCAATATCAAAATGATACAGAGACGGCTTGCATGGTAAACTCCATGACACACTATTAGATTTAATTTCCTAAAGTCCCTCCATATACAAAACTTTACAAAACTGTTAAGACATATTTCATAGGAGTAAAGGGGAACTTCCATTCCAAATGAAAGCTGTCTAACAAAATAGATGCTGACCAAGTAAATATCAATCACGGCTTTCATATTTTTTGAATAAGGAAAAAATAACGTTCCCTCAAGTAAAAGTTCAACATCATTTGGGTAGTGTGTGTGTATGTGTGTGTCTGTCTGTCTGTCAATGTGTGTTTCTATGTAAGTGTCCATGTATGAGTATGTGTGTGTGTCTGTCTGTCTGTCAATGGGGTATTTCTATGTGTGCCTGTATTTATGTGTTATAATATAAATATACATTTTAAAATATGTTAAAACAATCAAATAGTGTACCTGTCAATTTCAGCACTTGAGGGTTTCAGGCATGGAATCTTGAGTCTCAGGCCAGACTGAGATGTGTAACAAGACTGTCTCTAACACAAAAACTAACAAAGTTATGAAGTTCTTAAAAATCTTAATATGAGCTGAAAATAGCAGTCTTCTTGCATCCATTTATTTTAGATTTTTGGCCACAAAGGACATAGGACATATTTCTAGACAATGGCATTCACATGTTATTCTGTGAAGAACTCAGTTCCATTCTTGCAGTGCAAACTTTTTAAAATGTGAATGTTCAGGAAAGTTTATTTTTAAATTATTTTTTACTTTGACTATAAGGCTCCAATTACTGCAATTATTTTTAGGTGGGAGATAATCCATCAGGAAGACAATCAGCATTGTCCACAAATGCCATTGTGATTATAACAGTAAATTAGACATTTTGTTCTTCTTAAGTATGTAATTATAAAATGCCACCACTAACACATTTCTTCTTGGTTTTGTGAAGTAGAGAAGATAATATATAAATAAAAGTAGCCTTGATTGTTTGTGTAACAATCAAGAGAGAAGGTGGATCAATCTAAAATATTGTTTATATAACAGACATAATAACATTAAAATTATAGCCTTACTTCCATGGAATAATTCCCCATTTTGCAAACAGCTCAGTTGCATGAGGAGTGTTAAATTTTGAAAACAACAATTCCATTTACTTGGAGAAAAGCTGCCAGGAGCTTTTGTTTCTTTCTATATTGATTTAGTACCATGGTTTTACCGAATATATTTTATGTATGTTTCAGAGAGATGTCTCCTCTTTAAATGAGTAGGTAGTTCTACAAGGTATAAGACAGAAACAATCTAAGAGTTTAAATCTTTTCAGTTTTACTAATTTCTTTCCTTTTTCCCTTATGGTCATGCCTGGTTTTGAGACATGTCTTACTATGTTTTCCTGGCTAGCCTGAAACTCACTATGTAAACTAGGCTCTCCTTGTTTGAACACACAGAGATCTGCCTTCCTCTGCCATAAGGCATGTGCCCCTGTTGGGTGGGGCAGACTGGTGTGTGTTTTTAATAGACAGAACATTATTTTTTACAGGAAATTGAAGAATTTGTCCAGAGCTCAGGGGAACACGGTGTGGTGGTGTTTTCTCTGGGGTCAATGGTCAAAAACCTGACAGAAGACAAAGCCAATCTCATAGCTTCGGCCCTTGCCCAGATTCCTCAGAAGGTTGGTATATCCTCTTGATCCTGGGAAACCATGAAGATTAGGGCTGCCCAGATAGCATAGAAGACAGGGTTCTTTGAATGTAGAAACTGCAACTTATTACTTAGGGATCACAGCTGAGACTAGCATGCAGTAAATATTTATCGAACATGTAAGTGGTATTTGTAGTTATATTTGATCATTTGCCTACTGACTCTTAGCATGACTATAGGAAAACATGTCTTTGATCTTTTTTCTTTTACTGCTCTCTTATACATTATGGTCCCACCACAGTTTCCCCTTCCTCCACTGTTTCCACTTCTACTTCCCTTCTTCCCCAGATCCATTCTTCTTCCATTTCACTTCAAAATAAAAGGAGGCTTTCCAGGGATAACAGCTGAACATAGCACAATAAGTTATAATAAGACTAGTCACAAACCCTCAAGGACCACATGAAATTCCATGACCTGCACTGAGTCCTAGCAAAATGTACAATTTACGATTTAGCAAAGTGACTCACAAGATATGAAATGCTACAGACAGAGGAGAGAGAGAGAGAGAGAGAGAGAGAGAGAGAGAGAGAGAGAGAGCAGGCTTAAAAGGATTATATGTTTTTATTAGGACCTTACCAAAGTGTACTTCATCTACAAGTAGAAACTTCAAGTCATGAATTCTTCCAAAGTTGAGGAGTCTATACTTTCAAGTATAGACTTGCAATAGTCAAAGAATATTAATTTTCCAATTTATACTTAATGAATTTAAACAATAGAGTCCTATATTTGTATTCTCTATGTAGCTTTATATTTATGTGCAAGAGAAAGTATATAAAAATGTATGAATCATGCATTCTAACTATGTTTCTGAAAACTTGTGTGTTAAGGTGTACAGTATCCTTTAATTTTCTACTTTTTAGTTATATGAAATTTTCTTTCTCTCTGCAGAAAATATTATGTAACAAAATGATACATTTTTAACCAAATAACTTAATCTAGTCTAGAAACACATGTACACACACACACACACACACACACACACACACGAGAGAGAGAGAGAGAGAGAGAGAGAGAGAGAGAGAGAGAGTGAGAGAGAGGCCAAGACTAGAGAGGAATGAAGAAGAAAGGACAAAAGCAGAAACAGAGATGGGAGACAAAGTCAAATAAGGAGGTGATGTGAAGGGAAGAAAAAAGTCAAATAAATAATAAAGAAATTTCCCACAAACACTAAACCAAGTTATATTTTTGGAAAAGGAATCACATTTTGAACATGATAATTAGGATCAATAGATCTTGTGAAATACATGTTTATGGCATTTACATTCATAGTGGTTTTGATCCCAATATTTGGATTAATTAAAGTTTAAATTCTTGCTCTATTAGCTTTTCAGTACTGAAGATAAAGTGGTAATATTATGCTATTAGACTATTAGGAGACGCTCTTGTGAATAGGCAGGTATGAACAGGTCTACTATATCTCTCAGTTTTTACAAGCAGCCCTAAATGTGCTTTCTCCTTGAGGATCATCGAATAAATACAGTCTATCTTTGTTCTACATAATACCATGGCCAGACCACATCCTCACTGTGTGTTTTTAGCCTGCAAAATCACAACACTTTCTTCAACAGGTTTTGTGGAGATACTCAGGCAAGAAACCGGCCACATTAGGATCCAACACGCAGCTTTTTAACTGGCTTCCCCAGAATGATCTACTTGGTAAGTCCATGGGGTCAAAAGCTATGCAGGCAGAAACCCATCAGATCAGTTGACAATATCGAATCACTTATATTATCACATTGCACATTTACTTTAGAGACAACTATGATTAAATAATTAGCCATGAAATTAAGGGTTGTTTTGTTTTTGTTTTGCCTTGGTTCACAAAAGAGCATCCTCACTTGGGACTCTCATCGGTTTTGAGGATTCCATCCAATTTCACCATTCCAGTGGTACTTTCTCAGTCAGTGAAGAAAGGGTTAATTCTATGCAGGAAATGTCTTATGTGCCCACCCTTTGTAGGCTGTGTTTCCTTCTTTAGTGACTCACACTATGCCTTTTGTGTGAATATGATAGCTGGAAATCTGTTCCTCAAACAGGACATCCTAAAACCAAAGCCTTCATCACGCATGGTGGAACGAATGGGATCTATGAGGCCATTTACCACGGGATCCCTATGGTGGGAGTCCCCATGTTCGCTGATCAGCCTGACAACATTGCTCACATGAAGGCCAAAGGAGCAGCCCTGAAAGTAAATTTCAACACAATGACAAGTGCAGATTTACTCAATGCCTTGAGAGCTGTCATTAATGAACCTTTGTAAGTATTACTGTTTGGAAATCCTTGTCAGCCACTAGTTAATCTTGCCATCATTCTGGAAAATTTCCAATGTTTCGTATCTTACATTTGTCTCATTTTCAAAGAGGAGAAAATAAAACAGTTTCCAAAAAAGGAAAATGTTTTTCTCCTTTCCTATCTACTAAAGTTAGCTCCTGAAACTGGAGAAAGTAATTGCTTTGAAGATTGTACTAATCCATACATTTGCAAAATAGTTTATGAATAAACAAATTCACTTGTAGTTTTCATTTAAGAAATAAGTATATAAGCCCTTAGATAAAATTGTTTAAAAGACAGAATTATCTGCTGAATGTTATTTTTTCAAAATCAATTTATAGAACATTACAATTATATATTAGTTATTACTAAGTAAGTATATCATAATATTTAAGCTACTCAAGTAATATATTTCAGGAGATAATTTTTGAGCTAGGAATATCAATATTTCTTAGTCATTACCTAAATGTAAATGTTAACATGGCCTTGTGATACCTTAGACTGTTACCAAGTTCTTAGTAATAATTTGATTCATTTTTATGAACTATCATAGTGGGTACATTTTATGATTCTTTTAAACATTAACGCACAGATCATTCATTATATTTCATTATTAGTTTTAAAATTATTGATCCAAAAAAGAATCATAAATATTTTTAGAAAGCTCATATGCATTGATTTAGAAAACTCACATATATACATATATGTATAAATAGTATATACCTTTAGACAGCTCATATAAATAGTACATGTGTATATATATATATATATACTAAAATGGTACTTTAAATAACCATAAGCACTTCTAGAAAGGTTTTTTTTACATAGTATAAAAGTATTTTTAGAAACCTCATATATATATATATATATATATATATATATATGAGATTTGGTATTCATATATATATATACTGAAATGGTATTTAATGTAAAATAAT
The DNA here is from genome assembly GCA_902806775.1 of Microtus agrestis. NCBI lineage: Eukaryota > Metazoa > Chordata > Mammalia > Rodentia > Cricetidae > Microtus > Microtus agrestis. The sequence continues at coordinate 2,067,289 of CADCXT010006972.1, forward strand.
TTCATATTAACATAAAGGCAAATTGTATATCTAAGATTGCCTGGGAACATAGGGAATAGTATTTTTATTCCATTATCTGATTCTCTAAAATAACTAAAAATTTCAACAGGGAGCTGGGAAGGGTCCTTAGTGTAAGCTCTGGCCATGAAGAGTGAGAACCTGAGTTCAGATCCCCCATGTTTTAGCTTTTGTCTGTAATACCTAGGTGTCTAGAGAAAAATGAGATGTAGAAACAGGAGAATCCCAAAAGCAGACCAGCTAACCTGCTGGGCACAGCAGTGCACAACAGACCCTGTGTTAGACAAGGTAGAATTTGAGGACTAACACCTAGTGATTGTTCTCTGACTACTTACTACATGTGCATGTACCACCCACTCTCCATGTTCATTTACACATGCAGAGATAAAAAATGCAAGAGGATACATTCTACTATATATTATACATATATAAATGATAGTTTTGTTAATTATTCAGGATGTTTTAACAGTTTTATGCCTAAACATTTAGTGACTAAAAGATGAATTAAATTAATAAACAAGGCCTTTATTGTCCTGCCTTTTATAAAAATTTTATTGGAAAAGCAAATTGGTAAATATTAGTATTTTATCACCAATCTAGTTTGCCTAAATTTCAGCTGCATGATCCTGTGAAACTATATCTTGATTCTATTTTTGGTTCAGTGAAATAAAAAAATACAATACTTTTTTTTTCTTTTATTCTGTTTTCTTTTTTACAATGAGCAAGGTAGAATGCATATAAGAAGTGCCTTGCTATGGCTAGTGCACCAATTGCATTCCATGATCCTGATGACCACTATGCTGCTTGCCCAGGTCTAAGGAAGTCAACAGCACTGAAGCAACTACCCACAAATCACATACCTTCTCTCATTGCCACCAATGAAACAAAACCGAATAGAAGCAACACGAGGCAGAATAATTCTGACTCAAAATTGGGAAACTAAAAAAGACAACATATTTTGCCTTTTAGATATATAGATCCTAGCAATGGGTTGTTTCAAAAATGATTAAACCTTCACTCTCAAATATATTTTTTTTGGCCAAATGACTGAGGCATCTGATATTAGAGAGCTATTTTTATTTCGTACACAACGCCCAAGTCCTTGTCCTTGTACATGTCATTCTTAAATGACAGTAGTGGTTTTTGTATTCAATCTCACATTGCTGAGAAAGAGAGATGCTGTCTTTTGGATCACAAGCATGTAAATGTGCGTGGAGTACTGAGAGACCTCAGAACACTAAAATGACTGCTTGTTTCCTGTATCTATAACACGAACTTCCTAAATTATAGTGGCCACACTATGTGCAGATGTACACATGTACACACACACGCATGTGCAGATGTCCCCTATCTTTAACTTGAAAGCTTCTTGAGCACTATAGTTCCTGTGACATCACAGTTCTATCAGAAAAATGAGACTAAAGATTTGATACTGGATCCTACAATTTTTCTACGTCTGTATTTGGACACATTGTCTAGGAACATATTGCTTACACAACTTTTTCTTTAAACTTCTGACAGCCTCCGAAACAAACAAAGTTTCAGAAAGTATTAAGTACGTCTTAAACGTATATACCTGATGTTTTGCATAGTATATAAGATGTTTCATAAACAATAAACAGTTTATATGGGTTTATCTTTTAGTTATAAAGAAAATGCCATGAGGCTATCGAGAATTCAACATGAACAGCCTGTGAAGCCCCTGGACCGAGCTGTCTTCTGGATTGAATTTGTAATGCGCCACAAAGGGGCCAAGCATCTTCGTGTGGCAGCGCACAACCTCAACTGGTACCAGTATCACTCGCTGGATGTGATTGGGTTTCTCCTGGTCTGTGTTGTAACTCTGGCATTCATCATCACTAAATGCTGTTTGTTTACCTGTCGAAAACTATGTACTTCAGAAAAGAAGAAACGGAGGAACAGAAAAAAAAAGAACTAGGTCTCTCTAGGTTTGAGAAAGTCTTGAATGACAGTTATAGCAATTCTAGCCACAAAGAACTTGCATTCATCTGCTTTTATACTATTTTCAAGTATTCTGTTCTTTTTTGACAAAATATCATGTTAAATGTTTAGGTTTACTTCATCTGCTCACCCTTTTTGGTTGTCATTTAGAAGGCAGTCTTATCATTCTCTGCTTCATGTCCTTAGAAATGAAAACTGTTAATTCTAAACATGTTCTATATAAATAAAGTGATGACTTATAGTATGTAATTGATATATGTCACAAACCTGTCGTATTATCTAAGAATAATCACAGGAATTTAGTGTGCTATGAGAAGATACTTTTCTAATAAAAATGAATTTTTCTATTTCTCCAGTGTTGCAGGTATTAGATCTTGAATTCTTTTTATACTTTTTGAAAACTTATTTTTATTTAAAATAATGTTTCATGCAAAATATTTTGATCACATTTTTTCTTCCCCAATTCCTCCCATATACTCGCAATCTCACTGCCCAACCAAATTCATTTTCTTTCTCTCTCAAAACTGTATTAAAAAATGTTATTGTTTTGCCAATGAGCAATACTCCATTGTGTAATTGTATCACATTTTCTTTATCCATTCTTCATTTGAGGGGCATCTAGGTTGTTTCCAGGTTCTGGCTATCATAAAGAATGCTGCTACAAACAGTTGAGCACATGTCCTTGTGGTATCATTAAGCATGCTTTGAATATATAGCCAAAAGTGGTATTGTTGAGTCTTGTGGGGTAGATCTAGAAAAAAAATACTGAGTGAAATAACCCAGACCCAGAAATATAAATAAAATATGTACTCACTCAAAGTGGCTCTTAGACATCAAGCAAGGAAAAACCATCCAACAATCCACAACCACAGTGAACCTAGGCAACAAAGAGGACCCTAAGAGAGACATATATGAATCTACATAGGAAGGAGAAAAAAAACAAGATTTCCTGAGTAAATGGGGAGCATGGGGATCATTGGGAAGGGAGAAGGAGGGAGGGAAGAAAGGGAGCATGCAGAAAAATGTATAGCACAATAAAACTACATATATATATATATATATATATATATATATATATATATATATACTTTTATATATAAAGAAAAACAAAATATTAAAATTGAAAGATAAAAATGAAAGAAGAAAGGAAGAAGGAAAGAAAGAGCCAGGTAGTGACTGAGCACACCTTTAATCCAATAATTTTAGAAGCAGAGGCGGAAGAATCTGTATGATTTTGAGGGCAGCCTGAGCTAGTTCCAGTACAGGCACCAAAGCTACAGAGAAACCCTGTTTCAAAATAGAAGAAAAAAAAAAGAAAGGATGGAAGGAAGCCACACACACACACAGAGAGAGAGAGAGAGAGAGAGAGAGAGAGAGAGAGAGAGAGAGAGAGAGAGAGAGAGAGAGAGAGAGTCACTGAGGCAAAAATCAAATCAAAAATTACACACACACACACACAAACAAAATACGGACTCTTCTGTTGGTCACTTACTCTTGGATATGAGGCCTGATCCAGCGTGTAGTTGACATACCCAGTGAAACTGTTACAGAAACTTATTTTCCCTCTCACAATAGGTATCAATCACAAACAACTCTTGGTTAGGGGTGAGATTTTGTTCCCATTTCCCCTTGGTGCTGAAAATTTGTTTGGTCTGAACCTGAGCAGGTCTCCAGCTTGCTGCCACATTCTCTATGAGTTCATAAGCATATCAGTCCTGTCGTGTATGCAAAACACTGTCTCCTTGGAGTCATCCATACCTTTGTCTCCTTTCTCCTCTTCTTTCTTACTGATCCCTGGGCCTTTGGGGAGGTATTTGATAAAGATATTCCATTGTGAACTAAGTGCTCCGAAGTCTCTTGCTCTGCACAGTGCCCAGCTGTGAGTGTCTGCGTTACTTACTATCTACTGCAAGAATAAGCTTTTCTGATATAAGTTCAGTGAGGCATTGATGGACAGGTATAGCTCTGAGTCATTAGGAGTCATTTTGTTGCCACATTCCACTAGTAGAATAACAGGAGTAAATTTTCTACTGTTTCCATGGCCTACCTATTCTCAGATTGTTGGCCATTTTATCAGTGCCAGGTATTGGGTTCATCTCAAGGAGAAGGCTTTATATCCAATTAAAGAGTGGTTGGTTACTCCCATAACATTTGTGTTACAGTTGAACCAGTATATCTTATAGGCAGGTCTCTGTTATAGATCACAGGGTTTGTAACTTGGTGAAACTGATGATTACTTTTCTCCTTGAGAGGCATGCAGACTAAGTTGTTCAGGTCCATGATCTCTGAGACACAATGTGCCTTTCAGTTCCTGAGAGACCAATGCACTCCCTCAAGCAGTGAAGTGTTCAGGCTACTTTGTGTTTCTCTGTATTGTTCGTTTAGCATGAAGGGAGCATGAAGACTTGGAAGGACAATTGGCTTAGGCATTGTTCTTGTATACCCTGTATGGTTTGCAAACTTCTCTGTATCCTGACAACAATTGTATTGATCCTGCCAATTCCCATTATGTTCTGTTTCTCTTAAAAGTATAAAATGTCTGATTGCTCTCAATATAATTGACATAGCCTGAATTTTGCAGTGGCCCTTCCAACTGGCCTCATTTAACTCCTTGAGGCAATGCCAGGTGGCATTGGTCCAGCTAAATAAGCACAGATATTTACCATTTGTAAATCAATTGCTTTCTGGCTGTCAGCTGCAGATCTGGCATTTTGCAGGTTTCCTCTATGCTCCTGTTCCGTTTGTGGTACAGAAACTCTTTTTTTTTTTTTTTTTTTAAGGAGGAGTGGTAAAATTACATACTCTTGCTCTCTCTGCTATTTTTCAGATTCACACTCATAAATATACCTTCCAGGTATGCTGACTAGCTTTATATAAAATTGATACAAGTTATGAGCGGAGGGAACCACATTAAAGAAAATGCCTTCATGAAATTGACCTGTAGACAAGCCTGTAGGGTATTTTCTTAATTAGTGATTGATAGGGAGGGCCTAGTGTAATGCAAATTTTAATTGATCTTAATAAAAACCCCAGAGATTTTATTAAGAATTCTGGAGAATTCTGCAAGGCTGGATCATCTCAGCCAGCAGCCTTGAAGCTTTTCTGGATGTAGAACTGAGAGGAAACTGCAACAGAGGTGCACTGGATCATCTGGCCTCTCCACTTTTTCAGAGACTTTTCAGGGGATTTTCCTTGATCAAACCTGATTTTTCTTAACCCAGAATGAATTCAGAGTGTCTTATTTCTTTTGAAAATAAAAGCAGAACCTCTTCTCCAAAGTAGCATATCTTTGATTTAAATTTTGAAAATAAGGCATTTTCAAAATATATAGTTTCGATTAATCCAGAAAAGCTTATAGTCAAATATCTCTTAGTAGCTGTTGCTCTTTCCTCAGCAGTCAAACAATTCTGAGATAACACAATAACATATAGTATTCAGACTTTCTGTATTTTTCATCTTTATGTGCCTTTATTTTATTAATTTACTCCATTTTCAAAGAATCTATTTTATTATTTTAAAACTTTATATTTCTTTTTAACAACTGTCTATACCTTCTCTTCACTTTCCCAAGCCTATGTATATTTTTAAACACTGTAAACCATTTGTAGGTTTTTATCTGCATATCCTTTTTTACTTTTACTGCCTATCTCTGTCTTTTCCTCACCATAGGAGTCTTTAAATTGCTAAGAGTCATGGCTAATACCAAAGCTGTGGCTTTGGTAGCTGGCTCTGCCCCATTCCTTAACTTTCTGAGAGTCTGGAATTTGAATGTCTCTCCTCCCAGGTGGATGCCCTTTATTACTTCCAATACCTTATTGTTCAGCACATGACTTTGTTCACTTTATAGAGAATAAGAACAGTGACCAGGGACATATTTGCCTTCTGCATGTTCTTTGAGGGAAATGTTTAGCTTTTGCCCATTTGGTAAGATGTAAAATGTACATTTGTCATATATAGTTTCAAATACATGAACATGTATTTCTTCTATATATACTTTTCTGAAATTTTACGTTACTTATGAAATGTAAGTAAATTACTTTCAGTATATTTTTGATATGACTATAGGTCTTTTTTCTTCATTCTGTTGATGAAGGGAACTAAATTTATTGGTCTGCATACATTTATCCAAATTTGCCTACCTGACATATTTCCAACTTTGGTGATAATATGAAAATATAAATTTGTTATGAATTTTTAAACTACTATATATTTAATTATAATGAAAAATCTGAAGAGTTTACTATAATTTCACAAGTGACCTAAAAATTTAGGTAGTATAATAACTGTTTTAAATAAACTTTTAGAAATAAAAATTAACAAGTCTGTATCTGAAAACAATACCAAATTAACTATAAAATTATTGTGAAGTCAAGTGGTTCATCCATAAACATGAGCAAATTGAGCAGAATTAAATGAACTCAACAGTATATATATATATATATATATATATATATATATATATATATGTACATATATATGAGAGAGAGGGAACAACAATCAAAGAAGAAGTCATAAATTTTAGGAGTTGAGAAGGTTATAGAAGGAACTGGATGGGGTGCAGGATGGATGAAAACGATGTACAAACAGAACACATCAAAAAAATTTTCAAAAGGATAATTTTAGTTTAAAAAGCCCAGGGCATTAGAAAACTACAACCAATGCGATGCAGAGTTATGAATCACAGTCCCAAAGGGTGTAACTACAAAATAGTTAACTCCTTACCTAAGGCTCAGAGAACATTGCTGAATAGGGGTTGGGGTCAGGATAACAGGGAGTTTGCTTTCAGTACCTGGCATGCTTTCCCTCTTATTGAGTGGACTTTACGTCTAATTAGAGAGCTCTTGGCCGGTCTCTCCCGAGGTATGCATGTCACTATTACACCCTTAGGGTTATCCTGCCACACTCGCTGTTGTTAGGGTTCACAGGCATCATATCTCGGTAGGATTATTGGTTGCCTCCCTCCATTGGGAGCTTGTATGGGGCCTTCTGGTACCATAAAAGCTAAGGCTCATAGAGGAGACTTTCCCATCAGTTTCAGCTCAGGGTTCTCTAAGCCCTGTCTCTGAAGTACATGATGTATTCAGCGCCAGGGACACACCTCCAGGAGACAACCAAGGGCAGTAACAATAGCCTGTAATGTTAGAGAGTATCTTGTTCAACTCTGGCTCATGACTCACAGGGGCTTTCATGGCTGGTGTCAAGGTTCTTGTTCGATGGTCTTTGTTTATTACAGAAAACATTGCAAGCCCAGTTGGAAAAAAATTTAACATGGTGTGTGTGTGTGTGTGTGTGTGTGTGTTTTACAGGGTTTCTTAAAACAGATAGTTACTAATATCCCTTATGACTTTTTCTGACATCCTCACTCTCATTTATCCTTCCTTTCTTTTCTGTATTTATCCCTCCTCACTAATTGGAGCTCTTATTTTACCATTTCCCCAATAAGATCACTTGTGCCCTGTTTTTCACGTCTCTCTCTCTCTCTTACTCTTCTCCCCACCTCAGCTTTTTCTTACACAACTTATTACCATCTTCTCAGAGGTGGGCCAAATCCCTGTGTGTTAGGCCCAATGGTACCAGTCAATCAATCCTCAATTAAGAAAATGCACTGCAGACGAACAGGCCGTCTGGATGGAGGCACTTTATCAGACACTTGTCTTCCTAGGTGACTGTGGAAGGCATGGCTGGCTTGTTGAGGTTGCAGCCTACCATGTGCCTCTGTTTCATACTTTCTTATGTATTTCTTGGCATTCTTTTTGTCTATGAGTCTGGTTAGGTTTCTTTTCTCTGTCAGATATAATTTTAATGCAGGAGAAAAAGCTGGATCATAATGAGGAACATGAGGGAAAACCCAGACACATCGGAGACAAAAAAAAATGATTTTATTAGCTGTGGAAAGGAGTGCAGAGAGGTGACAGAAACAAACAGACAGAAAGACAGAGACAAAGACACTTTGTAGGTCATTCTGAACCTAGACCACAAAAATGAAAAATCTTTTAACTCATGGTACAGCAAATGGCATATATGACTACATGATCTTAATTGTTTAGTTCTTACCTTAATAAAAAGAAAGCAGAAGTACGAGTGAAGGCAAAGATAAGGGCAGAGTTAAATGAGAGTTTGACGGAGCACCACAAGTAAACTATGGTCGTTCTGTTTGTTTGTTTGTATTTTGTTTTTGCTTGTTTTGTTTCTTACAAAGTGTCTGGGTATGTATGGAAGCTTGACTCATATTGACATTTCAATTCATTTTTCTTTGCTTCTTAAAAATTGTCCAACAAAGATAGACAGTTATTGTTAAGCAGTAGGTCATAATCAGCCTCTCTTATGGCAAATAATATAGTCATGCACATTTATAGTTATAAAAATTATCAATAGTAAGAGATCAGTACAAAATCCTAGTCAGTTCCAACTCATTTTCATCTTTGCCCTCATAAGCACCACACTGGGAAATTGATAGGGGTTTTTCTCCTATATCTGAATTGTGAACTTTGCATATCTTGCCTATTAAGAATTGCTTACCAGCTAACTCAAGTTTTATTGCCCCCAAATGAGAGATACTTCATTTTCATTTTTGTTGTCTGAGTTTCTGTCCTGGCTGGTCCCGCAATCGTTAAGTTCCAAATAAATCACACAGAGGTGTACATTAACTGTAAACTGATTGGCCCATGAGCTCAGGCTTCTCATTGGCTCTTATAACTTATATAAGCCCATTATTCTTGTCTATGCTAGCCACATGGCTTGGTACCTTTTTCAGTGAGGCAGTTCCATCTTGCTTTTCTGTGGAGGGCTCACAACTGCAGAAAAAAACTTCCTTCTTCCCAGAATACTTCTGTTCTCTTTGATCTGCCTCTACTTCCTGTCTGGATGTCCCACCTATACTTCCTGCCTGACTACTGACCAATCGGCATTTTTTTAAAATGTAACTGACAGGATACAATTGTCCCATACCACATTTTGATTGTTTAGTTTGAGAGGTTTTACGGGTCCAAACTGTAGCTTAAAAATAATTATTATTTTCTATGTTTTCTTTTCTGTGTTTCTATGCTTTGTGTTCTAGTTGATACCTCCATAATTATTACTGGATAAAACACTTTCTTTCCATTTTTTGTGTGAGGCCTTTTTATTATCTATAAAAATACTCATAATGACATCTATTTCATTTTACGTATGAATAGAATACAGTGTGATTATAAGCTACTACCTTATGCAGACAATGAAGTCACTAAACAGAGCCATCTTCTGGATTGAGTTTATTATGAACTACAAAGGGCCAAGCACCTGGGGCCATTTGTACACAGCCTCACCTCGTACCAGGACCACTCTCTGGACGTGCGTGAATTCATACTTGCCTGTGTGGCAGCCAGTAGGGAGTGGAAACTGGGATAGTTTTGTAAAATGAGAAAAAATTGTATTTAAAAATTCTTAATAAAAATGATGCTCATTTGTTTATAAATATGTTGGGGAGAAAGAAAGAAAGAAAGAGAGAGAGAGAGAGAGAGAGAGAGAGAGAGAGAGAGAGAGAGAGAGAGAGAGAGAGAGAGAGAGAATGAGGAGAGGTTGCGGGAATGCAATATTCTGAAAATATCTCTTACCTTCTGAGTGACTGGAACTTTTGCTCGACCTCTCAGTCAAAGTTAATAATACACCTTGAGGTCACTTAAGACTTAAGATTTGAGGCTGCCCTGTGCTCAAACTGTTCATTCAACCTGACTTTTAAAAGGCAATGTAACAATCAGCTTTATTTGCCTTGGATTTCCTATGTAATCAACTTTTACAATCCTAGCCAAGGTTTAACTATAATCTTAAATTACATTCTATTCCATTCCCCTAATCCAGACAATGCATTTATATCACTTTCTGAAAGCAGCAAATATGCAAGTTACAAGCAACTTCCTAAAACCCATCATAAAGATTGAAAGCAACCATGTGCGGATGTTGATTGAGAGACAGTGATGTTTATAGTACTGTTTTCTGTCTGACCAGTTGAAATTAGTTGGAGCCAGTGATTTAATTCCTTGTAAAACTGTATAAAAAGTTTCTGTGAAGTATTCCATTCCTTCCCATGTGGTGTTTTCTGTGCTTTTCAACAAGGACACAGACATCACAGAGGCAGACATAGCCTCAGGTAGGCACGGATTCAGACTCATGCAACAAAAGACTAAAGACTCAGGGAGTGTGAAAAAATTATTAAAATCTGGACTCCCTCTTGGTTAAATGATGCCAAGGGGATGTGCTTTTCTTTCTTTCCTTAATAAGATACCAAGAGATACATTATTGATGACTAGGCATTAACCACTAATATGAATCATCTACTTGTGAGCTCTTTGAGATCTGGTCTGTGATCTAAGGTTGTGTATGACAAAACAGAGTATTGTATTGCACCCAGCTCTGTGCATCAGTTGTGGCAAGATAATCCTCTGTATTTTTAGAAGACTTTGGAATGTTTGATATGCTTATATAATTTCCTTTTACGTAAACATTAATAACTAAGCAATTTTAGTGTAATTTTCTTTAAATAATTTAGTGCTGACTTATGAATGCTATAATCTTAAAATTAATGATATTCACTGAACCATCAGCCTGTTTAAAGTATAAGAGAAGGAAGCCTAAGGTTTGATAGAGCTTTGTCAGAAGCACTATCATTTTACTAAAATTGACTGCCAAAGTCTATCAAAGGAAAGAAAGGCATGATCTCTTTACATGTTGGCAAGACAGAATTTATTCAAACTATAGAAGCAGGAGGAAGACATTTCAAGAGAAACTGAACCCAACCCTGCAAGACATGGCAAATGGGGTTTATAGAAGTAAAAAACAGGAAGAATCAAAGAAGTAGGAATTAGGATGGACAGCTCAGCTTCTAGTAAATGGAAAATACAGGGTAAGGAAGTAGAGATTTACTGAATATGCCCTGACTAAAGGGATAGACATAAGACAGTTGAAATAATTTTTACTAATACCAATTATAACTTTGTTCAGGAAATAGAAAGTGTTTTTATATATGCCACTCAATTTTAAAAATATATTTGAAGCAAAAATTTGTAAAGTCATAATTTGTTCTAGAATAAGAATACATTAATGCCCTTTTACCTTATTAATATATTTTTAAAAACAAAATGTTTTACATATTTTATGCTAAGCCTATAGCAATACTTTCTCATTGGGACTTCCAGACTGCAAATAACAGCAAAGAGACTTAATTGTAAAAGCTCGGCCTTAGCTTGGGCTTTTTCCCTAGTAGTTCTTATTACTTAAATTAACCTTTTTCTATTAATCTACATCTGTCATGAGACTCAGTTACCTCTGCTCTGTACTGTATATCCGATTTCTTCAGAATCTCCTGGCAAATCTGCCTTTCTTCTTCCCAGAGACCTCCTCTTCCTAGAATCCCACCTCAGTCTTCTGCCTAGCTATTGGCCATTCAACTTCTTATTACACCAATCACAGCAATACATCTTCACACAGTATGCAAACATACCACAACTTAAGACAATAAATATATTTTAAATGTTGTGAGGAAAATTCCACCATCTTTTTTGTTTATAAACCTCCTTCTGGTAATTCATTAATGTCATAATCAAAGTTGATCTTTTGCTTTGTACTTCATGCAAGAAATGAACTTATACCATTTACCTGTGACAAAGAATTTATTCATCTGTTTTAACTGGAAGTCATAAAGCTGAGAAGAAAATAAAAATTATATTTCAAAAGTCTCATCTATTAACATTTTAAGTGTTGTTGGTACCCGAGTACCCTAGAAACTAACCCAGTACTAAGTAGATACCTTCATAGTAAGACTAACACAAGCAAGAAGCATTAAGTTGCCTTAAAATGATGAACCTGAACAAAGAACAGACAGAAAATCTGAGAAGCTCACATTTAGACATTGAATCTTCAGTCACACTGGTGGTCATTCACTTATTTAATTAACTGTGTCCCAATAGATAATGAGAAATTTTATCAGCAAGGCTTGAATTTTGTTTCTGAAGTAACTAGATAAATGTTTATTAGAATAAGTGTTGGTGGGCCATTTTTTTACTCTTTTTTAATTAATTAATTAATTTATTTATTAAAGATTTCTGTCTCTTCCCCACCGCCACCTCCCATTTCCCTCTCCCTCCCCCAATCAAGTTCCCCTCCTTCATCAGCCAAAAGAGCAATCAGGGTTCCCTGCCCTGTGGGAAGTCTAAGCACCACCCACCTCCATCCAGGACTAGTAAGGTGAGCAAGGAACTCAGGACCACGGGGGGTGCACCCACACACTGGGACAATGGGGATGTTCTATGGGGAACTCACCAAGGCCAGCTGGCCTGGGTCTGAAAAAAACCCGGGGATAAAACTGGTCTCGCTGAATATAGCGGACAATGAGGACTACTGAGAACTCAAGAACAATGGCAATGGGTTTTTGATCCTACTGCAAGGATTGGCTTTGTGGGAGCCTAGGCAGTTTGGTGGGCCATTTTTTAAAAACATCACCATTCTATATACTTATGTATATATGACAGAGAAGAACAAAGCTTTGTATCTCAGTTATTATGAAAATTTACCTTAATCAACTAAGAGTAAAATAAAATATATAATGGATTGAAGTGACAAATCTCAGAGATAGATAGATATTCATATAGGCATATATTATGTGTATATGTACATAAAAAGAGTTCTCCTGAAGTTTTCCTATTCATCACGTTTTCTTGCAGGTGAAAAAAATGGTCTTTTTAGTATTGTTAATTTAAAATTGTGGGTCATGATAATAGTGGCACATAATCCCTAGGAAAGAAGTGAGATCAATTAATGTCAGATTAACAAAAAATTTTAATTATTTAAAAATAACTAGTGTGATAAAATGACATTTAAAACAGTTAGTAGAGGCATGATGTAAATTAAGAAAAATAGACAAAATTTGAAATGATAGGATTGAATTGATTCACAAATACTGGAAAAATAGGTGGTGATATTCAATGAAATAATTAGATATCTTTAGATATAATTCAGGGATGCAAACTCTCCTTGGATAAAGCACTAGAAAAATGATATTCATTGTACAGTCAATTTCTAGAAAATTAATAAATTATCAATGGTCACAGTATCAGTCAGAAGAGCAGAACATGCACAGATTTCCTCCCGTACTATTTATATCATTTTTATTTTACTTACACACTCATTCCCTGTTTTACACTTTAACTACATTACACATAACAAAAAAATCACTGAAGAATTTATTCATTATCCACAGTGTGGTTATCCGTACATAAAGAAATACATAAATCTGTTATGTTGTCCATTTTTTATTGCCTTGTATATGTTTGTTCCTTTTCTTATTTTCAGTATTGGTGAGTTGTTTGTTTTCTGGGTGGAAAAATTTCTTTCTCTTTTCCACTTTCTTTTTGTTTTTACTCTACTATTAAGCTTTATCTTACATTATTTTTATGATTTTATTTTGTGTAATTTGCCTTTAGTATAAAATTTCCAGATATATGTTTTATGACTTCCCTGATAGTAATAGTTGTCTTTAATATTTCTTGTTTCAGAAACATCCATCTCTCCTTGAATTCTAAAGCATTGTTTGTCTGGTTATATTGTATTAACTTTGTCTTTTGGAGAATTTTAAATATATTTCCCTGTGTGATATAGTCTTAGATATTTGCTGAGAGTTATTATCTTACTCTAAAAGAACTCTATGTAATAGGTTAATAATTTATTCATGCTGATATCAGAACTCTTTGTTTTGGACTTTGACATCATGATAATAGCAAGAAATAGATGTTGATTTCGATGTAATATATAGGATATTCCGAATGTCTGTATCTTTTTATAAAAGAATATTTCCAGAAGTAACTGTGTAGAATTATTTTTGATAATTTTTAATTTTCTCCTGTATTATCCATATCGGCAGTATTTACATGTTTAATTTCAATATGTACTCAGTTCTTTTAACTTTTTCAAATTTACCTTTTTGTTTCAAATTATTCATATTTTAACACAGAAACTCTTTTTCTTCCTAATTTACTGCTTTGACCTGAGACTGTCCTTTTGTCTCATTTGGAGGACCAATATTGCCACAGTATATTTGCTTCCTTTAATGATTTCCAGCTCCGAAAACCTCTCATGAATGCGTTGCTTTAACAAGTTGGACTTTGGTACTCTTCTCACTGTGATCTCTCAAGGATTTCTCTTCTGGGTGAACAGATACATGTGTTTGTCTGTGCTGTATCTTTTTAGAAAGAATGTTTCCCAAACAGAACTAAGTGAACACACTTCATCTCAAAACATCCATAAAACATACCAATGTAAAAATTAACTAATTTAATGGATAACTTCAGTCAATATGCTATGCCTAATAATTTGATATGTCAGTATTTCTCAACCCAAGTTATATTTTAACTTACAGCTTAATTTTCACTCAGATTAAACACAAAGAGGTATATATGGACAGGTTATAATGAAGGAGAAGGTTACATTAACAGGAGTCTTGGGGTTTCAAAGAATGCCTGTGAAGTGGATGTCTGTTCTGCTGCTCCTGCAGATGAGTTGCTACTTTATACCTGGGAACTGTGGGAAGGTGTTGGTATGGCCAATGGAATTCAGTCATTGGATGAATCTAAAGATAATACTGGATGAACTTGCACGGAGGGGTCATGAAGTGACAGTTCTGAGACCTTCAGCTTCCATCTTTCTTGATCCCCAGAAGTCACCTGACCTTAAATTTGAAACATTTCCTACATCTATTAGTAGAGATGATCTGGAAATTTTTTACACGCAGTGGGTCATTGGCTGGATGAATGAAGTACCAAGAGATACATGCTTGAGATATTTTCCATCACTTGATGAAGTGTATAGGCAATATTCTGATCTGTGGCTAAATCTTTGTAAAGAAGCTGTTTTGAACAAGCCTCTTATGACAAAGCTACAAGAATCAAAGTTTGATGTCCTTCTTTCAGATCCACATGGTCCGTGTGGTGAGCTGATAGCTGAAATACTCCAAATACCCTTTGTGTACAGCATTCGCTATTTTCCTGGCTACGCAATAGAAAAGAATAGTGGGGGTCTTATCTTCCCTCCTTCCTATGTACCTATTATTATGTCAGGATTAAGTGGTCAAATGACATTCATGGAGAGGGTCGAAAACATGATGTGCATGCTTTATTTTGACTTTTGGTTCGAGCCATTTACTGAGAAGAAATGGGGTCTGTTTTACACTGAAATTTTGGGTAAGTTAACTAACTTTTTTATCTTTAGATGAGGGGACTAAGTTTCATTACATTTATCTATTATTATGTGCCTCTAAAATAAGATGCATTTGTCTTTTACAGGTGCATTTAATAAATTATTTGTAATACTATGTTTTCACAAAAAGTGGGCACTCAGATATCATTGATCAGATAGAATCACTTAGTACACAAATGACCAAGGAGGTCATGTGATCAAGTGAAACTTGCAGGGTTGCCATAAGCCATTACCTGTTCATTTTGCTCAGTATTTCTCATGTATAAAGGAAATAATCTTAGCACATGTAGAAGAGAGAGTGATATAAATTAGTCTAATGATGATCTTATGTAGATAATTTTCTTTATTTAAGAATTTCATATATGTCCTGAAGGAATTACTCTGTGATAGTCTCAAAACACAGACTCGAAAAATTTAATTGAGGTTTCTAATGACTCTGTATTCCTTTACAAGTTCCTTTGTTTGTAACTATCTAAATATATCAAATCTTCTAGAGTATGGCTGTTTATGAATTTGCTTGCCATTTCTTTAAGTCCAAGTTTTTCTCTTTAAAAGAGGTAATTGCTATTAATGGTGAATATAAATTTTTATTCTCATAATTTCTGTACATTTTCCAGGTGTTATGGCTAATTTTTATATAATAAGTAAACACTATTAAATTCTTGACAAAAAAGTAGGAGCATATTAAGAACTAGTGAGTTCCTACTATAATGTACACGTAGTACAGGGGATTATGAATTCACACAGGCATCAAATTCAGAAATCACTTTGAAAACCAAGGAGCTGCTGGTATGTTTCAGAAATAGGGTGAGAATTGCTGGGACAAGTTGTGTCTATGGCTGTGGTGGTTTTATTTTGTCTGGAGCTTGAGTATTTGTTTATATATTTACCTAATGCATTAAAATATTTAAGGAGGAAGAAAGTGCTGACTTAATTCTGTGGAGGCTTATCTTAATGAGTCTCTGAAGGCTCCTTACTGAAGTAGCAAGAGACATCGAATTTCTTTTGAGTTTGCCTACAACACATATACTAATTTATGGTATAAGTCACATATAAATTACACACATAAATTATGTTCGACTTGAAAAAATATTTTGTTTATAAATGCACACTTTCTACATAATTGAGCACAAATTATTTTAACACTTTTCAGGAAAACAGTATATTCTGAAGACAACTTTGTCATCATTTCCTCTCTTCCCTTCTTTTCCCTGACCACCTCGTTTTCTTTCTTTAGGAAGACCTACTACATTAGCTGAATTGATGAAGAAAGCAGAAATGTGGCTTACTAGGTCCTACTGGGATTTGGAGTTTCCTCGCCCAATCTTACCAAATGTTGATTTTATTGGCGGACATCATTGCAAACCTAGTAAACCCTTGCCCAAGGTAAATAAGTGCCTTTTTGTTTGCTTTATTTGGTTTCATTTTCAATGGAAATTGATCAAATTCATTGCTTCAGTTCTTTCAGTGAAAAAGATATACGAAGTGAGGTATTGAGCCCTACCAATGAAAAAGATAAATTGTTATAGGGTCGCATGTTTCTGCATTTTTACAATTAGGGAACAACAGAGACCTTGGAAATATACAGAAGAATCAGCAATATTAAATCAGTTCAATTCAACATGCTGGAAAGCGTCACTCATCATTAAAAAAAACTGTAAAGTAGTTAGGATACCCCAATGTAAAGGTCTGAAGTGTAGATAGACAGCATAGACATGGCTTCTGTCAACCACCCCCATCATAAAACTCCTTAGGAAAGAAAAGATTTATCACTTAACAAAATCTTTATTACGAAAACTGGTTTTAAAGGAAAGATTACAATGAGAAGAGAAGTTGGAATTACTGAAAATCTCAGAGTCTATTGACTCTGGGACTGTGTTAGATGACAGTTGAAGTATATGGCAGAAGCTACTCATTCTATAGAACACAGCAAGTAAAGTTGGGGTTGAGCAATATACAGCGCCCAAGAGATGCATATTTCCAATTACATATTTCTTCTATTTAGGTTTCCTCTTAAAGTTTTCAGAAATTTTCAAAAATTTGCAGTTATCTAGACCCAAATCCTTCAGACTGAACCTGTGGGAAACTATTTATCTTCAAATTATAAAACTTATTATCTAATATATTTGAAGACACCTTAAGTATGTTGTTCAGTAGAAAAAGTATTCCACAATATTGTTATATTTTCAAATATAATCATAGAATACTACCTTACAGATATGTTTAAAAGTAATTGTGTACATCTAGACAGTAAGATGGAGATGAAAAGTACTTCACCAGTATTTTGGCTCAAATGAAGATACAGTCCACAATGCTACAATTGGTTTCAGTAACATTTTGTATAAAACTAATATTTCCTACTTACACTCTTCAATTTAAAGCATTCATCATCGAGATCTTAGCTTTGCTCCTTAGGATACAAATTGGAAGATTTATATTACTGATGTATATTTTTAAGGTCAATGCAAGCCTTAGGATAGAGTGATTCTCAACATGATAACTTATATATGTGCATATAATACCTTAAGAATCTTAAGAATCTCTGATAACACTAAGTAAGCTAAGCAACAGTTTAAATTAAATAACTTACATATTTTTATATATACAACATTAGAATTGTTCTACCTACAGTCCTTTGTAACACTGATTTAAGAACTATGTAAGAAGGAAAGTTTTGTGTTATCTGCATTATACCTCTACTAATTTCTATTAATACTTGATTTTTAATCAAAATATTTTCATAGCATTTTCTCCATAGTACTTCCCCTGCCATTGTTATTTGATGCTGAAACAAATTCTGTCTTCAAAGGAAATAGAAGACTTTGTCCAGAGTTCTGGAGAACATGGTGTTGTGGTGTTTTCTCTGGGGTCAATGGTCAGCAACATGACAGAAGAAAAGTCCATGGCAATTTCATCAGCCCTTGCACAAATTCCACAAAAGGTGAGGTCAAATGTGGAGCCTATTAAGTCCTGAGCCTATAAAGATCTAATTGCAGAAACTTATTATTATTATACCCTAAATTGCATTAACTAGTTTAGAAGTGTGGAACTACAGTGTTCTGAAAATAATGCTGGCAGGAGTCCAAAGAATAAAAGTATTCTTCCAAGTCACTTGCTCTTTTTTCTTGAAGACTGTCTGAGGACTCTGTGCATGCTAAAGATAATTCAGGGAAGAGGTAAATTTTACTTAATAAGTGCACTAATACAATAGCATTTGTCTAACTTATGTTTGGGGAATTATGTTTACATTAAACTTGAATGAATATGAAAACAAGCATAGAAAATATACTGTTTGTTACAGTCTTTTTATAATTCTCACTACTGAGTTTCTCTTCTGTGGTTTTCTTATTAGTCCTATGGAAGGTGTTCAGTTATTTAGTCTCTAAATTGAAAAACTACATTTTAAAACTTGGGCTTCTGTAATACAGCATTGTCTTACAACTAACAGGTTCTATGGAGATTTGAAGGCAAGAAACCAAAAAATTTAGGACCCAATACTCGTGTGTATGAGTGGATCCCCCAGAATGATCTTCTTGGTAAGACCAGAACACTGGAATGATGAGTGAATTACAGTCTCATAGATAGACAGCACATCAGGAAGCAAATGAGTTTTGTCATGGAAAATCAATATGCAAATTTTTTGTTTTAATGTGAATAGAGTATACATTTCTTACTATTATAGTAATATTCCTGACCATAATTAAAGTATATACTTTAATTGTATCTAATAATCCAAGAGAATTTTCTATAATTACTAGAGTTTAATTCTTTTTCTTTAGTTCAGTTATCATATCACACTTTTTTTTCTGAATAAAGTAAAGATTTCCCAAATACCATTAAGAAGTATTCTTCATTCCGTTTTAATATTACTCTTTTATAAATGGTTAAAAATTGACAGTCTTTATCATGAAGTGTTTGCATACTTCCTGTGACTCACATGTGCCCCTTATTCCCTTAAACACTGTCATGCCAGATGGAGTGGATCCACTGTTTCTTTAAAATACGTGTTCTGACACGTACTTTGGACTTTTATCACACTATTTTTCTTCTATCTGCTAAATGATTTCTGAGTGTTTAACTGACATGCAGGTTTTCATTTTTCAAGTCATTGGCCACCTGCAATGGCTGCTACTCTTCATTGTGTTGTATGCGAACTTAGGTACTTGTTGCTACAAAAGCAATTTAAATGCAGAAGCAAGACATAATATTTACAGAAAGTCCTTCCACTTTCTGTGCTTCCTTTCTATGCTTTCTAATGGTATTTATTGTCTTTCATCTGATGCTAGGTCATCCCAAAACTAAAGCTTTTGTAACTCATGGTGGAGCCAATGGTGTCTATGAGGCGATTCATCATGGGATCCCCATGGTTGGCATCCCTTTATTTGGGGAACAACGTGATAACATTGCTCACATGAGAGCCAAAGGTGCTGCTGTTGGGTTGGAATTCACTACTATGTCCAGCTCAGATTTGCACAATGCACTGAAGGCAGTCATTAACAACCCTTTGTGAGTATAACCTTTTCCATATTTACCTACATATTTACTGACATATTTGTCTTAAATTTGAACGTGATTTTGCACGATGGGCACGTGATTTACCAGTGATCTCTGTCTTTATCTCATTTTATTTAGTTGGCTATTCATTTATACATTCATTATTTCTTACCTACTTGTTAAATGACAAAAAGGCAGTTAAAGACAAAAATAATAATGGCAAATGTAAATCAGTATGATTGTCACAGTGGACATTACTTTCATTGTTTGCTGGGTTTTTGTCTAGGTGAGTCTGACTACGTATAAAGATGAGATATGTTATTAAGATTTCAATTTTCTTGTTTCATCTTTCAGAGGACTAAGATTATAAATGTATACTACCACCCTTGAACAATTTTCCTCTTAGTTTTTTTTCAGTGGAAAAAAATTGCCAGAATTTGAAGTACATTACAAAATTTTGAAATAACTCATAAGTACAATGAAAATAATCACTAAAATTGACTAGAGGTATATTACAAGAAGAAGCAGAAAGATACTGATGATGAGAGACATTAATATAAAATGTAAATCTGAATCATTTTATCACAGGTATGATTTTTAACATTAGACATCAGTAGAGAAAATCATGTAATAACTCGATTTTAGATATGTGTTGGTGGTTAAGAAAATTCCTTTTCTTCCAGAGGACCTGGTCTCAGTCTCCAGAACCCACATGGGTCCTCAAAGCCTTATATAGTCCCCTTTACAGAATATTAGATACCCTTTTCTTGTCTCCATGCATAACAGGCATCGCATAATGAACAGAACATTAATGTATGCAAAATATTCAGAATCATTAAATAAAATAAATCTTAAAAATAGATAAGTGAATTGTGAATATTTAAAGTGCATAGCCTGTTCTTTAGGATAACTGCATATTTTTAAAACCTTATTTTAGTGAAACAAATGCTAACAAAACTTAATTTTGCATATAATTCTTTGCTTTTTAAAAATTCTTCTATAATGAATTATGTTTTTAATGAACCAGACACAATCAAACTCTCATTTTAATAGTAATTAATTCTCCCCAGGTATTTTGGGCAAATATTTTGATTCCATTACTGATAAATGGCAAACAACTAGGGCTTTAGATTTTACCCCTTTAACACCAGCAGGAGAGAGATGATGCTACTTTTCAATGTGTGCATATTTTTAGGTTTCAGGAATTGTTAGCATTATTTGGAAAACAATGATAGAATATTCTCCTCAAAATTATAATTTAGAAATCATTTATTTAAAACATAAGCTATCCAAAGTAGGAAAGCTCACCTTTTAAATCTTCAGAACATATATTAATATTAATTGTATTATGCCATCTCTCTTCTCATCAGAATTTTTTTATATTTTTTTCTTATTTACTGATATTAAATATAAACAAAACACTTTGTACAGAGGCGATAAAAAGCACACATTTATAAACAATAATTCTAAGATTTTAGGAGATATTGGTTATTTAAACCATGACTTTCTGAAACATGCTTTGTTTTCTTCTATTTGAAAAAAATAATGTATTATGTTATAAAACTCCAAGATTACTATTCTCACATGAGGAAACAAAATCCTCTCACTATGATGTTTATAAAATCAGGGAAGGATGTTACCTCTGTTGCCATTCCACCGTGTAATGCTATAGCGCACATTATTCAGGCTGGGTTAGCCATGTCCTCAGATGAAAAAGGAAAAAGAGTTTCTCTGAGATAATAATAATTTACCAGTGGAATCAAATTATCAAAGAGTGTATAAAGGACAGGAAAGAACTATCAGAGTAATTAGGTAAAACAAGCTTCCCACACAGATAGTGATAATCAATTGCTGATAAATGGTCAGTACAAATTCCAAAACAGTTCAGTGCCACAGCTTTGCTCTCACAGGTACCACAGTGATAAGTAGACAGAGATTTACTTCCTGTCTCTAAACTCTGACACTAACATGAACTTTACAGACCTTGCAAACTAATGATTACTTACCAGATAACTCTAGGTGAACACCCAAATAACAGGCCCATTCTACTTATTTTTTGAATTATATTTAGGGCTTTAGTAGTCAAGTCTGCTGCTTACAAATACTGGGGCTTTTCTATCTTTTTCATCTGTATTCATCATTTTGTGCACAGGTTTTGGCCTGAATACTAAGACTTCTTTAATGATGAGTGACAAAAAACATAGTTTATTTTTCTTCTACATTTAGTGTAATCATCTTTACTACCTGTGGGGAAACATACATGTATGTTTTTAATTTGTTCTCTAAGTTAATATCCATCATGTTTCTTTTAGTTATAAAAAGAATGCAATGTGGCTGTCGACCATTCATCATGACCAGCCCATGAAACCCTTGGACAGAGCTGTCTTCTGGATTGAGTTTGTCATGCGCCACAAAGGGGCCAAGCACCTGAGGCCACTTGCACACAACCTCACCTGGTACCAGTACCACTCTCTGGATGTGATTGGATTCCTACTGGCCTGTGTGGCAGCCATGGCTCTCCTTGCTGTAAAATTCTGTTTGACTATTTACCAATTCTTTGTAAACTCAGAAAAGAAAAAAAGAGAATAGGGCTCTTAAAAACATTGGATATGATCTCTGGGCATGACAGGCAGGGCTATTTGATCAAATTCTAACACTTTTTATCGGGTACAGCAAGATTATCTTTCTTGTTTTTGAAGATATTAGGCTACTTAGTTTATCTACGTATTTTACAGTTAAAGGTTAAAACGTTAAAAGTTAACAATTCTGAATCTTTACTTTTTCACATAATTATATTTCGTGGTAATTTATCAATGTATTAAACTTCAGAATAATGGTAACCACTGAAATATCAATCTTTTTACCAGATGAAAATAGAAGGCCTTATGTTTTATTATAAATTTTCAGATATATTCCTCTGTAGGTAAAGCAGAAGTAAACAGACATTAAGTTACAGTCCAAACAAAAAGAAAAAAAGAAAAGAAAAAACAAGAAAATGGTTTGTTTAAAAAGTGAAGAGTCAGATTTTCTTTAAAGAAAAAAAGTAGAAGGAAGAGGACTGAGGTTACACTGAACCCAACTCTACCAGAAAAAGAGAGCAGGTCTGACTCCATTTTCTGTTTGCTTAGACAGTTCTCAGTCCTATCTTTTTTTCTCCCAACAGTCATGGCAGCCCTCATAACACATTTGTGATTTCCGTGGCCTTTACCATCATCTAGATGTATTAACTAAAACAACTGACAAATTATCTCTAAAATAACTACCATGCTCTTCCAGGAAACACATTTATTCTGACCCTCTTCTAATATTGATGTATCTTTGTTGGTTTTGCCTCAAAACTATATTTCTGAAGTTGGGCATGAAATACCTTTTGGAGGTTAAATTCTGGTCTTGGTCTGGCCATCAGTAAAGATGACTTAAAATAATTCAGAAATACTAATAGTAAGTATTTGTCATATAAAATATTTACTATTTTAAAGTATGTATTCCAGTGCTCTCTGTTGATGAAGATTAGTGTTAAGTCTTCTGAGAAAATGTAAGCATTTATAGCTTTTGTATATTTAACGAAACAAAACTTTGCAACTGAAAGAAAATAGAAATATGTAAGGCATTAATATTATTTAAAACTTATTTGCTAGCATCCTAAATGTTATAAATCTAATACCATAGATAATACCTGTGTAGATATCTCATTAAATAGAGAGACTTCTTTTAATAGTAGTTTAGAAGAGCGAGCCCAAATTTTAATTTTCCACATCTCTCCCTATGGATTGTGCTTTATGTCTGATAAAGCTTGTTTGCTTTATCTCTGATCTGTGTCTGTCCGTGTTACCATTTGGATTTACTGAATATTTTCTGGTTTTATGTAGGCATGTAAATTCCCCGTTTCATCTGCTGTCATACCTCACAGGATTTCATAGGCTATGCTTCCGTACTTCATTGATTTCAAGACACTATTTTATTTCCGTTTTATTTTCTTCCTTGGTTTACTGGTTATAAAAATAATGCTTTTAAATTCAGTGTTTGTATAACTTACAATGTCTCTAATTTTGAATTGTGGTTTTATTATACTATGATAATAAATTATGCTTTTAATTTGTATCAGTTTATTGAGAATTGTTTCTGTGGCTCTATTCATTGTGAATGCATGGCAGTGTGTCATGTGCTGGTGAGAGGAATGTATATCCTGTACCCATTGAATGAAATTTTCTGTTTAGCCAGTTGAGTTTGTGCTAAATTCTAGTGCTGAATTTTTGCCTGAGTGATTTTCCAATGGAAGTGAGGTGTTCAGAACTACAGGTCCTACTGTGTTTATGTCTCTCTTTCATATCCAAGGTTTGTGGAAAATGATTGGATGTGTATGTATTATAGTGAATGCATTTTGATAAACTGATATGTTGGTAACTATATAAATACCTTAAAGCTCAATTTTATACTCTATAACTTAATTGGTTTTGACAATTATAAGTGTATCTACTACCTGTAATTTACTCTTTTGTACTGATTTTTCCAATTCTCAGTGCAAGTGTTTATTACCTATGAAGTAACTTTTTAATACATAGAGTCTTGTGTTTAGATGCTTGTTTGATTAGAAAGAGCATATATTTTAATTAAAGAATTTGACATGTTAATATCCAAGCTTGTTATTTATAATTTAATAAATTCTAATGTCATTTATTTTATTCCTTTCTTCTCTTTTATTGTTCATTTTTGTGAGTTAATGGTTTTCTCACTGCTAAGTTGACTGGTAAAAGCATTACTATAATGAAAGAAATATTTGGGTATATGTGTAAGGAAATTTCCAGAAAGGATTAACTTATTAGCTCTCCATTATTTGGAGATGTCCCTGACACATGTTCCCTTCACAAAAACTCCTATACACCTGCTTACAATAATGAATACTACCACTTCAAATCATAGTACAAAATATGTCCATAATTCCAAAATTTGGTTTTGGTGAAGGACTTGGTCAATATAATGAGAAATTGGCACTTATAATTAAAAACTTTCCCTAGATGATGTCTCCTAGAGTGCTTTGGAAATTTATACCTTCAGCAGAATACCAGGACACAGAAGAAGACACAGGCAGATCACATGTCAATATCCAAGGTCTACATGTACAATCTTACAGAAATTGATGACTCATCTACTTCTCAGGGCCTTTGTGGAATAAGACTTTGATAACAAGCTAATCAAGTACTTTTTGGGCTTATGAAATGCCAGTGGACAAATAAGTTGAACCAACTAACTGCCTTAGCAGTAATATCTCTCAGGTTATTCTATCAACTATAAGTCTAACAACTCAACTGCTAGTCAACTATTTCACTAGGGACATGTGTAGGAGAAGGCTCGGGTCTATCTTCTTCCCAGGACTACTGTCATTAAAGTTAGTTAGGTGTACTGTCAAGCATTTTAGAAATTATATGTAGGTGAATATGTTAATCAACAGTTGTATAAAAAACTTTAAAAATGATATCCATAAAATATTTATATGGTGTGCAATTACTACATCTTGGGTTCGATGTTGAGAAGAAATTTTGTACTAACCTCTTGCTAACCAGTATTCTTGTTATTATTCAAATATCTTAGAAATGAGGTGTTATGCAAACAAGGTATTGACTCCTGAATTTGCTTCATTATAAAACATGTGGCATTAAACACTGATATGCAAATATGAGTAATTAATATTTGCTTTTACTATCTCCACTAATCTCAGAAGATCAATGTGGTCATTCAGTAAGTTTTCTTTGATCTACTCAGGTTATAGTTTAACTCATGGATTTTTCTCCTTAGATATAAGAATAAGCGATGACACAGGGGACACACTGTGAACAGAAGACTTTGATTTCTCAAGATGACTGTGAAGTGGATGTCTGTTCTGCTGCTCCTGCAGATGACTTGCTACTTCAGATCTGGGAGCTGTGGAAAGGTGTTGGTATGGCCAATGGAATACAGTCACTGGATGAATCTAAAGACAATACTGGATGAACTTGTACAGAGGGGCCATGAGGTGACAGTTCTGAGACCTTCAGCTTCCATCTTCCTTGATCTCCAAAAGTCACCTGGTCTGAAGTTTGAGAGTTTTCCTACATCTATCAGTAAAGATGATCTGGACAAGGTTTTCACAAAGCTTGTTGGTATATGGACTTATGAGATACCAAGAGATTTGTGTTTATCCTTCTCTCCGTTGCTACAAAAAGTGCTTGATGAATTCTCTGATAGCTATCTAAGGCTTTGCAGAGACACAGTTTCAAACAAACAACTTATGACAAAACTACAGAGATCCAAGTTTGATGTCCTTTTCTCAGATGCCATTGCTCCCTGTGGGGAGTTGATAGCTGAACTTCTCCAAATCCCTTTTCTATACAGTCTGCGCTTCTCTCCTGGCTATACAATGGAAAAGTACAGTGGGAAATTTCTAGTCCCTCCCTCGTATGTACCTGTAATTTTGTCAGGACTAGGTGGTCAAATGACTTTCATGGAGAGGGTAAAAAATATGATGTGTATGCTTTATTTTGACTTTTGGTTCGGGACATTTAATGAGAAGAAATGGAGTCAGTTTTACAGTGAAATATTGGGTAAGTTATGTTTCTTCTCAGTAGCACAATGACCTAAATTTCACAAGTATTTAAATCTATAGTCATGTCCGTGAAGTAAAAAGTGAAGTTGCCTTTTATAGATGATCAAATGTAATATGATGTTAGCTACCAAACTCACTGTAAAGGCTCATAGTATTGATCAAAGAGAAGCAGGTATCAGACCTGATAAGGACATTCTGGTGAGATACAGAGCTGCAAAGAGAAACAAGTAGACTTTTCTTAAGTGGTTCTTTACTCATTTTGCTGTAATTTTTAATCTATTTTAATAAGTCACTAGCTAGTTAACCAAATAATAATTAATGTATATTAAGGAATGAAATATTTTATAGTATATATATACTGTAATATATATATACTGTAAAAAATATATATATTTACAGTATATATATAACATTGAAGAAATTATTTTCTCTTGCATAGGCAACTATCTTTATTTAAAACTAAACTGTGGGGTCTGAAAATATAACCAAAAGATTAAGAGTTTTTTCTATTCATTTTGAGTACCTGAGTTCTTTTCCTAGCACCCACCCAGGTCCAGTGTCTCAGAATTGCCTGTATGTTCCGCTTCAGGGGACCAGCTGCCCTTTTATGGTATCTGCTGATTCCTGAATAAAGTTGGTATAGATTCACACAGACACACATATACATAAATAAAAATACAAATTATAAAATATTTTCTATTTCCTAAAGAATTCCTTTACTTTTGAAAGAATCTATGCTAGCTCATAGGTGTAAAAATGGAACTTGAGTTTCTACCAATACCATATTTTTTTATTGTGTACTTCCCTAACATCCGCTGTTTAAACACTACAGAAGCACGGATACTCATGTATACAGTCTGTATTCTTTTGCAGATGGTTTTTTTCTTTCTCTCAAGAACTATGCCATAGTTAAGACTGTCCAAAATTTATATTCTCATAATTTCTGAAAATATTCTGATTATTTTTGAAATACAAGCATTATTAAAGTTCATGATATGAAACAAGTTAGAAGTACTAACCAGAAATTCAGCAATTCATAAACTTTACAGCTCCTTTAGCAAAACAAGGATGAAGGATAAGCTACACACTACAAGAACGCTGGGGAAGTGTGGCCATGGTACATGGCATAATGTGACTTTTGGACCTGGAATGTGTGTTTATATTTACAGTGTTTCTTTTAAAGAAATAGAGAGGAGTAAAATGTGTGCTCATTAAATAGTGGTATATTGGGTTATTTAAATAACTATTATTTCAAATCACCGTGGAAATATAAGGTAATACTTACGTTTGTTTTAAAAATAAAGCCAAGCTGACATTTATGTATATTATGTGAGCTATAAGTCAATTGCACATGCAAATTGTCTTACATATGAATCAACATTTGTTTTTATTTCATATTTCAATTGATTTTTATTGAGCTCTACATTTTTCTCTGCTCCCCACCCTGCCTCTCACCTCTGCTTCAACCCTCCCTTAAAATCTCCATGCTTTCAATTTACTCAGGAGATTATCTTTTTTCTAATTCCCAAGAAGATTATATCCATGTATGTCTCTCTTAGTGTCCTCAGTGTTGTTTAAGTTCTCTGGGATTGTGATTTGTAGGCTGTTTTTCTTTGTTTTATGTTTAAAAACCACTTATGAGTGAGTACATGTGATAATTGTCTTTCTGGGTCTGGGTTACCTCACTCAAAATAATGTTTTCTAGCTCCATCCATTTTTCTGCAAAATTCAAGATGTCATTATTTTTTCTTCTTTGTAGTACTCCATTGTGTAAATGTTCCACATTTTTCTTATCCATTCTTCAGTTGAGGGTCATTTAGGTTGTTTCCAGGATTTGGCTATGACAAACAATGCTGTTATAAACATAGTTGAGCACATGTCCTTGTAGCACAATTGAGCATCCTTTGAATATATACCCAAAAGTGGTATTACTGGATCTCGAGGAAGGTTTTTTCCTAATTTTCTGAGAAATCGCCACACTGACATCCAAAGGGACTATACCAGTTTGCATTCTCACGAGCAATGCAGAAGTGTTCCCTTTACCCCCACAACCTCTCCAGCATAAATTGTCATCAATGTTTTTGATCTTGGCCATTCTTAAAGGTATAATAAACAATCTCAGAGTTGTTTTGATTTGCATTTCTCTGATGACTAAAGATGTTGAACATTTCCTTAAGTGTCTTTCAGCCATTTAGATTCTTCTGTTTAGAGTTCTCTGTTTAGGTCTGTACTCCATTTTTTTATTGGATTATTGTTCTTTTGATGACCAAAACCTTCAGTTCTTTGTATATTTGGAGATCAGACCTCTGTCTGATGTGGGGTTAGTGAAGATTTTTTTTCCCTTTCTGTAGGCTGTCATTTGGTATTATTGACTGTGTTCTTTGCTTTATAGAAGCTTTTCAGTTTTAGGAGGTCCCATTTATTATTTGTTTCTCTCAGTGTCTGTGCTGCTGGGGTTATATTTAGGAAGTGGTGTCTTGTGCCAAAGATTTCAAGGGTAATTCCTACTTTCTCTTTTATTAGGTTCAATGCAGTTGGCTTTATGTTGAGGTCTTTGATCCATTTGGACTTGAGTTTTATGCATTGTGATAGATATGGGTCTATTTTCATTCTTCTGCATGTTGATATCTGGTTATGCCAGTACTATATGTTAAATATGCTTTCTTCTTTCCATTTGATATTTTTTGCTTCATTGTTAAAAATCAGGTGTTTTAAAAAGTGTGGATTATTATCTGGGTCTTCTATTCAGTTCCATTGATCTTCCTGTCTGCTATAATGCCAAAAGCAGGCTGTTTTCAGTACTGTAGCTCTGTAGTAGAGTTTGAAGTCAGGGATTGTTATGCCTCCAGGAGTTCTTTTATTGTACAGGATTGTTTTGGCTATGCTGTTTTTTTTTTTTTTTTTTTTTTTTTTTTTTGCTTTTCCATATGAAGTTGAGTGGCGTTCTTTCAAGGTCTGTGAAGAATCCAAGAACACATCAGAACAATCATCCACCATGATCAAGTCAGCTTCATCCCAGAGATGCAGCAATGGTTCTACATTTGAAAGTCTGTCAACATAATCCACCATATAAACAAACTAAAAAACAAACAAAAAACATGATTATCTCATTAGATGCCAAAAAAGCTTTCAACAAAATACAACATCCCTTCATGATAAAGGTCTTGGAGAAAGCAGGGATACAAGGAACATGCATAATAAACCTAAACATAATAAAGGTAATATATAGCAAGCCAACAGTCAACATCAAACTAAGTGGAGAGAAACTTCCAGCGATTCCACTGAAATAGAGAACAAGGCAAGCTTGTCCACTCTCTCCATATCTATTCAATATAGTTCTTGAGGTCCTAGCTAGAACAATAAGACACCAAAAGGAGATCAAGTGGATACGAATCAGAAAAGAAGTCAAATTCTCGCTGTTTGCTGATGTTATGATAGTTTATATAAGCAATCCCAAAAATTCTACCAAAGAACTTCTACAAGTCATAAACATTTTCAGTAATGTAGCAGGATACAACATTATCTCAAGAAAACATGTGTTTTTAAATGCACATGTTTATATCAAATATATCTTCCACCATTTAAAGAAAATATATTTTGCATTCAATTGACAATCCTGTCAACTTTTCTCTTTCTTACTTGCTCATTTCTCCTTCTAGGAAGGCCCACTACCCTAACTGAGACAATAGGCAAAGCAGAAATGTGGCTCATTAGATCCTACTGGGATTTGGAGTTTCCTCGCCCAACTTTACCAAATGTTGAATATGTTGGAGGTCTCCACTGCAAACCTGCTAAACCCTTGCCAAAGGTAAGTACATTCTTTAAATGTCTTTCTTATTTTATTTCCTTTCTGATGAATGTGATTCTACAGTTTTTATTATATTTTTCTCCCCAGGATAGAGATATATAGAAAGTGGATTTAAGCATCTGGCTCACTAGGAGTTCGATAAACTCAAAAAAGAATGTTTTAGACCGGGAACACATTCATATCAGTGAATTAAATTAAGTCAGCCAGGGTACTTTTGTGGTTAGCTATTCCTTACCAGGTAGCTATGAGGATTTAAGTTTGTATCACACACCCAGGTAAAAAGTTGGATGTCCTAGTACAGTTCAATGACTTTAGCACTGAGGTTGCAGAAACATTTAATACTGGGAGCGTGCTGTCTACTAGTCTGTTAAAAAATGCTGAGATTTGTGTTCAGTGTGAGACAATCTCAAAACCTATTTTGAAAACTGATAGAGGAAGGCATCAGATTTTTACTTTTGGCATCTATGTGCTAAACACACATGTTCACACACATATACACAAACACACATGTGCATACAAGCACACACACACATATAAATACATGCAAAAAAGACAGAGAAATTAAGTCAGTTAAACTCATCAATCATAAACTGTTCATCACCAAAAGCTATGATGACATATATCCGAGATAATTGTTTGATATCCAAATAAACAACATAGACATAATTTCTCTCCAACCAGTAAATTTTGGATATCAGCTCTAAAAATACCCTATTCGTACACAATACCAGAAAATTATTATATGGTATTTGTTTATCATCAAGTTATGATTATTTCACAAAGAACCAAAATATTTTATTAATCATAGTAGGAAGTTTGTGTAAACTATCACATATGCACTTACTATAACATAAATATTATTTCATCAAACACTTGCTAATAATATTAAATCGGGTATTATAGAAAAATAAAATGGCAAGATCCTGTAAGATGAAAGCATGTAAATTACACTACACATTTACGAATGCTTCATAGAATATGCTTTCATTCCTGAGTTTTAATTTTATCAGAAGAGGATATTTTGACATTCTGTTAAACAATGTGTGAGTATAGTTTGTGTGAATGCCAGTGAAGTTCAAAGTCTTTGATATTGTAATGTTGGTCTTCTGTATGTTTTGACACCACTATTCTAAATATTCCTAGAAACACTTCAATTTTTATTCTCCTAGTTTTTTTCATAAAGGTTTATAAGTGGTTATTCTACAACTGTATTTTGTCATGAAATAAACTCTCTTCACAGGAAATGGAAGATTTTGTCCAGTCCTCTGCAGAGCATGGTGTCGTGGTATTTTCTCTGGGGTCAATGGTCAGCAACATGTCAGAAGACAAAGCCAATGCAATCGCATGGGCCCTTGCCCAGATTCCACAAAAGGTGAGGGAAAGCATTCCATGTGAACGTCCTTGAAAGGTCTGATTATAGAAATGATGGCATGAAAGGTAAAGTTTTAAGGAAGCTCTAATTTCCCTTAGTGAAATTTAGAAATTGATATTCACAACAGATGCTTTAATGTTGCGGAAGGTGTTTTTGACTGAGAGTGACTTAGATATAAACACAGTGATCACTTTGGGCACATTATGAAATGCTGACATGATGATGACATTGCTATCAAGTCTATGTAAACATAGCCAAATTCTTTAGAGTCATTTGTTCTACTTGTTGATTGCTTAAAGTCACTGCAAACATTAGGTTTTCAGGGGTTAGTTAATTTGTATTTAGTATTTCTATCAGAATAACAGCAAGCAGGTGTTGAAAAAGTTTGAAATGTAGCATGACTCAGCATTCTAATTTTGAAATACACCTGTTCAGTGTGCAGTTGAGAGGGCAAATTGAAGGAAGGGAGTCCGAGGCTCACCAACTGTCAATCAAAGTATACTTTTGGCTTATTGAGAGAAAAAGCATTAAAAGAATAAAAAACATATGCTCTTGACTGTTCTGCCAGTATTTGTAGGAGAAAAATCCAAGGGAAAGGTAGATGGGTGCTTCCCTCACAGTGATGTCTGCATCATAAAAGATGAAACTCATGACTCTGCTCTTAACCAGTCAGAGTAAAGTCCTACCACTCAAGGAAGAAATAGGGAAAAAAGAAAGAGTCCAAAAGAATCTAAGATAAGATATAAAGTTTCTGATGACTCACTCCATAAAGAATACTACAAGGTAATTTTCTATGGTTTAAATTTGAATGTTTATGAGCATTTTCAGTTTTGCATTGGAACAGCCACTCTTTATTCACCTACATTGATTTTTGATGTCATCCTGCATTTGATTTTTATCATTCATGTAGCAAATCCATGTGAACCATGAGGCTAATGTTCCATTTTATGAGATTTGTCTGAGAGTTTTAACATTAGCACCTATTGTAGGCCTCAGGTAGGGAATCTTTGCAGTTCATCATAAGGACTGCATCCCTACCAGTACGCACAAGTCAGTAGGACATAAATCAGTGTCATTAGATTTGGGAATATTTTTCAATGATAACATTTGTGAATAATAGCAAATTATGTAGAAGAGACTGCTAAGAATCTTTGCAAAGATTAATATGGTCAGCAATACCCAAATCTATTATAATTCAAGCCCCAAATAAGGTCATAATTTTACAACTCCCCAACAAACCTCATAAAATGGAGCCTTTACTGCTTGTTTAACATCTATTTGCTACATTTAATGAATTTCTGAGCAAGAGGAATGGCTCAGTATGTTAACTCTTTTCATTGCAGAGTGGTCAGCTCAGTCTGAATCCCCCAAAGCCACAGTACTGTATGCGTCTGTAATGCCAACACTCTGATCAAAGATGGAAGGCAGAAATACAATTCCTATGAGTAAACAGCAAAAAAGAAAAAAAAATCAAATAAGAGATTCTGTCTCCAACAGAAGAGAAACCAGAACGAATTTTTGAGGTAGTCTTCTCCATTCCACATTTACCTTGGAAGTTTTAAACATGTACCAAGACACATTAATTGAATCATATATACTGCAGTACATACAGAACACCCAGGCAGGAAAAGAGAATAAGTAGAGATGGGAGAAGAAATTTCGAATCTCACTGACAATCTAAGGATATGGATTCATGTTCAGAACTCTACATGCAATTTTTCCTGCAACTGGTGATTTGTATGTCTACATTAAGATTCTTAGAATCCTAAAGCAAAATTGATTTATCATGAAAAGACAATGATTGCATAGACTTGAACTCGTGTCAAAGAAAAACACGAACAATACCTCCACAACCAAAATCAGACCAAATTTGAGCATGCTTAGAGGAGGTGGGTACATTATCCTACCCAAAGCCATAGAATTATTGACAATTATTAGCTTGTGAGAGTGGAAGAGTGTAGGCCCTGGTAAGTAAAGCTTTCTCTATCGGGACACCACACAGCCAAGAAAATTTCTAGTGCACAAATTGGTCTTGAAAGATTCTTTTTTTTTAAAGGAATTCGAGTTGAATGGATAGAGAAGAGGGTGATTTAGTGAAGAATCAGTTTGTGAATTAATACGACAAAAGTTACTACATGACCTCCTAAAGGAATGAAGAAAAAAATATCAGTTTCACTTGATGTGGTCATAGTCATCGTTAGGGCAACAGATGGAGTTCCAATGTGTAGATATTATAGGCATGTTCTGAGCCTCTTGGTCTACAGCAATAGTTCTACAAAGAACATAAGTCTTTTGGTGAGAAGGCGATACAGCTGGTTGAAGGTTTTATTTTAAGACCTACACTGTCACTGCTTCAGAGGCAGTGATACTTGGGAGAACAGGCCAGAAAATGAGGCAGAATAGTCAATTTTATTCAGAGACTCAGACAATTTATGCACTGGAGGTTAAGAAAAGTCTTATGAGCAAAACATACATGAGTTAAAGCTGTATACAATCATAATGAGGAGCCTTGTATGGCAAAAACATGTTTTTCCACAGAGGCACACAAAGAGCAGTCTATACATTATCTGGATAACAGCAGCAAGCAGTAGTCGTTACCCTGAAGTAGACCCACTCCTTTCTACTACATCTGGGAGAAGGGCAAAAACACAGTCTAAGAAATAATAGGATAAGAAAAATGTAAAACAGTTTTCTATCCTTCCATAGTAATGTATAAATAAAATTTGAAAACCCATACATTTCTGTAACTCTCTTTAAAACTGATTTTAAGTCAGACGTAATATGGTACAGCAAGGATCAAAGCCATATGATTGTTGACATTGGGTCCTCCCCTGATTTACTCATTGAACAAGAAAATAAAAGTAAGAAATTAGTGTTGTATGGACCTTATGGTGTAAATAAATCCATTCTAATGGTTTATTCTTTTTTACTACATGTCCTCTAGGAGACAATTGTGTGGTGAAAATAAGTTTAAAAGCAGCAAAGGGGGCCTAGAGAAGTGGTTCCACTGCACCTTGAGCTTAAGTCAGAGAATCCAAGCCTATTTCTGCTCCTTCAAGGATAGGACAGGAGGTTTTACCCAGGGAGTCGCTGCTTACAGGATACTTAGTCTCAGGTGTAGCCACTGAATGTCATACCTAAAACATCAGAAAGCTTAATTCAGGTAATCGTGACTTGATATTTCAAGTATTGAAGCAAGTAATTGTTCTATATTTCCTTGTGTCATGTCAAACCAGTCTCTTTTGCCTTTTTCCCCCTTTTTTTGGATTGTGGTGTATACATATATAAAAAATAAGCATGGGCATATTTAGTATTCACTGGATAACCCCCCTGTTTCTATTCTCTGTCTCCGTATTTCTTTCATATCTCTGCTCCTCCTACCTAATTTTTCTAATCCACATGCCACTACCCTGGAACGTGCAAACCCTGTCAATGCTGAACCCCAAAGGATGTCACCCCAACAGGTGTACCCCAACTTGTGGCTATGACACCACACAATATACAAACACATCTTTTAGTTTAAAACCAAATAGCTATAATTCTTCTTTTACCTCTAAAGATAAAACGAAGGACTATGCAATGCTCTCTCTCCTTTTAGAGTTTTAGATAGACTGGTTAGGTCATAATTAGGCATTTATAAAGTGGTATATAGAAAACTAATAATCCCTAATAATTTGTGAAAGGCATTGAATGTTTTTAAATTGTCTAATGGAAATTTATGTGGGAGGTGAAGTGTTGCTTAGCAGTTGTTCTAGTAACTAGTTACCCCAGATATTAAACAACGTCTCATTGCTGTACTTTTTCAGGTGTAATAATAAGCCCATATTTATGTAGAACATCCTCAGCCATGTCACTATGATTTTATATAATTTTTGATTCCTTTGAAAAACCTAAGTCATACTTAGTATTTTTCCACGTGGGAATATCAGTCCCATAATCCATTACAACTCTTTTCCTATTCCTTTTCATTTTTGACAACCCAACGTTTCATTAAAAGTTTGATTCTGAAAAATGGGTATCATTAGATGTTGGAATATAGATCTCTGCATGAGTTTGTTGTAGGAAATCTCTTTAAAAAAATTAATCAGAACATCAGTAACGTAAGGCTGCAGGACTTCCATTATGTCTTCTGGACTCATACCTTGTAATTTTGTAGTATTCTGTTTAATACTACATAGTTCTCAACCACATCAGGGTTTAATTTACCCCCGCCCCCAATATGAGCCATTTGGTTGCCATTATTCCATGGTTATAATAGAAACATCAGTCCCATCATAACTAATTAATACTGTAAACATTTTCCCTTTATTTTTAATTACAATAATGGTCTATAATTTTCCTTTAATAAGCTGATTAATTCTACAGTCTTATTTGTACTGAGTCGTTGCTCACAAAGCACATTTCTTTGTCAAGGGCTGTATAGACAAGACTAAAAACTGCAATTTTTCTTCTGTCTTAAATGACCAATTTGTAGGTACTACAATTTACCCTGATTAATCTTCATCAAAAACTCCTGTATGAATTATGATTGCATTCATGGATAAACTACTGCAGCCCAATAAAAGCCCAACTGTTTGAGGCAGTACAAGTCCCGAGTATTCTGTGTGTAAGCTAAAAGGGCACTGAAGAGAGGAAATGGCAGCACTTCCTTGAATAACATCTTGTAACAAAAGAATAGATTGATTACAAACTGAAGTCTGGCATCAATGTTGTTATCTTTGCATCTCTGCCTAGAAAATGATGATTTTGTTTAACCAGTCTGCATGTAATAATAAGCACAGGCATTGATGGCACAGTCTTCTTCTCAGTATCTCCAGAGTTCTCATTATTTACCGTTTTTGATGTTTTCATCCCTCCTATGGGAGATATTTAACTATGTTATATTTAAACTTGAAAAGATCTACTTTTGCAATTTCTGTTTTTGAAATTATAATAGAAGTACATTATTTGTCATTTTCCTGACTTGCTCCAAACCCTGTCATATCCATGCTCCCTGCTCTCTTTCAAATTCATAGCACCATTTCTATCAATGTTGTCACATATGTTTATGCATATGTAGATATACACCTATATTCCTAGATATATTTTATTCAGTCTATATAATGCTAAATTTGTCTCCAGCAATAAAGATTATCTAATCTTTAACAGGTTCTTTGGAGATTTGATGGCAAAACACCAGACACCTTAGGGCCTAATACCAAAGTCTACAAATGGCTCCCCCAGAATGACCTTCTAGGTAAGACTCTAGGAACAAACCTATCCTAGTTGACTTCAAAATCCTTTTTATGACACTTAGTCAATGTATTATTTATTTAAGATAACAAGTTCTAGTATGCAGTTGGTCTTTTTAATACTCATTTTCTTTTATGTACCACATGTGTTCAACTAGGAATCAGGATTTC
The DNA here is from genome assembly GCA_902806775.1 of Microtus agrestis. NCBI lineage: Eukaryota > Metazoa > Chordata > Mammalia > Rodentia > Cricetidae > Microtus > Microtus agrestis. The sequence continues at coordinate 2,104,146 of CADCXT010006972.1, forward strand.
ATATTCAAGTCTTAAGTCTGAAGCAATTCTGCAAAATATCTCTCTGGAAATTTAGTTTCTTCTTGCTCTGAGACAAGAAAACATTTCACTGAGGTTATGAGTATAAGAATATTCACATAGGTTTTCTTGGGATGAGGAGGGAGGAGAAACAGCTGTTTTGATGTAAACTAAACTAATAAATTTAATTAATTAAAAAAGAATCTTCATGTAGAAAATCTCCTTTCAGTTCCAGATAGTGCATTTCTCATTTCATGTCTAAGACTGCTAATTAATGTCAATCTGAATTCATGTTATTCTAGGTCATCCAAAAACCAAAGCCTTTGTAACTCATGGTGGAGCCAATGGAATCTATGAGGCGATCCATTTTGGAATCCCTATGATTGGCATTCCTTTGTTTGGAGAGCAGCATGATAACATTGCCTACATGGTAGCCAAAGGAGCAGCTGTTTCGTTAGATTTCAGAACAATGACAAGAGCAGATTTGCTCAATGCATTGAAGGCCGTCATAGATAATCCTTCGTGAGTATAACCTTTTGAAAAGTATATATGTTGTTATTTGTTTATCATTAATTGTGATTCCTACTGAAGGCCAAAGGGGCAACCATTATCCTGAAGGCAAGAATAATGGAAAGCAGAGACAAATTAGGTTATGATTCAGTGTCATAGGTTTTTCTCTCTTTTTGATACTACTTTTTGTGTCCATGTTGTGCTCTATGTTTCTTTCCTATGTAAATCAGACTGGTCCTAAATGTGCAATCTTTCTACTTCATCCTCTAAACTGCTTGGCCAATAGGCATATGCCACTAGCTCTGGCCAATTTTTAATTTTAATTCTTTTAGGTAAGTAATTGGTCACAAATTTAAGGATAATATAAAACTTAAGTAGCCAATAAGAGAAGTGAAAAGAAATGTTAGGAGTGGTGACAGATGTCACCTAGAAGCCAAAGGAAAAAATTACAACAGAGAAAGCTGAATGCTGCAAAAGAGATAGGTAACTATTACGGAAGTTGTAACTTTCTGCATTGAAATAGCATAGATACTAACATAAATGTAAGTGAGTTGTTAAATAATTAAACATGCAACCTGTTTGAGGGTAAACTCAAATAGTGAAAACCTATTAGACTGAAGCAAATTAACATGTTCATCATTATTTTTCTTTGATTAAAAAAATCCAATTGGAAGCTCTTTCCTGGAAAAGCCTATTTCTCTCCCACTCTCAGATACTTCAGTGCCAATAATAATTAGGACCAGAGAGACATCTTCTTTTCACGTTAGCATGAATATTGGGGCCATCATTATTCACATCTTGTTTAGGGACTTATGTTGTTGAGACCAACTATTGGCGTCATCATTATTTAGGTCTTGTTTAGATATTTATGTTGTTGAGACTTCATGAGTGTAGCTTATCAAAAAAGCAACTTCACAGCAGTTATCTCGCTTTTAAAATCTTTAAATACTCTTTTCTGTGTTGTACCACAGGAACTAGTATTCAGATTAGGGGATTTCAAGTCAGTTCCAGCTCAGAGGTCTCTGAGGTCTGCTTCTGAACTTCATGCTCGTTCAGCAATAGAAACTTACCTTCCACCTCTGGAGAATAAGCAACACAAATAGACCATATGTTTAGGGAGTCTCTTTGACAGACCCAACCAACCTCTTAAAAAGGTTGGGTGTGTCTAGTCTGGTGTTTGGATTTATGTTAGATGCTCTGTGACTCTTGGATCAAGCACCATGAGCCCATATGAGAAAAGATCTTTAAAACTATATATGTATATTTATACATGAAATTGTATGTGTTATGGGGCATTTGGATAAATTCTTAACAGAAAAATTCTTTGTGGCTTTCTCTGACATCCTTATTGGTACTTTAATATTTTCTGTTTTTTTGTATTAACCTCCGTCTCCCTTCCCTAATGAGCCTTCACTCTTCCCATTTCCCAATCATTAAATAAGGTACATTCTAAATTTTAAGTAAGTATGGCATGTATAAATTTTAAGTAAGAAATGAGGATTATTTAATGAGAATAAATATATAATGTTCTCTTTTTGCTTTGTAAATAAAGAAACCATAAGTTATCTATATTACAGTTGCTAATTTTGCTACATAAAACTGGCATTAGAGTTGATGATTCATGTCTCTTTATTACCCTTCTCCTTTTTATACTCATCAATAATTATTTCAGCATTAGAATCAAATGCACCTACAATACTTCAATGTGAAATTTTTACAAGTCTTACTTCTAACATTACAATGATGATGAGAAATGAGTATCAAAAATAATAGCAACAACTAGGCTTGAAAGATGGCTTCGTGGATAAGATAAGGTCTACCATAACAGAGGACCAGAGTTCTGTTTCCAACACTTACATCAGTTGGTTACAAACATCTGTAACTCTAACTCCAGCAGATCTCATAACACACATACACACACACACACACACAAACACATGTTTTCACACACACACATATATATTTAAAAGTAATAGTGAGAATTTATTGTAATTCTATTTAACAATAAGAGTAATGAAATTAATAAGAAATCCCAATATAGTAACAGGGAAGAAAATTATTCTTCCTATCAATTTTATCAAATATGTGATAACATTAATTAGAAATACATAAAAGAAATGAAAAAAACTATCAGAGCTAATTAATAAGAAACAGAACATATTTGCAATAATAACCACTAACAATTGATATATGTTCCATAAAAATCTCATTTCAATCTTTATCACCTTTACATGGATATGCACAAACATGAAGAGAAAAATTTGTCTTATATTTATGCATCCTGACACTAGTATACATTTTGCTCACAAAGTTTACTATTAATTGCTTATGGGTAACTGAAGTTTAACATACTCAAATAATATCTCATTTTAATATATTTTGAATTTTTAAGGCGTAGCTGTGTCCAAACTCTACTTTAGAAATTTTTGATGGAATTTTTTTTAAATTTTTTTTACATGCTTAATCTTGCATACTCAAGGAGCTCAGATATGCCTCTGAAAAATCTTCCTAGTCCTGAACATAAAGAATACACAAAAAATGTACAAGGGCATTTTTTCATAATTTATATAAGTTGATGTCCATTTCCTTACTTTCAGCTATAAAGAGAATGCGATGTGGCTGTCGACCATTCATCATGACCAGCCCATGAAACCCCTGGACAGAGTCATCTTCTGGATTGAGTTTGTCATGCGCCACAAAGGGGCCAAGCACCTGAGGCCACTTGCACACAACCTCACCTGGTACCAGTACCACTCTCTGGATGTGATTGGATTCCTACTGGCCTGTGTGGCAGCCATAGCTTTCCTTGCCATAAAGTCCTTCTTATTCATTTATCGAAAGTTTGTAACGACGGGAAAGAAAACGAAGCGAGAGTAGAGCTCATTGAGAATGCACATGAACTCCATTTCAGCATCGTTCTAGTTTATGAACAGTCTTCTGAACATTCACTGATCACTCTATCATGGCATATCTTCATTAGAGGGGAAGGGAGAAATAATGCAATTATAATCTCACAAAATAAAAGACATAATGAAAAGAAAAAAGCTGAACAAATGATAAGGAATAACCAAGTAAGCAGAGTTCCTCCATGATATCAGCTTCAGTTCTGCCTCCTGAGTCCTGCCTTGAACCCCTGGCCTACTTTTCCTCACAATGGACAGGGAGCTATGAGATGAAATCAACCCTCTTCTTTATCAAATAAAAACAAATAAAAATGAAAAATTTAAAAATTCAAACAATAGAGAGGCCTCGGCATTATTCAGGGCATGCAGCATTATGATGAGCAAATATGTGGTGGAGAGGTGAGACAGAAAGGGAAGTGGGAGCAGTTTGTTCTCTGTGAAGTCAGGTGGGACTGTAGATGTGAAGACAGCAAGGAACGGCCTGATGTGAGAGGCCTGAACTGCCATCAGAGGCCATGGTGCTATCTAAACCTGTGCTGCTGCAGAGGGGCATGGCCCTTCTGTAACAGGGGTCTGTGACAACGTCCATGCAATGTGGACCTCCTTGGTCTGGGCTCCCATTTGAGGCCATGATGTTGTCTGAGTACGATGATAAGTTGATCCAGCCACCACACAGTAGCACCAGCAGTGATACAAGTGCAAAGAAGATGGCCCTGTTCCTTGCCTGGGCAGTGTGGAAAAGCTGGCCCCAGTGGTGTGGGCATGGGAGAGCTAGTCCCACCAATTGCTGGCCACAAGACTAAGGTGAGCTCATGCTGCAACATGGCTGAAGAGCTAGGAAGAGCTGGCTGTGAACGAAGGTGAAAGATCTGACCTCATGACATAGTGTAGGAAAGCTGGTCCAGCGCCTTATCTGGGCAGGGCCAGACAACTCTGTGGCATGGGTGTGAAAGTGCCAGCCCTTATGGTGTGGGTACAGGAAAGCCTGCCTCACACCTCGCCTGGGCATTTTGGGAGAGCTAGCCTTGGTGACGAACTCAGCTAACGCTCAGGCCCAGATCCTCAGCTTTGAGCTGGCCCACACAGCAAATAGCACATCTATGAGCTGCTGGAGTTCAAGGGACAGGTCCTGGAGAACCAAAGTCGCAGGATCTCCGTGACACAGGGAAGCATCATGAGAGCCCAGAGGAGTCTCAGAGAGAATCCAGCATCGGTAGTGTAGCAGAGCCCAGAGGCCTTGAACCAATCCAATGACTCACTGCAACGAACATTCACAAATAAAGTTGTTTGTTTAAAGAGTAAGCCGTGTGACACACTGTGAGACACTGCACCTTCTACCATGAGACTTTTTTGTAATTTTAATTTTCTATTGTCTTTTGGGGAGGGAAGTTACAAGGGTGGAAGGCAGAACTGAAAAACCTGAAAATGAGTGTGGCTGCAGTGTATGGTATGAAATTCAAAGAATCAATAAAAAATTGTGGGAAAAATTTAAACAAGGAAATAACCCTTATTCTTTTATGAAATAATAGTATGACAAAAATTTAAGCAAGTATGGATCTCATCCACAAAGCCCTTCTCATATTCAGATGGGTGTTGTGTAATTACTGTGTTTGAGGGAGTTAGTTCAACAATTAATTCAGAAAACAATAACTGACAAATTTCATACATCTCATCGTGTTGAAATAGGAGTGGCGGGGCTGTGTCCCCAACACTCCGGCCGCCCACATGGCTAGCTTTACCTGAAATAATTACGTGGACACTGTATTCTTTTAAACACTGCTTGGCCCATTTCTATCTAGCCTCTTCTAGGCTAATTTTCACACCTGGACTAGCCCATTTCTTATCATCTGTGTAAGCACCCCAAGGTGCGCTTGCCGGGAAGATTCTAGCCTATATCCATCCTGGGTCGGAGCTTCATCACGAGTGTCCTGCTCTGAGAGGAGCTGCGTGAAGTCTGAGCTCACTTCCTCTTCCTCCCAGCATTTTCTGTTTACGCTACCCACCTATGTTCTAATAAATCGGGGCCAAGGCAGTTTATTTAACCAATGAAATCAACAGATTGATATATGACACTCCCACATCATCATAGTAATATCCTACTGATGATTGCCTCAGAACAGGAAAGACAATGTTAAGAAGACTTGAAGAAAAGAATGATATTGTGTTGTAAATGATGGGGAAAGATGTAAATGTAGTTTTTTCTTTTTGTTTTGTTTTATCTGTTGATTTTACTTTAATTTTTTGTCTGATTTTATTTTTTTCATTTATTTTCCACACAAACCACAGTTTTCCCTCCCTTCATTTACCTCCTTTCTACCCTCCATCTGTGCCTCCTCTATTAAAAGAGGCAAGTCCTCCATGGGAGTCAGCACAGCATGGACTATCAAGTTGAGACAGAACGAAGATCTCCCTGATCCATCAAAGCTGGGCAAGGCATCCCAACACAGGAAATAGGTTCCAAGGAGCCAGCTCATGCATCAGGGATAGGTCCTGGTCCCACTACTAGGTACCCCACAAAAATACCAAGCTTTACAACTGTCACCCACATGCAGAGCGCCTAGAATTGTCCCCTGCAGGCTCCATACCTGTTGGTCCATGAGCTCCCACTAGCTCAGGTCTTCTGTTATGTGGGTTTCCCATAACGATTTTGATCCTGCTGTTTCTTATGAACATGTTGAATGAGACAAAGAAAGTTCTACATTTTATTAATTAGGAAATACACTCTTTGGCAAAAAAATGTTTCTTTTTTTTTCAATGATTAAAGTTTAGGGTTAAGTTTGAATGTTGCTCTCAAAATTGCACTTTGCTCATCAGCTGTACTGTTTTGAATTAGGTAAGCAATTAGAATAAGGATGTAGAGAGCATGGCCAGTGGGCTGTGAGGAGCTCAGCAATTAGGATGTGTACATAAGATTTGTCTTTTGAATATACTCAGTTTATTCACAGCAAAAATTTCTTATAATATCTTGTTAATAAAAGTGTAACAGATACCTCACCAAGCATGGAACAGTTGCCAGTCAGAAAATGCTGCTGCAGGGTTCCATTGGGGAATCTCCTCCCATGAGGATGTTTAGTAAACTATCTATGGTCTGGACACATGCCATGGTGATGACCTTCAGCTGTGTCAGGCCAGCACAGGAGGGAGTCTGGAAATACCCTGAGAACACAAGGAGAACCTGTGTGCTTAGCAACAGTGCTGGAAGTTTGATAGTAAGGAAAGCTATGGTCACACAGTCTAGTTTCAAAGTCCTCAACACAAAGGCTTGAGGAGATGCTTCTCAGGAGGGTCACGGCATGTGATCCACAATCAGACCATATTTCTCCTGCTTGTATATTACAGCAGTCAGGTCCCTATACTAGAGAATGGTGGACAGAATATACTCTGAGTCCAGGTACCTATGCAGCCAAATGTATTTAAGGCACCAAAATGAGCCATATAAGAAAGAATACCTTTATCTTTGTCTGAAGTAAGAAAATATAAAATAATTAGTAAAAGCAAAAGGTAAAATCAAAGACATTCATAAAGTCTATTATAGTACCAAAGTGCAGATAATATTTTGAGAGAATACACACTAACCTTTAGATTATCATCCTAGTGATGTGCTAAGATTAAATAAATACCTGCAACAGAACTCTGCGTTTATTGTTTTCTGTTTCTGATTAGAGCTCACAGTTCTGAGAAGTCAAGTGGAACTAATGTATGACTACAGGAATTTGAGAATTTGACCTGAGGATATGTTAAATCCATTGCGTCTATTTTACACTCTTGTGTATATACTAATTCCCTGTCTGGTAATTCACTCCGCTGAGCTGAAAATTTAACACTAGTTAAGATTATCTTCAGATGTACTTCTTCCTCTTCTTTCTCTGTCTTCTCTGTCTCAGTCTCTCTCTCTTGTTGCAGAAAATCACGAATCACAAAGTAGAATTTTAATGGGTTCCTTTCTTTTAGTGTGTATATGTGCAGTATTTACTATTCAATATTCATGAAGATCCTCCCTCCAGTTAGTGAGTTACTAACAAGATCATGACAGTCTGTATCACCTGAAAGCTATGTTTAAGCTAGGTACAAGCAAGTGCTGATTATGTGTGATTCCTTTCTGTATGCTTTGAATATTATTAGTTAATAAAGAATCTGTCCTGGACTGGCAGGGCAGAATAGAAGTAGGCAGGGAAAACTAAACTGAATTCTGGGAGAAAAAAGGTGGAGTCAAGGAAAGCCTTGTAGCCCATCAGAGACAGACTCCTGACAGAATCTTGTTAGCAAGCCACAGACACATGGCAATACACAGTTTGATAGAAATGGGTTAAATTAAAATATAAGAACTAGCCAATAGGAAGCAAGATCTAATAGGCCAAGCAGTGGTTTAATTAATACAGTTTCTGTGTGGTTATTTTAGAACTGAGCAGCTGGGAAAACAAGGGACCTCCCTACAACACGCTGTTTGTGATCCCATTCTTGTATTAGATTTTCTTACTTGCTTACTTGTGTGATGTTTTAGGATTAGTTTCCAACTTCTTGATCTATGCCAGAACTTGTAGGTGGAAACTGCATGTTCATTTCCTGACCACCCAGACCCAAAATAATCACACAGAAACTATATTAATTGCAATATTCTTTGGCCAATAGCTTAAACCTATTGCTAGCTAGCTCTTATATCTTAAATTGACCCATTTCTATTATTTTATATTTTACCATGAGGCTCATGGTTTACTGGCAATGGTTGTGCTTGTCTTCTTTCAGCATCTTTATGGCATCTCTCAGACGCCACCTTACTTTCTCCTCTATTTCTGCTTGCAGTTTCTGTCTTGGTCTCCTCTGACCTGTCATAGACCAAGAAGTTTCTTTGGTCATTAACCAATAAAAACAACACATATACAGAAAGACTTCCCACATTAAGAACTAGTTTCTTTTTATTGACATGAGATTATGTATATATAGTTATGTGGTTTCTGTGAGTTTGAATTCTGCCATCTTTATTACTTCTGTTAATGACTAGTAAAGGGTGCTTTCCATATTTGAATTCAGAGACAATCTTACACATATCAACTAGCATTTAATATAAAAAAAGAGTAAGTAAATTTTAAAAGAGTTCCTCTTTTTTCCATGAGTTTATAAAATGTCCACTTTATATGTCTTGCTTTATGTCTTTCATTATTTGCAACAAATAAAATTTACCTATAATTTCTTGTATAGTCCTATACCTTTATCAGGGCATCTTTTGAGTCTAGCACTTGGTCAGTTCTGACAGGTCTACCATAAAAATTATTGACATTGGAGATGATTTTATTTTATGCAATTTACATATATAATCATTTCAACCAAAATTTTGGGAATGTTCACAAAAGATCAAAAGAGTAGAAGTAACTCTAAAATAAAGAAATGTCTACTATGTAGTACCTTTCATGCCTTCCATATATGATGGCCAGATTCTCATTGCTTTGGATTTGAACTGGTAAGTTTTGAATACAGATGGGAAGTCATGTGGACAATAGGTGTGGTTATGTCTTGTACTGTTGGCCTATAGAATCATGCTAAGCTTATAGGCCATGTAGTTACCATGACATATTATGCATTAGCAGAAAAGTTTGGCCACAGCAAAGTACTAACTAAAAGATATGACAATTTTTTATGATCTCTCCAATATCATTGCAACACCATAACACAGACTCCAGTAGAATACATAGGATTAATACTCATCCACTTCGTTAATAAGAATTTCTAGTGCTTTGTTAATTTAATTTTAGATATGATGTAGAAAGAACCTAAAAGGATATTCCTTTTGATATAATAGTGCTTTGCCTGTATAAAATATAAACAAAAATAAAAAATTAAACAAGATTTTAACTAATAAGTAAAACTGGAAGAATTATTCATATCTTCTAGTTTTCACTGTTTTCTCTGTATATTACTTGGTTTACTACACCAAGAAGCTTAATAAGAATTATTCACAAACACACAGACACACAGCTAATTGAGAAGAGATAATGCCATTATTATCTGTGGAAATCAAATGAAATCCTGAGTGAATGTGTGTTCTTGACATAAAAGTGTCACAGCACCAAAAAATGTACATAATGCAAAAAATGGTACCAAGAAGTAGGGCTATTGAGGTGATAAGTCTGATCATGTTTCTTCAGGGACTAATTACAAGAGGAATATGGAGGGGTTAAATCAGAATAATGTAAATAGAGCTTAATGGGCTATTGGGCTATTGTAGTAGAAATCAGGAAGAATAGAATGTAGGGAAAATGTAAACTGAGGCTTGACTCACCATAGTACAGAAAGGAAGGAGGATTCTAAGGGAAACTGGATTATAGGCCATTGAAGTCATATTTTGCCAAAGAATCTAGCTGATTCTGCCCATGTGCCTAGATGCTGAATGAAGACAAATTAAAAAGTAGGGAAGTCATTTGTTTGGCAGAAGAAATATTTTAAGACAAATTGCATCAGACCATGGTATCACTACTTCTTGCTGCTTTAATTCAGATCTGCATTGAGAGTAAACAGTTATGAAAAGTGGGAAAGTTGTCAAGGAAAGCAGTATGAGAAAATTTTAAGACGCCAGCAAGAAAGGTACTGAAGAAGTAGTTGTAATAGTTGAAGAGGTTAGCACCATTAGGAAGGAATCATGTGCCTTTTACTGGTCGCACTTGCACAGTGCTTTGAGGGCATAACTCACACATTGAAAGCTCTATCTTATGAAAACTCAAAGCAATTAGAAAAGAGTCTAACTTAAGACTACTAAACAAAGTGCTCCTTCACAGAAAAAAGGAGCCCAGAATATATTTAGTTAGGGTTTGTATATCTTCAGATACAGCTGTTGTCCAAGGTGTTTGGGGCACATACTTATCATATCTCAAAATCTGGAAGCATCATTCACATAGTGGTAGTTTTGCCTATATACGCAATACAACATTAAGTTGATAATGAAGACATTTCTGGAGTTGGTTATATAAATCCCTTGTCTTGAGATGAGCATTCAGTTGCCACTCATTCTCAGCATATTGAGCAGACAAGCTTCATTTATAGTTTTTCATTGCAAAGAGGGGCTTCTCTGGTTAAGGATGAGAGTAACGTTTGTCCATGTATCTAAACATTGAGTTCAGGATTTTGTCAGTGTTGGCTAAGGGAAGCAGAATATGAAGAAGGGTAAAATTTTTCTTCTCTGTGGAACATGTTATATGCTAAGTAAAATTTTGGGCTTCATCCTTTGTAGTAAGATCTATTTGTAGGCTGTCAGCTTACAAAATACATCTACAAATTAAGGTATACATTTTATATTTACAAACCAAAGGAATAATACTAATGTCTGACTCAATTTCTGTATGTACTACTTAATCCTTGCTCAGGATTCAGTTATCAGGATTAATTAAATCAGAAAATCCTAATCATTTTCTGACTTAAAGGGTTGATACAAGCTGCCACACAGGCTAGATGGTTTTTCTTATACACAATTCCAAGAAGACTCAAATTATGTATTGAAGATTATTGGGAAGGGATAGGAAAACAGGGGTTTAAGGGAAGGTCCAAATTTGAATAATCCTTCAGCAAGAACTTTAAAACTGGCAGACAGTTGAGTATCTGAAAACAGCTGTGTTTCCTCAGTGAAATGATTCAGTCCCAACAGGCAAAGGGATGTATCTACTTCTCAGTGTTTATAAGAAGGAGTTTCTGCACTAACAACTTGTTAATATGTGACTGGTGCAGTGTGGAAGAGGCCGAGGAGACACAGGCTGTGGAGCATGGCTTGCTCTTCGGGTAGGGCATTGGGAATGGTTATAGTGTGGCCTATAAGATATAAATTTAATCAGGCTTGTGAGGAAACCCCTTCAGCCAATAGATTTTACTATTTTATTTTAATCTACAATGCAGGTTTTCTTTGGATCTGAGCAATGAAGAGAACAGTGTAAATTATTGTCCTTGTTAAACCTTTTTGGTTTAGGTCTTGATGGGGATTTATACCCTCACAATGTCCTTTTAAGCGTGACACTCTAATTCAGAGAAAAGAAACAATTTTAAATTTATCTGACTGCAACAAGGTCTATAAACAATATTAAAAATTCCCTTTTAATGCAGAGCAGTGGGGGTACATGACTTTAACCCCAGCATTTGGTAGGCAGAGGTAATCAGATCTCTGTGCATTTGCGACCAGTGTGGTCTACAAAGTGAGTTCCAGGCCAGACTCCAAAGATACAAAGAAAAACCATGCCTTAAAAAAACCATAGTTCATCTTTTTCATGTTTCATATCAAGTACGGTTTCTGCTACACATGCATATTCCAAGTTATTTACAATGTTTCATTCACCATTTTGTGACTTTAGAAGCAAAACATGGAGCTGAAAGTAGTTGCCTATTCAAATTATCCCAGCACATAATTGGTATAAGCTAGACCAGAAATTTAAAGTCAGATGTCTACATAGCTAGAGGAACTGGAGAAGATGCATTGGAGAGAAGTTTCAAAATTGAGTCATCCTTCAGGCAGAAAACTTTATTAACACTGGCTGATAGACATCAGAGCCCATCAGGGTCCTAAGTAAGATGATTCAGTTTTTTAATGTTTATTTATTTATTATGTATACAATATTTTGTCTGTGTGCATGTCTGCAGGCCAGAAGAGGGCACCAGACCTCTTTACAGATGGTTGTGAGCCACCATGTGGTTGCCGGGAATTGAACTCAGGACCTTTGGAAGAGCAGGCAATGCTCTTAACCACTGAGCCATCTCTCCAGCCCCAAGATGATTCAGTTTTATCAAGGGAAAAGAAATGTTTACTCTTAAAGTTTATAAGATTTATAAGGTTAGCTTGGATGGTGTATATGAAACACTGTCTCTAAAGAAGGGACAGGTGGAGAAAAGGAGAAGGAAGAAGCAAAGGAAGATGAGGCCCGTTATCAGTTTAAATAGAGTTTGCTAGTCCAAAACATGCGAATAATTTTCTTGAGGGACAATTTAAATAGCTCTATTATTTTCTCAGTTACTATGGGGAATGTCTTTGATAAGCATGAGAACATGTCTCTGAATACTAATAAAATTTAATATAATACTTTGTTTGAAGTATTTGAATAGTTTATTTGCCATTCTTAAATGAAACTCAACTTCTAATATTTTATATCTGTTTGTTTATCCTATTCTCATCCTATAACTCTTTATTATCATATAATTGATATCAGATATAATCCTTTGAACAGTCGATCCTTTGTGGATGTTTCTAATAGGCCCATATTAGATATGTTAATGTATCCATATATTAATATGTCTCCTATATAGGTATTTTTCAACAAATTTTACTATGCTCAAACAATTCTGTGGTTGTTCTGTTGCAACCAAAAGTTAAAGTCCCTATCATCAGGCTCATGGAATCTTGAAAACTAGAGCTCACCACACGAGTTGAAGGTAGCTTGACAGGTTAGAAAATGTCCCTACAAAGCTGCTCAGTTGTCCTGAAACTCTTCCAGACAGCTTGGATTGTCTCTCTTTTCTTCAGGTTATTTATCTAGTAAGAGAGAAGATCATAATAATTCTTACTGTTTATGAGATGTTATTGAGGGTCAAGTGAATCTAGTTGGTCTCAGAGAGTTCCTAAAATTTTTTGAGTTGTTAACTTCCTAGAATCAAGAAGCTGTTTTACAGAATAAGCTGTTTCAGTATCCATCAGAACATCCTGAGTCTAGAGAGCTTTCCTGTAGGATGAAATGTTTTTCCTCTCTCAAGATATTCTTGATCTTAAGGAACTTCCCTAAAAGATGGAAGATTTTGTTGTAAAAACCATATTCTTTTAATCACTGCCTGGCCCATTATATGTAGCCTCTTCTTGGCTAACCCTCACATCTTACTCTAACCCATATCTCGTATTCTGTGTAGCACCACGAGGTCAGTCATGGCTTACTGGGAAAGATTCAGCTTGTCTGACTCTGGCGATTTCATGGCAGCTCTCTATTTCTGCCTTCTTTCTCCCAACATCCAGTCCTGTCTTCCCTGCCTATCTAAGTTCTGCCCTATTAAATGGCCTAGGCAGTTTCTTTATTTGACCAATGACAGCAACACATAGAAAGAAGATCCTCCTACAACAAGATTTTATCTCAGAGAAAATTGTCACATGAAGGCATCACAATTATCCCTCATTAAAACCTAATGGCAAGTGAAAGATTGGGAGGACAAATGGTCAAAGGAAAATGGCAGGAAGATGAGCCTGAAAGAGGTCCATCCTTGGAAGTCTGTTTTCTCTTGTTAAGTCACGCATGTATATTATCATAAATTCACTTCGTCTACATAACCCAAAACAAGGAGCAATTTGTCAAAAAAAAGACTCTGAAAAACACTTAAGGTTTATTGTCTAGGCAACAAATATCCTCTAAAGACAATGGATAAACAATTACCCCTACAAAATAAGTATGACAGGAGTGTCTCATGGCCTGCTCCTCCCTAGTACAGGAACTGTCACATTCTTTGTGTTCACTGACATTGGTGCCATTCAAACAAATAAGATTTCAGAGTTCAGATTCCATATTTGCATTTAAAAGTAGGTCATGTGTGAAACATTCTCTAAATTTCTTCTAATAAACAACATATTTCATTGCTTTGAATTTAGTCTTACTCAATTTTTCAGAACATATATAAAACACAATCAGATTCTTCATAAGAATGGAACATAAATGTCACTAACACAGAACCTGAAGAAATCGTTATCATCTACCAAAACTCCATGAACCCAGCCTACACTGTTCACAGTTTGTTTTTGCAATTTCTGGTCTTCTGAACTACAATCTAAATGTCCCACAGAATTTGGTTACAGAATTCTAGAGTCTTGCATTTTCATATGTCCAGATTTGTCCATATTCCTTTTTAAAAGATCATTAGACAAAGACTTACGTACCTTAAAGAGAGGCTATCAAAGTAAAAAGGCCACTTATCATTAATTTCCTGTGTTGGCTACTATTTTCATTATCATAACCTTACAGCCTACAAAAAGTCAACTTAGAAGAGGAAGTATTTACTTGTAGAGGCATTTCCAAAGAATATTTAAGTTTTAGTTCCACAATATAAAAGGAATAGCTGTTAAGGCTCTCACCAACATGAGTATTCTCATGGATTCAATGACAAGATGGACCTCAAAAGCTCAAAATATGCTCCAACAAAAACCATTCCTCTTATAACTTCTTTTTTTTTTTTTTTTTGGTCAGGCACTAAACTAATGATGACACAAGTAAGTAATGAGTGGATCTTATTTTTAAATAAGAGACTTATCAATATTGTCTTTTATTGTGTTTACGTACCCGTATGACCATCATTCTAAGAGAGTATTTTTAGAGGTGTCTATACAGCATCTTCAGCTGTAGTAAGTATTGATATTGGTGAGTGTTTCTCTGTCCTAAACTGAATGGGTTGTGCACTTCTATTGTAAGCTACTATTCAACTTCCTAACACTACTAGTCTTAGTAAGGCTTAACCAGTTCTGGATATGTGAAAATTGTCATTTTCTACAGGTTATATTGCATGGAGTCACCATGTTGAGTCCAGGAAGTTTCCTTCACAAATGTAATATAAAAGATACGATGCCACACTGAAAATTTACAGGATTGCTAGGTCACACCAGGAGCCTGAGGTAGAACATAATGCAAATTAAAATTTTTCAGAAGAGAACACTTGGAATATTTGTTGCTCAAAGATAAGAATATACATAGTGCTGATGCCCATGAGTACGGGATGATTATGACAGCAATGATTATAGTCTGTGCTTGATCAGTGGTGCTTATTTCTCCAATAATGCTTCATTTTCCTCCTAGATTAGTAATGATTTGAACAGCATTTTATCTGCTATTGATCTTCAATAATAAAACAATTTCTGTATCCACAGGAAATGGAAGAGTTTGCACAGAGTTCTGGCAAACAGGGTGTCGTGATGTTTTCTCTGGGGTCAATGATCACAACACAAGAAAGGGCCAACACAATTGCATCAGCCCTTGCACAGAGTTCACAAAAGGTAAAATGAGGTCCTCATGGAAGGCAATTGTCTACTTAGTTTACTCAAATCTGGAAAGGGGTGACACTGGAAGGTCCCTTTATGTAAAATCAAGTATTATGATTGCCCTTAGTCAGGATAGAAACAAAGATAAAGATAGCAGATTCTACAGAATGTGTATTCTATGACAATAAAAGTGACATAAACATCGTGATCACAGGGAAGCGTGGTGAGTGAGTGCAATATAAACTTCTCTAGTCTGATGATACTGGGAGCAAAACTTCCCAAAAATAACTAAATTCTCAGTGGTCACTTAAACCTTTACCTTGAGCCTTGTTTGAATCCAGATATTCATGGAAAATTAAAGTTTATTTAAAACTTTGTTAGCAGATATAGAAAAATATCTGTAGTATAGCATTAATAGTCTTCCAGGTCTGCAGTAGCATAGAGACTTCCTAATTTTCCCTCCCGTCTTCATGAGAATACTGAACTAGGATTGCTTAGTTACCACTAAGAAGACGTCCCAGAGAATGGAAAAGAAACAGTTTACCATCTCATTCCCTTTGGACCCTGTTCATTGAGAGAGATAAAAAAAAGAGTCGGCCATTCTAGAATCTGCCAAACCTAAAACAGAACAGTGTAAATGAGAAGGTGAAATGGTCCCTGTCCTTCTAGTGAACCACACAAAGTCAAACATTGTCTATGGCACTTTGTCTCTAACCCAGAAGAGTAAGTGTGTTTCATTTAGGAAGAAATGGAAGCCAAAAGATAATCCAGTAGAATTAGGATTGATACCAGGAAAAGTCCAGCTGACTCTCTTCATGAGGTATATGAAGATAATTTACCACATCTGAACTTTAACCTGGAGTATGTAGGAACTAGATTTTAGGTTTCTATCCCATGAAGTCTCCCTGTAATAACTCATAGTGGTTTTCCCTGAGATCCTGAAGAAAAGTTTAAATTTATTGTTGCAAACAGATATTGAACATGTAGGTGAAGCTCTCATTTACAAGGGTGTTTTGGGATTTCAAAATAAGCACCCTCCTTGTCTCAGTCCCTTCTCCTTTGCTCTGACACCATGGTTGACTCTGACTGGTGCTCTCCACTTGATAGCTGCCTGCCTTTGTATGGGAGGGGGGGGAGGGGATCTGTTGGGAGCTGTTTCCCCCTAGAGATCATTGCAGGAACCATCGCCCTGGGGAGACTATGGGGAACCCCACACCCATGGTTGTACTGGGATTGGTTCTGTTGCCCCACACCCAGTTGAAGCTGTTAATGGAGAAAAATAAAATAAATAAATAAAAAAAAATAAGCACCATTTGTGTGGTCTGCCCATGGAACTGCTTTGCATTTCACAAAGTGCATTAACCCTGAAGCGTTTTGCCATCTATCATATGGATCAGATGCAGCACCATTAGGATTTTGGATGCTTGCTACAGCTACTAGCACTTATGAGCAGCACAACAGGTTCCTTTCCCACATGTAAGGAATATCCAGAATAAGCGATAGTGATATGACTTGTGTGATGAAGTGCTCTGCACTTCCCGTAATTCCTAAGTAAAACCGGTGCCTCAACCAACGATGAGTAATATTAGACTTATTTTTTATATGTTAAAAGAAATTATGTCAGTCGCTCTTTGTGGTTGTTATTTTTGTTCTAAAGGCAAATCTCCTCAATATGCAGAAGGGCACAAGCAAGCATGGGGAATTTCTTGCCAGCAACTAAGTCACTAGTAGTTACTAGACAAGTTAAACACATGCACTTTGTGAGGTTATGGCAAGGATAGGATAGACAGAACTCCATTCTCTGATTATTCATGGCGGCACCTTTTCCAAAGAACTCGTAAGTGGAGAAAAATTGTAAATATGGGATATTTGTCAAATATAAGTAATGAATAACAAAAAACAAGTGTGAAACCCTATTAAAATAATAGGACAAATGACTATAAGTATGATCTGTGTTTTTTTAAACTGACATGAAATTAATAATGGAAAATTAGAATAATCGTAGTAAATACACATAAAGTTTAATCATTCTTCCTTGAAGATGATTTATGAACATACAAACTTTTCTTAAACATATTCATGTTTCATTAACTCTCTCATGTGTGCACATAACTCCACATAAAAATCCATGATGACATTCGACTTGATTAAATGTTTAGAAAAACATAAATGGTGTTGTCATACACTGCCTTATATTTTGATAGTTCTTATTGTTTAATGTCTCTTTACCTGCTTTGCACACCGGGGATTCAAATGGCCTTTAGCTATGCACTGTCTAATTTCTAACATATGTTATTTTAAGTTTTGAAATCTTATTTAAATTATTGTCTAACTTCTAACAGGTGTTTTGAATATTTAAGGATATGAAAGCAGATACATTAGGTCCCAATACCAGGATCTTCCAGTGGGTCCCCCAGAAGGACCTTCTGGTTAAGACTCTGGGAAACCAAAGCATGAGCAAAAAGCTAAAGAGTGATAGGAAGCAAACTGATTTGTTTCAGAAAAGTCAAGAATAAAACCAATTTTTAAATATTTTTTGCTTGAAAGATAATGAAATTTGAGCTGGCATTGTGTGTTTTTATTCCAGGAACAAAGTGTGCATTGTAAAAGTAACTGCCTAATATAGTGAGCATTGTGTTCTT
Source organism: Microtus agrestis (assembly GCA_902806775.1). NCBI lineage: Eukaryota > Metazoa > Chordata > Mammalia > Rodentia > Cricetidae > Microtus > Microtus agrestis. The sequence continues at coordinate 2,122,166 of CADCXT010006972.1, forward strand.
ACCTTGGCTTTTACTGATTCAGTTTTATACCTGTTCCATTTTCTAAAGCAGGAATATTTCAAAACCACTAAGAAGCATTAATGATCAATGACATATTGCCCTACACAAAAAGTTCACACTGTTTATCATACAACAATACAGCACACTGTTGTGTTTTCACTACCGGGTTTCTCTGTAGCTTTAGAGCCAGTCCTGGAAGTAGCTCTTGTAGACCAGGCTGGCCCAAAACTCACAGAGATCTGCCAGTCTCTGCCTCCTGACTGCAGGGATAATAGTTGTGTGCTATCACCTCCCATCTACAATACAACACTATGATTGCCATGGTATTCCTGGATCAATACAGCACTCTAGTTTCCATGGATGCCCTGGTACAAAACAAAACTCTGGTTGTCATGGTTGTCTAAATGCCCTAAAATGACTTGTGTCAGATTTGGTACATGTGTTATTAATCATTTTCCTTTGTGAAATACTTCATTTTTGAGGAAACCATATGCAGGTACTATATTTTCATCATTTTCAGGCTCAATTCTGCTTCCTTCAAATCCTGCTTTGCCCTCTACCATATCACTATGCCACTGAGTCCTATTTTTGATACTGGTTATATACACATGTTTAGGGCTGACAATGGAGTATTGGATAATAGATCAGAGAGGTCATACTGGAAAAACCTGGCTCTCCCCATCTTGACAGCCATTGATTGTTCACAGTTTTCCCTATAGGAATAGGACTTTGTGAAAATTTCCCCATCTATATTGGCATGTCAAATGAGGCAATTATTATGCAGGTCTTATTTAGACAATCACATTTGGGAAATTTCATGGAATTTAATATATATATCTTCCATCAGGCATGATGGTCCCCTGGCTCTTACGTTCTTCTGATATCTTTTCCAAAATATTTACATAGCCTTTGATTTAGAAGTTGTGCTACTCTAAGTGTACATACTGGCCTTGGGAATCCAATGATCAATTATACTCTTCTTTTCTGACCAGCTGTGGATCTCTGTAATATTCTCCACTTGCTGCTATAAAAGAATTTTGATGAGTTGTGAGAGCTAAAGTTACCTGTGATTATAAGGATAAAGCTAGTAATATAGTTAGAAATTATACTTGTTATGGAAAACAGCAGTAGGAGGCTCTACTTCTGGGGTCTGTGATTTCTCCAGTCATGGACAGCTGACTCACTTTACAGTACCACACATGAATTTCTTACCACTCACTAGCCTCAAATTCAATTAGAGTTAGATTTATCTTGATTACACCTAAGATAAAAGTGTCACAATTTTGCTAATATGGATATCTTGCCATACCAGTCATTGTTATAAGCCATATGTCTGACAGTAATAGGACTATTGATTACATTTCTCCCTAGAGATCCATTGTAGCCTCTTCCAATACAATGAAAATCCTCAGAGAGGACGTTTCCAGATCAGTTGCTTCTCAATTGCTCCCGGTCTTAAGTCTGATGTGTATAATGCTTTCAGACATCTTATCTTCAAGATCTGGGAAGCAATCAAAAACAATGACTAGAATTTATATCTTTGGGAAGAGTCAAGGGCACCCTGCCCCCACCAAACCAACAAATGAAAGTGAAGTTTTTCATTCCTTGCACTGGATATTTTGATAGCAGTCTATGATTCCTGAGGCTAACAACATCATTACATTTGACAAAACCTCTTCCAACCCAATGGACACATGAGTATTCATGTACTAATAAGCAAACCTATATGACAGTGTTTCCCTACTGATTCCTACAGTGACTTTGGTTCCATTTTATACACTGGGGAAGAGGTATTGGGGAAAAAAAGCAAGAAAGAAATGGATGGCACTAACATATGAACTCCTTAAGTTAATAAGTTAAAACAAACATACGATATTCTTAAACATTCGATTTCTTCCATCCACAATGTACTCTGTTCAATTGAAAATCCCTTCACATTGTTCCGGCGTCATCATGTACCACATATGTCATTAATTCATCATTCAACTAATTCTCCTGTAAATCCTAGCATTACCTTTAAAAGAAAACAATAGATTCAGCTCTTTCAGTTACACTACTTTGATCTTGGATGATTCCTTATGTGAGTCTTTAAAACAATTTAAATAATTGAATATAATTTTCAATGTTAAAAATATCCTGACCCGTTGATCACTTGATTACAAAATTTTACAAACGCACACACACACACACACACACACACACACACACACATATACGTATGTATATATATAACTCTAATTAGTATATTTTCTGTTGTTCTTCTGATCCTAGGTAATTCAAAGACTAAAGTCACATATCAGTTTCCAGAATCTGCATGTGCAATCTTACAGAAATTGATGACCTCAGGACTGGTGGTCATAGTGTTTACTTGAGAGGAGGGAATGTAGATACATGTACTCATGTACTTTTTAGAACCTTTGTGGACTAGATTCCGTTAACAAGTTATTCAACTACTTCTTGGGCTTATGAAAGACCAGTGGACAGGGAAGATGAATCAACTGACAGCTTTAGCAGATAATATCACTCAGATTAGTCTGTCAACTATGAGTCTAACAACTCAATTGCAAGTCTTCTCTTTCCCGAGGGACATGTATAGGAGCAGGCTCTTGTCTATCTTCACACAGGGCTTCAGTCATTAGAGTTTGTTAGGTGCTTTACCAAGCTATTTAAAAAATTATACATATGCAAATATGTTCATCAAATTCTTATGAAAATTTCTTTAAAATAATATCAATAAAATACTTATAAGCTATACAATTAATACATCTTGGGTTCTGTGTTGAGAAGAAATATCTGACTAACCTCTAACCAATGTCCTTGCTACTATTCAAATATCTTAGAAACAGAACAGTTATGCAAACAGGTCATGGACTCCTGAATTTGATCATTACAAAACATTTGTCATTAAACATTTACAGGCAAATATGAATATTTAATATTTGCTTTTACTATCTCCATTAGATCAGAAGTTCAATGTGGTCATTTAGTGCATTTGACTTGATCAACTCCGGTTATATTTTAACTCAAGGCTTTTTCTTCTTAGATATAAGGATAAGCGATGACACAGGGGACACGCTTTGATGAACGAAGTGTGAATAGAAGACTTTGATGTCTCAGGATGCCTGTGAAGTGGATGTCTGTTCTGCTGCTCCTGCAAATGGGTTGTTACTTAAGATCTGGGAACTGTGGGAAGGTATTGGTATGGCCAATGGAATACAGTCACTGGATGAATCTAAAGACAATACTGGATGAACTTGTACAGAAAGGTCATGAAGTGACAGTTCTGAGACCTTCAGCTTCTATCTTCCTTGATCCCCAAAAGTCACCTGGTCTGAAGTTTGAGAGTTTTCCTACATCTATCAGTAAAGATGATCTGGACAAGGTTTTTACAAAGGTTGTGGATGTGTGGACTAATGAGATACCAAGAGATTTGTGTTTATCCTTCTCTCCTTTGCTACAAAACGTGGCTGATGAATTATTTGATAGCTATCTAAGGCTTTGCAGAGACACAGTTTCAAACAAACAACTTATGACAAAACTACAGAGATCCAAGTTTGATGTCCTTTTCTCAGATGCCATTGCTCCCTGTGGGGAGTTGATTGCTGAACTTCTTCAGATCCCTTTTCTGTACAGTCTTCGCTTCACTCCTGGCTATACAATAGAAAAGTACAGTGGGAAATTTCTAGTCCCTCCCTCTTATGTACCCATGATTTTGTCAGGACTAGGTGGTCAAATGACTTTCATGGAGAGGGTAAAAAATATGATATGTATGCTTTATTTTGACTTTTGGTTGCAGATATTTAATGAGAAGAAATGGAGTCAGTTTTACAGTGAAATATTGGGTAAGTTATGTTTCTTCTCAGTAGCACAATGACCTAAATCTCACTATTATTTAAATCTATCTATTAGTCATGTCCATGAAGTGCAAAGTGAAGTTGCCTTGTATAAGTGATCAAATGTACTATGATGTTAGCTACCAAACTCACTGTAAAGGCTCATAATATTGATCAAAGAGAAGAGTTATCAGACCTGATACAGGACATTCTGCTGATATACAGAGCTGCAAAAAGAAGCCAGTAGACTTTTCTTAAGTGGTCCTTTACTTTCTATTTTTGTAATTTCTGAAAATGTTGTGATTGTTTTTGTAAGATAAGCACTATTAAATGTCTTAATATGAAACAAAGGAAGAAGCACTATCCAAGAAATTCAGCAGTTCATAAACTTTACAGCTCCTTTAGCAAAACAAGGAAGAAGGAATGGCTACAAACCGAAAGGATCCTGGGGATGTCTGACTATGGACTTTTGGAGCTGAAATGTGTGTTTATATTTGCCCTGTTCCTTTTAAATATGTAGAGAGGATTAAAAATGTGTGCTCTTTAAACAGTGGCACACTTTAAAGGGGGTATTACAATAACTATTTCAAGTTAATGTAGACACATTAGTTAATTTTTACAGTTTGCTTTTAAAAAAGCCCAAGGTGATATTTATGATTATTTTATGAGCAATAAATCATTACACTGAAAATTATTTTACATATCAATAAGCACTGGCTTTTAAATACACATGTTCAATATCAAGGATAGATTCTTCCATCATTTAAGGAAATATATTTTATATTTGAATGACAATCATTCAACTTTTCTCCTTCTCACTTGCTCATTTCTCCTTCTAGGAAGGCCCACTACCTTAACTGAGACAATAGGCAAAGCAGAAATGTGGCTCATTAGATCCTACTGGGATTTGGAGTTTCCTCGGCCAACCTTACCAAATGTTGACTATGTAGGAGGTCTCCACTGCAAACCTGCTAAACCCTTGCCAAAGGTAAATACATTCTTAAATCTCTTCTTTATTAGATTTCATTTCTTGTGAACATGATTCTACAGCTTTCATAGATTTTTCTCTCAGAGATAGAGATATATAGGAAGTTGACTTAAGCATCCTGCTAAGTAGGAGGTCAATAAACTCAGGATCGAATGTGATAGACCTGGGATATATTCCCATCAGTGAATTATGTTAGGTCAGTTAGGTACTTAGATGGTTATCAATTGGATAAAGTCCTTTCCAAGCAATTTTGAAGATATATGTCTGAATCACAACACCCAGGTAAAGAGCTGGGTGTCCCAGCACAGTGAAATGACATCAGCACTGAGGTTGTAGAAACAGGTTGATACTGGGAGCTTGCTGGCCACTAGTCTGTTAAAAAATGATAGGATTTGTGTTCAATGTGAGACAGTCTCAAAACCTATGTTGAAGATTAGTAGAGAAAGACATCAGATTTTAACATTTGACATCTATGTGATAAACAAAGTCAAGGAATATCCCCAGCAACCCTGACACACACACATACATACCCATACATATAAGCACACACGGGCAGAGACACATAAGCAAACATACACATATGTGCAAACACACACACATATACAAGCACACACAAGTACACACACATATACACAAACAAACATGAACAATCACACACACATATAAACACATGACAAAAGTCAAAGAAATTAAGTCAGTTAAACTCAATCAAAAACTTCTCATGACCAAAAGTTATGACTAACATATATCCTAAGGAATTGTTTGATATCTGAACAGTCAATATAGTCATAGTTTTTCTCCAACCAGTAAATTTTGGATATTAGCTTTAAAATAACTTATTTTTATACAATATCAGAAAATTATTATATACTATATGTTTATCATTCAGTTATGATTGTTTCACAGATTCAAAACCTTTTTATTAATCATAGAAGGAAGTTTGTAAAAATTACCACAATGTACATATTATTATATAAATATTATTTTATCAAACACTAGTTAATAATATTAAATCAGCCATTATAAAAGAAAAAGAAAATAGCAAGGGAAAAAATAACAAGCATTTCTGTAAGCAGAAACTTTGTAAACGAATTGACAATTTTTGAATGCTGCATAGAATATGCTTACTCTCCTGAGTTTTAATTTTTCCAGAGGAAAATATTTTAAATATCTGTTGGATAATATGTGAAGATAATTTCTGTGGATGACTGCAAAGTTCAAAGTCTTTGATATTGTAATGTTGGTCTTCTGTATGTTTTGACACCACTATACTAAATATTCCTGTAAACACTTCAATTTTTATTCTCTTACTTCTTTCATAAATGTTTCATGAGTGATTATTCTACAACTGTATTTTTTCATGAAGCAAATTATCTTCACAGGAAATGGAAGACTTTGTCCAGTCCTCTGGAGAGCATGGTATCGTCGTGTTTTCTCTAGGGTCAATGGTCAGCAACATGTCAGAAGACAAAGCCAATGCAATTGCATGGGCCCTTGCCCAGATTCCACAAAAGGTAATGGAAAGCATCCCATGGGAGATGACCATATACTAAGTCTGTTAACGTCCTTGAAATGTCTAATTGTAGAAATGATTGTGTGAAAGGTAAAGTTTTAAGGAAGCTCTAATTTCCCTTAGCCAAACAGATATTCACAACAGATGCTTTAATGTTGCAGAAGGTGTTTTTGACTGAGAGTGACTTGGATATAAACACAGTGATCAATATGGAAACATTGTGAAATGCTGACTTGATGATGACATTGCTATCAAGTCTATGTAGACACAGCCAAATTCTTCAGAGTCACTTGTTCTATTTGTTGATTACTTACAGGCACTGCATACATTAGATTTTCAGGGGTGAGTTATTCTCTATTAGTATTTCTACCAGAATAACAGTAAGAAGTTTTAGAAAAAGTTTGAAATGGAACATGACTCTGTATCATAATTTTGAAGTAGGCCTCTTCAGTGCTCAGTTGAAAGGGCCATTTAAAGGAGGGGAGACTAGGCTCACCAACTGTCAATCAAAGTACATTTTTGGCTAATTGAAAGAAAATGCAATTAAAGAAAAAAATCTAGGAGAAATATCCAAGGAAAAGCTAGAGAACAGGTCCTTCCCTCACAGTGATGTCCTCATCATAAAAGATGAAACTCTCCAATCTGCTTTTAACAAGCCAAAGTGAAGTTCTAACACACGAGGAAGAAATAGGAAGCTTGTGTCTATAACACTACACAACATACAAATGCCTCTTGCAATTTAGAATCAAATTATTATAATTCTTCCATTACCACTCAGGATATGTTATCTAGGAGGGTCCCACAGGTATGGACTGAAGGATGAAGGGAAAACCAGGCAGCCAGGTCAACTTTGCAATATTAAATAAGCACCTTAGCAATTTGCCCAAAGATTGAACCTAACAAACCTAAACCCACCTGAGGGCAGGCCTCCCTCACAGTGTCTAAATCTTTTGCTGCAAAGTATTAACACATATTAAGGGGTTTTGTCATGTGTTGGGTTAATACAATCCATTAATATCAAAACTGAGAGTCTCTACGGTTGAATGAAGGAACAGAAAAAGTAAAATGTACCTTATTATGGGGATGAATATGTATAGTAAAAACTATTTTTTACAAATGCAAAACTATTAAAGCCACCAATAGCTGTCATTAGGTAAACCAGGCTGTAAAGCTCCCATTGGCCACAAGGTTGGCATTAAAATTTCATAAGTCAATCAACCACCTTCATTTACCAGATTATTTTTATTTACAAAACGAGGAGAATTCCAGGGAAAAATGGGGGACTCTATGTGTCCATTTTTCACTGTTCTCTGATGACTTTGTGAAGATCCCTTATGTTTTCCATAGAAAGAGACCATCAAGATGTCCAAACAGGGTCACTACGTTTTTATATAATTTTTGACTCCTATGAAATACTAATTCATACTTATGTCCCTATATAATAGAGAATATGGGCCCCATAATATCTTTCATCTGTTTTCCTAGTATTTTTCATTTTTGACAACCCAATGATTCAATAGAATTTCGATTGTGGAGAATCTGTATCATTAGGTGTGGGAATGTAGATCTCTGCATGAGTCTGTTGCAGAAAGCCTCTTTACCAAAATTAATCAGAATATGAGTAACACAAGGCTGGAGGATTTCCTTTATGTCTTGTAATTGTATAGCATTCTGTTTAATGTTTTAGAACTCACAGTTCACAAAATTATTAGGGTTGAATTTACCCCTGCTAACAAGCCATCCAGGTTGCCATTATTCCATGGTTATAATAGAAACATCAGTCTCATCATAATTAAATAATACTGTAAACATTTTTCTATTTATTTTAAGTCCAATAATGGTTTATCATTTTCCTTTAGTAAGGTTCTTAAATCTACATAGTCTTACTTGTCCTGAGTCCTTGCTCACAAAGCATGTTTCTTTGTGAAAGGCTGTATAGACATCAGTAATAACTGCAATTTTCCTTCTGGTTAAACGAACTATTAGTAGGCACTGTATTCGTGACTGCAGTTTGCCCTGATAAATCTTCATCAGTGATTTCTGTATGAACTGTGATTGCAGTCATGGATAAACTACTGAAGCCCAATAAAAGTCCAACTATTTGAGGCTGTTTAAGTCCCCAGTATTCTGTGTGTAACCTTAAAGGACATCAAAGAGAGGAAACAGAAGTACTTTAGGGCAAGGACTACAAATAGCAGCACTTCCTTGAATGATATCTTGAAACAAAAAACTAGTTTGATTATAATCTGAAGTCTGTCATCAATGTTGTTAGTTTTGCATTAAAAGCCTCTAATTTTGTGGGTCACTTAGGGTACCCCTAAACATATTTTCCTACTGTTAGCTGATATTAGTTTTGTTTCCAGGCAATGTATTTCCATCCTCATCAAATTTCGTTCAACATTTCTTAACCCTATGTTTTCCTTCCTTGAATATAGGGTAGAACCTGGAACACATTGAATCTGAACATACAGTTGTAGGAGCAATATACATTGCTTCTTAAAAGGCCTTTTTCTTAACACCTATTTTTGTAATGCATAGATTTTTATACCAGCTAATATTGCTCTTTGTTTGTAGATCCCTACATTCTAAATTAAATTAATTTCGGAAAATCCATAACATTTTCTATAGCTGTTTGAGGCATGATTAATCCTTGGCAATCTTTATCAACATTATCAAAAGCTAAGTGTTTTAATAATAGCACTCAAATTTGTCCCCCTTTTCATTAATTTTCAATAGCATCTTTAAGTTTCTCTATGAAATCAGCAATAAGGCAGAGAGGGACTTTGTATTTTTACTACATTCCTAGACCTGAAGTCAGATTCCATATCAGCTAAATCCAGGAAGCCATAGCTACAACCCTACTGTGGGAGAGAGCTGTCAGAAGCATATTATGCAGCTGATAATCCATTGATACCAATCAACCACTCTCTGTCAGCATTTCATTTTGATATTTAGTATTATACCAGTCTTTGAACTAGAACTTTTTATGGGATTTCTCTGCAAACAACACTTGCCACTGAAGAAGTTTGAAAGGGCTAAGAACCATTTTAGCAAATATATGGAAATCATACAGCAACAATTGTGCATTATTGTTCCAACCAAAATGATTCATACCTACATGGAGCAGTAAATCCACAGGAAGCACAAGACTTCTTAAAATCTTCCATATTATCCATGTCTAACCCATGATCAACACTTTTATTTTGTTGAAATTTCACTGAAACACAAAGCTGAGCTCATTAGGTCAGGAAGGAATTGGTAAATTATTTCCGTTTCCTGTCATGCCATAGCTTGTCTAGGTTGTAAACTTAAGCTTTTTCATAAGCTCTCTGAAATCCTTGTCAATAAGTAGAAAGAATGCAAGATTTGGTTGATTATCAGGTTCCTTATCCTATGCTTCAGAAGTGTCTTTAGGCACTACTGGAAACATTTTTAAAGGAGACTCTAAAAATTGAGCTGAGGAGCCATCACCTGCTTGATTGACAGTGGTCCTGTATTTACTTTGATATTATCTACACTGGGAAAATTTCCTCAATTTTCCTTCTTTCCTAATTTTAAGATGTTATCATCTAATTCATATTCATGCAAGGAATTAGTCATTTCTTCCTCATGATTAATAACCTCCTTATCTTCATTTAGTATTTTATAATAGTTCAAATCAATGCCTAAGTGACCCAAATTGAATGGGGATCTCTTCCCCTTATTTATATGCCTTTCCAATATTCATTCAGACTTTGCCAGATATATCTTCTTCTAAAGCACTTTTTCCTGAAAACTTGAGGTTATAATCATAAGTAATAGTTAACTATAAACAGAGAATCAGACAATGTACAGTCTGAGGGTTTAGAAAGGTCATATGTGCAAAAATCACATGAGTTGAAGTTGTATACAATCAGTACGACAAGCCATGCCTGACCAAAAAAAAAAGTTTATTTATAGAGACTTACTTAGGTTTTCATTGCTATGAAGAGATATCATGATCATGGCATATGTAATAAAAAATACACTTAAATGTTGTAGCTCATTTAACCATTATCATCATGAAGGGAAATATGGTAGCATGCAGGCAAACATGGTGCTGGACCTGAACATGTTACATCCTGCAGGGAAATGGTAGTCCCAGGATTGAAATTAACAAAGATAAGCCTCAGAAAATGCCTCCCTCACAGGCTCTAAAATATTCCTTGCATAGTATTGACACATATAGGGAATTGTGTCATGTGCTGAAAGTAATAAATTACAGATATCAGAGTTAAACTTCTTATGATTGAATGAAGGCAGAAAAAAACCGAAATGTACCTTATTATCAGAATGAATATGTATAGTATAAAACCTATCTTTTAAATGCAAAACTACTAACGGCCAATCTTTATCAATAACTGTCTCTAGGTAAGCCAGACTGTAAAGCTCCCATTGGCCACATTGTGGCAATAACATTTCATAAGTCATTCAATCATGTCGATTTGCCTGATTATTTTTTAATTTTAAAACAAGCAGAATTTCAGGAAGAAAAAAAGGTCTCTGTGTGGCTATTCTCCACTGTTCTCTGTTCACCTTGTGAAGAGCCCATATCTTTCTTCAGAAAAAGACCAGACAGGGTCACTAGATTTTATATAATTTTAACTCTTATGAAAAACACAACTCTTGCTTATATTCTTGTCCACATGGGAATATAGGTTCCATAATCCCTTGTAACTCTTCCTGTTCCTTTCATTTTCAATAACTCAATATTTTCATTAGCAATTCTGATAGTGAAGTCAACTGAAAGTCACACTGATGTAAGCTTGAGGCAAAGAGATCGCAAAGCCCAACCCACAGTGACATACTTCCTCCAGCAAGGCTATGCCTCCTTATATTGCTACTCCCTTAGGGGGCCATTTTCTATCAAACCACAACAGAAATGCACAAAGGGCAGTGTAAACTTTATCTGGATGGCAATAGCAAGCAGTAGTGGTTAACCAGAAATACTTCCACTCTATCTGTTATACCTGGAAGGGGGGTAAAACACACTTACCAAAAAAAATCTAGCATTTTGAAGAAATTGAGGTCATAAGACTCTTGTCTTGTTTTCTTAAAGTGCAATCTGAAGCACTCAAAATTCTGCTCATGTGACTCCATTCCTGGATCATGTTTCAAAACTATACTATGCAAAATTACTCCTTGGATGGGACAGACGATTCCATATTCCAATTGTTCAACAAACAGACAAGAGAGAATGGTGGATCAGGAATATTTTTCATGAATAAATAATCAATGATAAAACTTGAAATTCAATGAAAATAACATAGAACAAGGGAATAAAAGTAAATCCCCAAAAGAACTTAAAAAATAACAGTGTTAAAAGTAGACTATTAGAAATGTCAAAATATGTTCATATAAAATATGAGTTATTAATAATGTGCCACTCTTCTCTGAGATTGAATTGTATCACCATGGGAGTGTATTAAATATTTTCATGTCTAAACATCTCTGCTTAGACAAATGAGGATTATGTTCAACCTGCGAAAATGTAAAACTAAGCACAGACTCTGCTGATGCAATCTTCTTCTCAGTCTCTCTAGATTTTTCAATATATTCCCTTCCTAATGACTTCATCCATTTTTATGGGAGGTATTTAACTATGTTATATTTAAACAAATAAGATCTATTTTTACAATTTCTGATTTTGCATCATTTCTCCCTTTTCGTTATTACTCCAAATCCTCTCACATCTGTTCTCCTTGATTTCTTTCAAATTCATAGCATCATTTTTATTAACGCTGTTACATACATATATGCATATTATATATACTTATATTCCTAAATATAATTTATTTAATCTGTATAATGCTAAAGTTGGCTCCAGCAATAAAGATGATGTAATCTTTAACAGGTTCTTTGGAGATTTGAGGGCAAAACACCAGACACCTTAGGATCCAATACCAGAGTTTACAAATGGCTCCCCCAGAATGACCTTCTAGGTAAGACTCTCAGAACAAAACTCTCCTGGTTGGCAACAATTCTTTATATTACACTTAGTGAATGTATTTTTTATTTAAGATAACAAGTTCTGGTTTGCAGTTGGTTGCTTTTAATACTCATATTCTCTTAGCTACCATGTACCCAATGTGTTCAACTGGAAATTCGAATTTCATAGTTCAACTCCCAAGTTCAAAGCAAATCTGCAAAATATCTCTCTGGAAATTTAGTTTCTGAGAGAAGAAATCATTTCACCAAGGCTATGAGTATTAGAATCCTCACATAGGTTTTCTTGGGATGAAAAGAGAGGAGAAACAGAAGTTTATGGTAAACTAAATTAATAAATTGAATTAAGTAAAATTAATCTTCATTTAGAAAATCTCCTTTCAGTTCCTGATAGTGTGCATTCTCATTTCATGTCTAAGACTACTAATTAATTTCAACCTGAATTCATGTTATTCTAGGTCATCCAAAAACCAAAGCCTTTGTAACTCATGGTGGAGCCAATGGAATCTATGAGGCAATCCATTTTGGAATCCCTATGATTGGCATTCCTTTGTTTGGAGAGCAACATGATAACATTGCATACATGGTAGCCAAAGGAGCAGCTGTTTCGTTAGATTTCAGAACACTGACAAGAGCAGATTTGCTCAGTGCACTGGAGGCCGTCATAGATAATCCTCTGTGAGTATACCCTTTGAAATGTATATATGTTGGTATTTGTGTATCATTAATTATGCTTCTCACTGAAGGCCAAAGGTGCAAGAATTATCCTGAAAGCAAAAATAATGGAAGATAGAGAGACAAATTAGGGTCTGATTCAGTGTCATATTTTTTTTCATTTTTTTGTTATTACTTTTAATTTCCATATTGTGCTTTATATTTCTTTTCTATGTAAATCATACCTTTCCTCAATGTGAAATCCTTCTACTTAATCCTCCAGAAAGCTTGTCCAACAGGCATATGCTACCAGCTCTTCATTTTATTTTTCGTTGTTACAAACATTCGATAAATGAATAAGAAGGATTTTATGGAAAGGAAAGCTATTTTATTAAAAATAAAAATTTTTATTTTTAATTCTTTTTGTAAAGTAATTGGTCAGAGTTTAAAAGATAGTATAAAACTTCAATAGCCAATAAGTGAAGTGAAATAAAGTACTGGAGGGGAGAGCCATTTATTTATTCCTTGCCACCCAGACCAGAAATAATCACACAGAAACTATATTAATTAAATCACTGATTGGCACATTATCTCTAGCTTTTTATCAGCTAACTCCTACATCTTAATTTAATCCATTCCTGTTAATCTGAATATCCCAACCTGGCAGTGGCTTTTAGGCAATGCTTCAGCACATCTGTCTCTAGAATCAGCTCCATGGTGTTTCTCTGACTCTACTTTCTTCCTCCCATGCTATAGGCCAAGCCAGTTCTTTATTAATTAACCAACAAAAGCAACACAGAGACAGAATGACCTCCAACACAATTTTCTCTTTTCTGTTTATACAGTAACAAATAGAAAATTATTCTTCCTATTAATTTTATCAAATAATTGATGACCTTTATTAGAAAAACGTAAAAACAGTGAGAAGCAGATATTGGGGCTAATTAATAAGAACCAGGACACATTTGTAATTAAAGCCACTAATCATTGATAGATGTACCATAAAAATCACGTTTCAATCTTTATCAGATTAACACAGATATGCACCACCATGAGGACTCAAGAGTGATTTGTCTTCTACTTATACACCCTGAAACTAGTATACATTTTGCACACAAATTTACTAAGATTTGCTGAAGCTTTAAATACTCAAATAATATCTCATTTTGATTTATTTTGTGTTTAAAACTTAACTGTCTCTAAACTCTACTTTAGAAATATTTATCTTTTCTTTTTTTTCTTATTAAATGCTTAACCTTGCATGCTCAAGGAACTCAGACATGCATCTGAACATGAAACAAAATATATTTTCTTTCTATATGATGTGATTAACTTTAATGTTTACACATGTACATTTTTCTTTTCTTATGTAAGTTAATGTCTGTTCTCCTTCTTTCAGCTATAAAAAGAATGCAATGTGGTTATCAACCATTCATCATGACCAGCCCATGAAACCCCTGGACAGAGTCATCTTCTGGATTGAGTTTGTCATGCGCCACAAAGGGGCCAAGCACCTGAGGCCACTTGCACACAACCTTACCTGGTACCAGTACCACTCTCTGGATGTGATTGGATTCCTACTGGCCTGTGTGGCAGCCATAGCTTTCCTTTCCATAAAATCCTTCTTATTCATTTATCGAAAGTTTGTAACGACGGAAAATAAAATGAAGAGTGAGTAGAGAATGCACATGAACTCCATTTTAGCGTCATTCTAGTTTATGAACGGCCTTCTGAACATTCACTTATTACTCTATCAAGGCATGTCTTCATTAGATTGGAAGGGATAAATAATGCAAATATATTATAATCTCACTAGATAAAAGACATGATGAAAAAAAAGCTGAGCAAATGATAAGGAACAACCTAGTAAGCATATTTCATCTATGGTATCTTCTTCAGTCCTGCTTCCTGAGTCCTGCCTTGAACCCCTGGCCTACATTTCCTCAGCAATGGACAGTAATCTATGAGATGAAAAAAGCCCTCTTCTTTAACGAACAAAAGCAAGCAAAAATGAAAATTTAAAATTTAAAGAGCAGCCTCGCCATTATTCAGGGCATGCAGCATTATGATGAGCAAATATGTGGTGGAGAGATGAGACAGAAAGGGAAGTGGGAGCAGTTTGTTCTCTGTGAAGAGAGGTGGGACTGGAGATGTGAAGACAGCAAGGAATGGCCTGATGAGAGAGCCCTAAACTGCTATTGGAGGCCATGGTGTTAACTGGACCTGTGCTGCTGCAGAGGGCCATGGCTCTTATCTAGCAGGGGTCTGTGACAACATCCATGCAAAGTGGACCTCCTTGATCTGGGCTCCCATTTGAAGCCATGATGTTGTCAGAGTATGGTGTTGAGCTGATCCAGCCCCTCACCAGCCACCACAAATTAGCACCTGCAGTGATAAAAGTGTAGAAATGATGGCCCAGTTCCTTGCCTGACCAGTATGGGAGAGCTGGCCCCAATGGTGTCTGCATGAGAGAACTAAACCCACAAATTGCTGGCCACAGGACTAGGATGAGCTAGTCCTGCAACTTGCCTGAGCAGCTAGGAAGAACTGTTCCTAAACGAAGATGTAGATGAGCATGGCCTCATCAGTGTGAGAAAGCTGATCCTTACCACTCATGTTGTCAGTTTCAGAAAGTTGGCCCTTGTGACATGGGTGAGGAACAGTTAGCTCTGATTGTGTGGATACAGAAAAGCCAGCCTCACACCTCACCTGGGTATCATGGAGAGCTAGCATCGGTGACCAACTCAGCTACCACTCAGGCCCGCTACCAAGATTTTGAGCTGGCCCACACAACACATACCACATCTATGAGCTGCTGGATTAAAGGAGCAGGTCCTGCAGAACCAAAGTTGCAGGATCTCCATGACACAGGGCAGCAACAAGATAGCCCAGAGGAGTCTCAGAGAGGATCCAGCATTGATAGTGTAGCAGAGCCCAGAGGCCTTGAACCAGTCCGATGACTCATTGCAGTGAACATTCACAAGTAAAGCTGTTTGTTTAAAGAGTACACCGTGTGACACACTGTGAGACACTGCACATTCTACCATGAGACTTTTTTGTAATTTTAAATTTCTATTATCTTTTTTGAGGGAAGGTACAAGGGTGGAAGGCAGATCTGAAAGGCCTGAGAAATGAGTGTGACTACAGTGTAGGATATGACATTCAAGAATCAATAAAAAATTGTGGGAAAATTTTAAACAAGGAAATAACCCTTATGCTTTTATGAAATAATAGTGTGAAAAAATGTAAGCTAGTATGGATCCCATCCTCAAAGCCCTTTCATATTCATACGAGTTGTGATTACAGTTGGGTGTTGTATAATTACATGTGTATGAGGGAGTTAGTTCAACAATCAATTCAAAAGACAATAACTGACAAAATTCCTACATCTTATCGTAATATCCTACTTATGATTGCCTCAGAACAGGAAAGACAAGGTTAAGAAGACTTGAAGAAAAGAATGATATTGTACTGTAAATGATGGGAAAAGATGTAAATGTAGTCTTTTCTTTTTGCTTTTTTTATTTGTTTACTTTAATGTTTTGCTTGCTCGTATTATTATTTTTCATTTATTTTCCACACAAACCTCAGTTTTCCCTCCCTCCATTCACCTCCTTACTACCCTCCATCAGTGCCTCCTCCATTAAAAGGGCCAGGTCCCCCATGGGAGTCAGCATATCAAGGCATGTCAACTTGAGACAGGATCAGGATCCTCCCCTCCATCAAAGCTGGGTAAAGCATCCCAACACAGGAAATAGGTTCCAAAGAGCCAGATCAAGCATCAGGGATAGGTCCTGGTTCCACTTTTACGGACCCCATGAACAGACCAAGCTTTACAACTGTCCCCAATATTCAAGGGCCTAAGTTTGTCCCATGGATGCTCCGTACCTGTTGGTCCAGTGTCATGAGCTCCCACTAGCTCAGGTCTGCTGTTATGTTGGTTTTCCATCATGATCCTGATCCTGCTGTTTCCTAAGAAACCGTTGAACATGACAAAGGAAGTTTTATTTGGAAATACAGTCTTCGGCAAAAAAAAAAAAATTCCTCATCAACTGTACCATTTTGAATTAGGCAACCAAGTAAAAGTGAGCAGGTAGAGGACATGGCCAGTGGACAGCGAGGAGCTCGGCAAATAGGATGTCCACACAAGATGTGTCTTTTGAATATGCTCGGTTTATCTACAACAAACATTTCTTATAATATCTTGTTAATAAAAGTGTAACAGACACCTCACCAAGCAGGGAAGAGTTGCCAGTCAGAAAATGCTCCTGCAGGGTTCCATTGGGGAATCTCTTCCCATGAGGATGCCAAGGAAATGATCTATGGTCTGGACCCATTCCATGATGATGTCTTTCAGCTGTGTGAGGCCAGCACAGGCGGGGGTCACAAAAGACTTTGAGAGCACAAGGGTACGTGTGAGCTTAGCAACAGTGCCTGAAGTTCGATGGTAACCAAAGCTAGGGTCACACAGTGTCTAGTTTCAAAGTCTTCAACACAAAGGCTTGATGAGATGCTTCTCAGGAGGATCACGTCATGTGATCTACAATCTGACCATTTTTGTACTGCTTGCATATTGGAACAGTCAAGTCCATATGCTTCTTAAAGAACTGTACAGAGAGAAAGATGGACAGAATATGCTCTGAGTCCAGGTACCTATGCAGCCAAATATATTTAAGGCACCAAAATCAGCCACATAAGGAAGAATAGCTTTAACATTCTCTGAAGGAGGAAGATATTGGAGAAATAGTGAAAGCAAAACTTAAAATCAAAGCAGGTCATAAAGTCTATTACAGTAACAAAGAACAATAATATTTTGAGAGATTACACACTAACCTTAGATTGTCGTCCCAGTAATTTGCTAAGATTTAATACCTGCAACATAACTCTGTGCTTATTGCTTTCTGTTTCAGATTAGAGCTCACAGTTCTGAGAAGTCAAGTGGAACTAATGTATGAGTACAGGAATTTGAGAATTTGACCTAAGGATATGTTAAATCCATTACATCTATTTTACACTCTTATGTATATACTAATTCCCTGTCTGGTAATTCACTCCGCTGAGCTGAAAATTTAACACTAGTTAGGATTATATTCAGATGTACTTCTTCTTTTCTCCCCTCTCTTTCACTCTCCTTCTATCTCACACCCTCTCCTTTGTTGCAGAAAATCACAAATCACAAAGTAGAATTTTAGTGGGTCCCTTTATTTTAGGGGTATATATGCAGTATTTATTATTCAATATTCATGAAGATGCTCCCTCCAGTTAGAGACTTCTAACAAGATCATGACAGTCTGTATCACCTGAAATCTATGTTTAAGCTAGGTTCCTATTATCTAGGCTTTGAATATCATTAGTCAATAAAGAATCTGTCTTCGATTCGCAGGGCAGAATAGAAGTAGGCAGGGAAAAATAAACTGAAATCTGGGAGAAACAAGGCAGAGTTCAAGAAAAGCTTTAGCCCATCAGAGACATACACATGTCAATATACATATTGATAGAAATGGGTTAAAAGAGCTAGCCAATGGGAAGCAAGACCTAATAGGCCAAGCAGTAGTTTAATTAATACAGTTTCTACATTGGCAGGTCTTATTTAGGCAATCACATTAGTGATTGGAATTTAATATCCCTATAATATATATATTTAACACCATCTTCCATCAAGCATCCTGGCTGATATCTTTTCCAAAATGTTTCCATAGTTTTTGATTTAGAAGTTGTGCTACTCTAAGTGTACTTACTGGCCTTGGGCATCCAATGATCAATTACTCTCTTCCTTTTTGACCAGCTCTGGATCTATGCAATATTCTCCACTTGCTGCAATAAAAGATTTTTGATGACTTGTGAGAGCTACAGTTACCTGTGATTGTAAGGATAAAGCTAGTAATATAGTTAGAAATTATACTTGTTATGGAAAACAGCAGTGGGAGGTTCTACTTTTGGGGTCTGTGATTTCTCCAGTCATGGACAGCTGACTTGCTTCACAGTACCACTCATTAATTTCTTACCAGTCACTAGCCTCAAACCCAATTAGAGTTAGATTTATCTTGATTACACCAAAGATAAAGGTGTCACAATTTTGCTATTATGGATATCTTGCCATGCCAGTCATTGTTATAAGTCATAGGTCTGACAGTTAATAGAACTATTGATTACATTTCTCCCTAGAGATCCTATGTAGTCTCTTCCAATACTATGAAAATCCTCAGAAAGGAAGTTTCCAGTTCAATTGCTTCTCAATTGCTCCCGGTCTTAAGTCTGATGTGTATAATGCTTTCAGACATCTTATCTTCAAGATCTGGGAAGCAATCAAGGACAATGACTAGAATCTATATCTTTGGGAAGAGTCAAGGGCACCCTGCCCCCATGAAACCAACAAATGAAAGTGAAGTTTTCCATTCCTTGCACTGGATATTTTAATAACAGTCTATGATTCACAAGGCTAACAACATCACTACATTTGACAAAACCTCTTCCAACCCAATGGACACATGAGTATTCATGTACTAATAAGCAAACCTATATGACAGTGTTTTCATACTGACTCCTCGAGTGACTTTGGTTCCATTTAATCCACTGAGGCAATGGAAAAAAGAAGCAAGAAAGAAATGGATGGCACTAACATATGAACTCTTTAAGTTGATAAGTTATAACAAACATATGATATTCTTAAACATTCGATTTCTTCCATCCACAATGTACTCATGTGTTCAATTGGAAATCCTTTCTCATTGTCCCAGTGTCATCACGTGCCACATCTGTCATTCATCCATCATTCAAATAATTCTCCTGTAAACACTAGTGCCACCTTTAAAAGAAAACCAAAGATGCAGCTCTCTCAGTTACACTACTTTGAACTTGGATGATACTTTCTGTGAGTCTTTAAAACAATTTAAATAATTTAATGTAATTTTCAATATTAAAAATACCCTGAACCTTTGATCACTTGATTACAAATTTTTACTTATGTATAAGAACTGTAATTAGTTTATTTTCTGTTGTTTTTCTGATCGTAGGTCATCCAAAAACTAAAGTCACAAGTCAGTTTCCAGAATCTTCATGTGCAATCTTACAGAAACTTAGGACCTCAGGAATGGTGGTCACAGTGCTTCCTTGAGAGGAAGGAATGTAGATACATGTACTCATCTACTTTTTAGACTCTTTGTGGACTAGATTCTGTTAACAAGTTATTCAATTACTTCTTGGGCTTATGAAAACACATTGTTCAGGTAAGATGAACCAAATTACTGCTTTAGCAGATAATATGACTCAGGTTAGTCTATCAACTGTGAGTCTAAAAACTCAATTGCTAGTCTTCTATTTCCCCGTAGACATGTGTACGAGCGGGCTCTTGTCTACCTTTTCCAAGGGCTTTTGTCAATAGAGTTTGTTAGGTGCTTTACCAAGCTATTTAAGCAAATATGCAAATATGGTCATCAAATTCTTATGAAAATTTCTTTAAAATGATATCAAAAAATACTTATAAGCTATACAATTAATATATCTTAGGTTCTGTGTTGAGAAGAACTATCTGACTAACCTCTAACCAATGTTCTTGCTACTATTCAAATATCTTAGAAACAGAACAGTTATGCAAACAGGTCATGGACTCCTGAATTTGATCATTACAAAACATTTGTCTTTAAACATTGACAGGCAAATATGAATATTTAATATTTGCTTTTACTATCTCCATTAGATCAGAAGTTCAATGTGATCATTTAGTGCATCTGCCTTGATCAACTCCAGTTATATTTTAACTCAAGGCTTTTTCTTCTTAGATATAAGGATAAGCGATAACACAGGGACACACTGTGAACAGAAGACTTTGATGTCTCAATATGCCAGTGAAGAGGATGTGTGTTCTGCTGCTCCTGCAAATGGGTTGTTACTTAAGATTAGGGAACTGTGGGAAGGTATTGGTATGGCCAATGGAATACAGTCACTGGATGAATCTAAAGACAATACTGGATGAACTTGTACAGAGGGGTCATGAAGTGACAGTTCTGAGACCTTCAGCTTCCATCTTCCTTGATCCCCAGAAGTCACCTGGTCTGAAGTTTGAGAGTTTTCCTACGTCTGTCAGTAAAGATGATCTGGACAAGGTTTTTTTAGAGGCTGTGGATATATGGACTAATGAGATGCCAAGAGATATGTGTTTGTCCTTCTCTCCTTTGCTACAAAACCTGTTTGAGCAATATTCTAATAGCTATCTAAGGCTTTGCAGAGACACAGTTTCAAACAAACATCTTATGACAAAACTACAGAGATCCAAGTTTGATGTCCTTTTCTCAGATGCCATTGCTCCCTGTGGGGAGTTGATAGCTGAACTTCTCCAGATCCCTTTTCTGTACAGTCTTCGCTTCACTCCAGGCTATACAATGGAAAAGTACAGTGGGAGATTTCTAGTCCCTCCCTCTTATGTACCTGTAATTTTGTCGGGACTAGGTGGTCAAATGACTTTCATGGAGAGGGTAAAAAATATGATGTGTATGCTTTATTTTGATTTTTGGTTTGAGACATTTAACGAGAAGAAATGGAGTCAGTTTTACAGTGAAACATTGGGTAAGTTATGATTCTTCTCAGTAGCACAATGACCTAAATTTCACATGTATTTAAATCTATAGTCATGTCCATGAAGTGCATAGTGAAGTTGCCTTTTATAGGTGATCAAATGTAATTTGATGTTAGCTACCAAACTCACTGTAAAGGCTCATAGTATTGATCAAAGAGAAGCAGTTATCAGACCTGATACAGGAATTCTGCTGAGATACAGACCTGCAAAGATAAGCAAGTAGACTTTTCTTAAGTGATTCTTTACTCATTTTGCTGTAATTTTTAATCTATTTTAATAGGTCACTAGCTTGTTAACCAAATAATAATTAATGTATATTAAGGAATGATATATTTTACAGTTTCAATATGTATATAACATTGAAGAAATTATTTTCTCTTGCATAGGCAACTATCTTTATTTAAAACTAAACTGTGGGGTCTGAAAATATAAGAGGGTTTTTTTTCTGCTCATTTTGAGTACCTGAGTTCTATTTCTAGCACCCACCCAGGTCAGGGGTCTAAAAATGCCTGTAAGTTCTTTTTCAGGCTACCTGCTGCCCTTTTATGGTACCTGCCGATTCCTGAAACTACTTAGTATATATTCATGCAGACACACATATTCGTAAATAAAAAATATAAATTATAAAATATTTTTTTCTGTATTTCCTAAAGAATTCCTTTACTCTTGAGAGATACTATGTTAGTTCACAGACTTAAAAGTGGAACTGGGGTTTCTCCAACACCATACATTTTTTTTTGTGTAATTTCCTAACATCCATGTTTAAACACTATGGAAGCATGAATACTCACAGATAAGGTCTGTATTTTAGAAGGTCTGGTTTTTTTCCTCTTAAAAAATATTTCATAGGTAAGACTGGCCAAAATTTCTATTTTTGTAATTTCTGAAAATATTGTGATGGTTTCTGTAAGATAAGCACTACTAAATTTCTTAATATGAAACAAAGGTATAAGTACTAACCAAGAAATTCAACAATTCATAAACTTTACGGCTCCTTTAGCAAAACAAGGAAGAAGGAATGGCTACAAACTACAAAGGCCCTGGGGAAGTCTAGCCATGGACTTTTGGACCTGAAATGTGTTTATATTTGCACTGTTCCTTTTAAAGATGTAGATAGAGAGGAGTAAACTGTATGGTCTTTAAATAGTGGCGAAGGAGGTATTACAATAACTATTTCAAGTTAATGTAGAAACATTAGTTAATTTTTACAGTTTGCTTTTAAAAAAGCCCAAAGTGACATTTATGTATATTATGTGAGCACAAAATCATTAAACTGCAAATTATGTTGCATATCAATAAATACTGGTTTTTAAATGCACATGTTCCTTATCAAGCATATATTCTTCCATCATTTAAGGAAATATATTTTATAATCGAATGACAATCATTCAACTTTTCTCCTTCTCACTTGCTTATTTCTCCTTCTAGGAAGGCCCACTACCTTAACTGAGACAATAGGCAAAGCAGAAATGTGGCTCATTAGATCCTACTGGGATTTGGAGTTTCCTCGGCCAACCCTACCAAATGTTGACTATGTTGGAGGTCTCCACTGCAAACCTGCTAAACCCTTGCCAAAGGTAAATACATTCTTAAATCTCTTTCTTATTTGATTTCCTTTCCGGTGAAAATGATTCTACAGCTTTCATTAGATTTTCCCCCAGGCATAGAGATATATAGGAAGTTGACTTAAGCATCCTGCGAAGTAGGAGGTCAATAAACTCAGGATCAAATGTGATAGACCTGGGATATATTCCGATCAGTGAATTAAATTAGGTCAGTTAGGGTACTTAGGTGGTTATCAATTGGGTAAAGTCCTTTGCAAGCAATTTTGAGGATATATGTTTGAATCACAACACCCAGGTAAAAAGTTGGGTGTCCCAGAACAGTGCAATGACATCAGCACTGAGGTTGTAGAAACAGGTTGATACTGGGAGCTTGCTGGCCACTAGTCTGTTAAATACGGTAGGATTTGTGTTCAATGTGAGACAGTCACAAAACCTACGTTGAAGATTAGTAGAGGAAGACATCAGATTTTAACTTTTGACATCTATGTGCTAAACAAAGACAAGGAATAACCCCAGCAACCCCGACACACACACACATACATATCCACACATATAAGCACACACACGGGCAGAGAAACATAAGCACACACACACATATGTGCAAACACACACACATACACAAGCACACACACATGTATACACATGTATAAACAAACAAACATACACAATATAAACACATGACAAAAGACAGAGAAATTAAGTCAGTTAAACTTATCAATCAAAAACTGCTCATGACCAAAAGTTATGATTAACATATATCCTAAGGAATTGTTTGCTATCCGAACAAACAGAATTGACATAGTTCTCTCCAACCAGTAAATTTTGGATATTAGCTTTGAAAATACCCTATTCATACAGAATATCAGAAAATTATTATATACTATATGTTTACCATGTAGTTATGATTGTTTCACAGATATTCAAAAAATTTTATTAATCATAGTAGGAAGTTTGTCAAAATTACCACAGTGTACATACTATAACATAATTATTATTTTATCAAACATTAGTTAATAATATTAAATTGTAAGCCTATATTTCTGTATGGCACAAAAGCCATATGACCAGTCTGAGCTGATCATATAGCTCTGCAGACAAGCTGTCTCTGCCTAACAATAGCAAGAATGTACTTGTTAGAAATGTAGATCTCCTGAGGAGAGGTGTTGACTGGACCTGGTCAGGATGTTTGGTGCTTCCTTCCTTTGTAATTTGGAGGATGTCTTATAGAGATGCTAATTCATGGCCTACCTGACTGCTAGCATACAGGTAGATGTGGACATGATTTGAGCCCATGCACCTGGTTGCCTAGGAGACAGGCTAATGTGTTTTCCCACTCAATTGATGTGATGATATATAAGGTGTTTGAAGAATAAACGAGAGATCTTTGGAGAGAGATCTTGCCCTTCCATGATGACCCTGTAAGCTGCATCAGTTTATTTCTCGCGACTCAGTTCCAGTCCAATTAGGGAATCTGTGTTGGACCCACACGGGCCCCGACATTAAATCACCATTATAGGAGAAAAAATAAAATATCAAGGGAAAAAATAACAACCATTTCTGTAAGCAGAAACTTTGTAAATGAAGCGACAATTTTTGAATGCTTATAGAATATGCTGACTCTCCTGAGTTTTAGTTTTACCAGGGGAAAATATTTAGAATATTTGTTGGACAGTGTATGAGTATAGTTTGGGTGGATGACGGTGAAGTTCAAAATCTTTGATATTGTCATGTTGGTCTTCTGTATGTTTTAACACCACTATACTAAATATTCCTAGAAACACTTAAATTTTTATTCTCTTTGTTCTTTCATAAATGTTTCTTTCATAAGTGATTATTCTACAACTGTATTTTGTTATGAAGCAAATTCTCTTCACAGGAAATGGAAGACTTTGTCCAGTCCTCTGGAGAGCATGGTGTCGTGGTGTTTTCTCTGGGGTCAATGGTCAGCAACATGTCAGAAGACAAAGCCAATGCAATCGCATGGGCCCTTGCCCAGATTCCACAAAAGGTGAGGGAAAGCAGTTCATGGGTGGTGACGATATATTAACTCTGTGAACGTCCCTGAAAGGTCTGATTATAGAAATGATTGTGTGAAAGGTAAAGTTTTAAAGAAGCTCTAATTTCCCTTAGCCAAACATATATCCACAACAGATGTTTCAATACTGCCAAAGGTGTTTTTTACTGAGAGTGACTTGGATATAAACACAGTGATCAATGTGGGAACATTGTGAAATGCTGGCATGATGACGACATTGCTACCAAGTCTATGTAGACATAGCCAAATTCTTTAGAGTCACTTGTTCTATTTGTTGATACTTAAAGTCACTGCATACATTAGATTTTCAGGGGTGAGTTATTCTCTATTGAGTATTTCTACCAGAATAACAGTAAGCAGTTTTAGAAAAAGTTTGAAATGCAGCATGACTCTGCATCCTAATTTTGAAGTAGGCCTCTTCAGTGCTCAGTTGAAAGGACCATTTAAAGGAGGGGAGCTTGGGCTCACCAAATGTCAATCAAAGTACATTTTTGGCTAATTGAAAGAAAAAAATAATAAAAAGAAAAAAATAAAAAGAGTTAAAAAATAATAAGAAAAAAAGTAATAAAAGACAAAAATCTATTTTTTGGTTTACCTGCCAGTATATGTAGGAGAAATATCCAAAGCAAAGGTAGAAACAGGTGCTTCCCTCATAGTAATGTCCTCATCATAAAAGATGAAACTCTCCACTCTGCTCTTAAACAGTCAGAGTGAGAGTCCTAACACACAAGGAAGAAATAGGGAACTTGTGTACGATACTACACAATATACAAATTTAGAATTACCCCAGTCCTAGCACTGTAACTTTTTATGGGCTTTCTCTGCAAACCACACTTGCCACTGAAGAAGTTTGAAAGGGCTAAGAACCGTTTTAGCAAATATATGGAAATCATACAGCAACAATTGTGCATTATTGTTCCAACCAAAAAGATTCATAACTACATGGAGCAGTAGATCCACAGGTAGCACAAGCCTTCTTAAAACCTTTCATTTTATCCATGTCTAACCCATGATAAACACTTATTTTGTTGAAATTTCACTGAAACACAGAACGGAGCTCATGAGGTCGGGGAGGAATTGGTAAATAAATACCTTTTCCTGTCATGCCCTACCATGTCTAGGTTGTAAACTTAAGCTTTTTCATAAGCTCTCTGATCCTCGTAAAAAAAGGTAGAAAGAATGCAAGATTTGGTTGATTATCAGGTACCTTACCCCATGCTTCAGAAGTGCCTTTAGGCACTACAGGAAACATTTTTTTATTTTTTTTTTATTTTTTTTACGTTGGAAAATTGGTTTATATTTATAGATTACTATATTATATATTTATATATAATATAGTAATCTATAAATATAAATATAGTATATAGATTTATATATTACTATAAAGAGAATGGTGGTCATATGTGTGCACTCGTCAGATATCATCAGAAGCAGAAACCCTCTGCAAATAAAAAGCCTTCCGTGATTCATCAGTTGACATCTGAGGATCCAACCTAGGATTTGACATCTATTATTGTCTCTCCCTAAATGAATTACTCATGCTGTCCTACTTAGGCTAAACTCATCTTTAACTTATCTTTTGTAAAGGAGACTACAACAATTGAGCTGAGGAGCCATCACCTGCTTAGTTACCACTGGTTCTGTATTTAAATTGATATTACCGACACTGGGAAATTTTCCTTCTTTCCTAATTTTAAGATGATATCATCCAGTTTATACTCATACAAAGTTTAGTCATTTCTTCCTCATGATTAATAACATCCTTATATTCATTTAGTATTTTATAATAGTTTAAATCAATGCCTAAATGACACAAATTGAATGGGGATCTCTTCATCTTATTTATATGCCTTTCCAATATTCATTCTGACTCTGTCAGATATTTCTTCATCTAAAGCACTTTCTTCTGAAAACTTGGGGTTATAATCATAAGAAAGAGTTAACTCTAATCAGAGAAGCAGACAATGTACAGTCTGAGGGTTTAGAAAGGTCATATGAGCAAAAATCACATGAGTTGAAGTTGTATACAATCAGTACGACAAGCCATGCCTGACAAAAAAAAGTTTTCCATAGGGAATTACTTAGGTTTTCATTGCTATGAAGAGACATCATGATCATGGCATCTGTAATAAAAAATTCACTTAAATGTTTAGCTTATTTAACCATTATCATCATGAAGGGAAGTATGGTACCATGCAGGCAAACATGGTGCGGGACCTGAACATGTTACATCTTGCAGGGAAAAGGAAGTCCCAGGATTGAATTTAACAAAGATAAGCCTGAGGAAAGCCTCCCTCACAGGCTCTAAAACCTTTTCTGCATTGTATTGACACATAAAGGGGAACTGTGTCATGCCTTGAAATTAATAAACTACAGATATCAGAGTTAAGCTTCTTATGATTGAATAAAAGCAGCGAAAAACTAAAATGTACCTTATTATCAGAATGAATATGTATAGTATAAAAGAAAACTTTTAAATGCAAAACTATTAAAGGCCAATCTTTAACAATAACTGTCTCTAGGTAAGCCAGACTGTAATGCTCCCATTGGCCACATGGTAGCAATAACATTTCATAAGTCATGTTGAATTCAATCATGTTGAATTGCCTGATTATTTTTTAATTATAAAACAAGGAGAATTCCAGGAAGAAAAAGAGGTCTCTGTGTGGTTATTCTTCACTGTTCTCTGTTGACCTTGTGAAGAGATCATATCTTTTCTTTAGAAACAACCAGACAGGGTCACTAGGTTTTATATAATTTTAACTCTTATGAAAAACACAACTCATGTTTATATTCTTGTCCACATGGGAATATAGGTTCCATAATGCCTTATAACTCTTCCTAGTCCTTTCATTTTCAATAACTCAATATTTTCATTAGCAATTCTGATTGTGAAGTCAACTGAAAGTCACACTGATGTAAGCTTGAGGCAAAGAGACCTCAAAGCCCACCCCACAGTGACCTACTTCCTCCAGCAAGACCATACCTCCTTATATTGCCACTCCCTTAGGGGGCCATTTTCTATCAAACCACAATAGAAACACACAAAGGGCAGTTTAAACTTTATCTGGATGGCAATAGCAAACAGTAGTGGTTAACCAGAAATACTTCCACTCTATCTGTTATACCTGGAAGGAGGGTAAAACACACTTACCAAAAAAATCTAGCATTTTGAAGAAATTGAAGTGTTGTCTTGTTTTCTTAGAGTGCACTCTGAAGCACTCAGAATTTTACTCATGTGACTCCATTCCTGGATCATGTTCCAAAACTCCACTATACAAAATTACTCCCTGGATGGGCCAGATGATTCCACATTTCAATAGGTCAACACAATCAGACCAGAGAGAATTATGGACAGGAAGATTTGACATGAATAAGAAATCAAAGCTTAAAAACTTGAAATCCAGTTAAAATAACATAGAACAAGTAAATTAAAGTAAACCCCCCAAAAGCATTTAAAATATAACAGTGTTAAAAGTAGACTATTAGGAATGTCAAAATATGTTCATATAAAATATGAGCTATTAATAATGTGCCACTCTTCTCTGAGATTGAATTATATCACCATGTCCTAATTGATTGTTATGGAAGGTATTCACCTTTATTATATTTAAACATAAAAGATCTATTTTTACAATTTCTGTTTTTGCATCATTTCTCCATTTTTTGTTATTACTCCAAACCCTCTCACATCTGTTCTACTTGCTCTCTTTCAATTCATAGCATCATTTTTATTAATGCTGTTACATACATATATGCATTTTATATATATTTATATTCCTATATAATTCATTTAGTCTGTATAATGCTAATGTTGGCTCCAGCAATAAAGATGATCTAATCTTTAACAGGTTCTTTGGAGATTTGAGGGCAAAACACCAGACACCTTAGGATCCAATACCAGAGTTTACAAATGGCTCCCCCAGAATGACCTTCTAGGTAAGACTCTCAGAACAAACCTATCCTAGTTGACTTCAAAATCCTTTATATGACACTTAGTGAATGTATTATTTATTTAAGATAACAAGTTCTGGTCTGCACTTGGTCACTTTTAATACTCATTTTCTCTTAGCTACCATGTACCCCATGTGTTTAACTGGAAATTCAAAATTCATAGTTCAACTCTCAAGTCCAAAGCAATTCTGCAAAATATCTCTCTGGAAATTTAGTTTCTTCTTACTCTGAGAGAAGAAAACATTTCACCAAGATTATGAGCTTTAGAGTCTTCACATAGGTTTTCTTGGGATATAAAGTGAGGGGAAACAGAAGTTGTGTGGTAAACTAAATTAATAAATTGAATTAAGTAAAATTAATCTTCATGTAGAAAATCTCATTTCAGTTCCGGATAGTGTACATTTCTCATTTCATGTCTAAGACTACTAATTAATTTCAAACTGAATTCACCTTATTCTAGGTCATCCAAAAACCAAAGCCTTTGTAACTCATGGTGGAGCCAATGGAATTTATGAGGCGATCCATTTTGGAATCCCTATGATTGGCATTCCTTTGTTTGGAGAGCAACATGATAACATTGCCTACATAGTAGCCAAGGGAGCAGCTGTTTCATTAGATTTCAGAACAATAAAAAGGGCAGATTTGCTCGGTGCACTGGAGGCCGTCATAGATAATCCTTTGTGAGTATAACCTTTTGAAATGGATATATGTTGGTATTTGTGTAACATTAATTATGATTCTCGCTGAAGGCCAAAGGTGCAAGAATTATCCTGGGACAAAAATAATGGAAGGTACAGATACAAATTAGGGTATGATTCAGTATCATAAGTTATTTTTTCCTTTTTTTGTTATTACTTTTAATTTCCATATTGTGCTTTATATTTCTTTTCTATGTAAATCATACCTTTCCTCAATGTGAAATCCTTCTACCTAATCCTCCAGAAAGCTTGTCCAACAGGCATATGCTACCAGCTCTTCATTTTATTTCCCATTGTTACAAACTTTCGATAAATGAATAAGAAGGATTTTATGGAAAGGAAAGCTATTTTATTAAAAATAAAAATTTTTATTTTTAATTCTTTTTGTAAAGTAATTGGTCAGAGTTTAAAAGATAGTACAAAACTTCAATAGCCAATAAGTGAAGTGAAATAAAACACTGGAGGGGAGAGCCATTTATTTATTCCTTGCCACCCAGACCAGAAATAATCACACAGAAACTATATTAATTAAATCACTGATTGGCACATTATCTCTAGCTTTTTATCGGCTAACTCTTATATCTTAATTTAATCCATTCCTGTTAATCTGAATATCCCAACATGGCAGTGGCTTTTAAGCAGTGTTTTCAGCACATCTGTCTCTAGAATCAGCTCCCTGGTGTTTCTCTGACTCTACTTTCTTCCTCCCATGCTATAAGCCAAGCCAGTTCTTTATTAATTAACCAACAAAAGCAA
Organism: Microtus agrestis; assembly: GCA_902806775.1. NCBI lineage: Eukaryota > Metazoa > Chordata > Mammalia > Rodentia > Cricetidae > Microtus > Microtus agrestis. Next base: position 2,152,698 of record CADCXT010006972.1, read on the forward strand.
CACAGAGACAGAATGACCTCAAACACAATTTTCTCTTTTCTGTTTATACAGTAACAAATAGATTATTCTTCCTATTAATTTTATCAAATAATTGATGACCTTTATTAGAAAAACGTAAAAACAGTGAGAAGCAGCTATTGGGGCTAATTAATAAGAACCAGGACACATTTGTAATTAAAGCCACTAATCATTGATAGATGTACCATAAAAATCACATTTCAATCTTTATCAAATTTACACATATATGCACCACCATGGGGATTCAAGAGTGACTTGTCTTTTACTTCTACATCCTGAAACTAGTACACATTATGCACACAAAAATTACTAATATTTGCTTCTGGATAGCTAAAGTTTTATATACTCAAATAATATCTCATTTTGATTTCTTTTGTGTTTATAACTTAGCTGTCTCTAAACTGTACTTTAGGAATATTTGATCTTTATTGTATTTCTCTTTCAATGCTTAATCTTGCACGCTCAAGGAACTCAGACATGCATCTGAACATGAAACAAAATATATTTTCTTTCTATATGGTGTGATTAACTTTAATGTTTACACATGTGCATTTTTCTTTTCTTATGTAAGTTAATGTCTGTTCTCCTTCTGTCAGCTATAAAAAAAATGCTATGTGGCTGTCGACCATTCATCATGACCAGCCCATGAAACCCCTGGACAGAGTCATCTTCTGGATTGAGTTTGTCATGCGCCACAAAGGGGCCAAGCACCTGAGGCCACTTGCACACAACCTTACCTGGTACCAGTACCACTCTCTGGATGTGATTGGATTCCTACTGGCCTGTGTGGCAGCCATAGCTTTCCTTTCCATAAAATCCTTCTCATTCATTTATCGAAAGTTTGTAACGACAGGAAATAAAAGGAAGAGTGAGTAGAGAAGGCACATGAACTCCATTTCGGCATCGTTCTAGTTTATGAATGTCCTTCTGAACATTCACTGATCACTCTATCAAGGCATGTCTTCATTAGAAGGACAGGGAGAAATAATGCAATTATATTATAATCTCACAAAATAAAAGACATAATGAAAAAAAGCTGAGCAAATTGTAAGAAACAACCTAGTAAGCATATTACTTCTATAGTATCTTCTTCAGTCCTGCTTCCTGAGTCCTGCCTTGAACCCCTGGCCTACATTTCCTCAGCAATTGGCAGGAACCTATAAGATGAAATAAACCCTCTTCTTTATAAAACAAAAGCAAACAAAAATGAAAATTAAAACCTAAAGAGCAGCCTCGCCATTATTCAGGGCATGCAGCATTATGATGAGCAAATATGTGGAGGAGAGATGAGATAGAAAGGGAAATGGGAGCAGTTTGTTCTCTGTGAAGAGAGGTGGGACTGGAGATGTGAAGACAGCAAGGAATGGCCTGATGAGAGAGGCCTGAACTGCTATTGGAGTCCATGGTGTTATCAGGACCTGTGCTGCTGTCATAATCCTACTGTAGCTGGGGTCTGTGACAACGTCCTTCTTGGTCTGGCCTCCCATTTGAAGCCATGATGTTGTCTGAGTACGGTGCTGAGCTGATCCAGCCCCTCACCAGCCACCACACAGTAGTACCAGCAGTGATAAAAGTGTAGAAAAGATGGCCCTGTTCCTTGTCTGTCCAGTGTGGGGGAGCTGGCCCCAATAGTGTGTGCATGGGCAAACTAAACCCACCAATTGCTGGCCACAGGACTAGGGTGAGCTAGCCCTGCAACTTGCCTGAGCAGATAGGAAGAGCTGTCCCTAAATTAAGGTGTAAATGAGCAGGGCCTCATCAGTGTGGGAAAGCTGATCCTTACACCTCATCTTGTCAGTGTCAGAAAGTTGGTCCTTGTGACACTGGTGAGAAACAGTTAGCTCTGATTGTGTGGATACAAAAAAGCCAGCCTCATACCTCACCTGGGTATCATGGAGAGCTAGCATCGGTGACCAACTCAGCTACCACTCAGGCCTGCTACCAAGATTTTGAGCTGGCCCACCCAACACATACCACATCTGTGAGCTGCTGGAGTTGAAGGGGCAGGACCTTCAGAACTAAAGTTGCAGGATCTCATGACACAGGGCAGCAACAGGATAGGCCAAAGGAGTCTCAGAGAGGATCCAGCATTGATAGTGGAGCAGATCCCTGAGGTCTGAACCAGTCCAATGACTCATTGCAGTGAACAGTCACAATTAAAGCTGTTTGCTTAAAGTGTACGCCGTGTGACACACTGTGAGACACTGCACATTCTACCATGAGACTTTTTTGTAATTTTAATTTTCTATTGTCTTTTTGTGAGGGAAGGTACAAGGATGGATGGCCAATCTCAGAGGCCTAAGAAATGAGTGTGGCTGCAGTGTATGATATGAAATTCAAAGAATCAATAAAAATTTGTGGGAAAAATTTAAACAAGGAAATAACCCTTATGCTTTTATGAAATAATAGTGTGTCAAAAAATGTAAGCAAATATGGATCTCATTAGCAAAGCTTTTTCATATTCATACGAGTTGTGATTAAAGCTGGGTGTTGTATAATTACATGTGTATGAGGGAGTTAGTTCAACAATCATGTCAAAAAACAATAACTGACAAAATTCCTACATCTTATCATAATATCCTACTGATGATTGCCTCATAAAATTAAAGACAAGGTTAAGAAGACTTGAAGAAAAGAATAATATTGTACTGTAAACGATAGGAAAAGATGTAAATGCAGTCTTTTCGTTTTGTTTTATTTGCTTTAATGTTTTGTTTGCTTTTATTATTATTTTTCACTTATTTTCCACACAAACCTCAATTTTCCCTCCCTCCATTCACCTCCTTACTACCCTCCATCAGTGCCTCCTCCATTAAAAGGGGCAGGTCCCCCATGGGAGTCAGCAAACCAAGGCAGATCAAGTTGAGACAGGATCAGGAATCTCCCCTCCACCAAAGCTGGGCAAGGAATCCCAATGCAGGAAATAGGTTCCAAGGAGCTAGCTCATGCATCAGGGAAGGTCCTGGTTCCACTACTACGGACCCCACTAACAGATCAAGCTTTACTAGTGTCACCCACATTCACAGGACCTAGGTTTGTCCCATGCAGGCTCCGTACCTGTTGGTCCAGTGTCATGAGCTCCCACTAGCTCAGGTCTGCTGTTATGTTGGTTTCCCTTCATGATCTTGATCCTGCTGTTTCCTGTGAAAATATTGAATGAGACAAAGAAAGTTCTAATTCAGAAATACACTCTTTGGCAAAAGAAAATGTTTTTCCTGTTAACATTTTTTTCAAAGAATAAAGTTTAGGCTTAGGTTTGAATGTTGCTCTCTAATTTGTGCTTTGCTCATCAGCTGTACCGTTTTGAATTAGGCAACCAAGTAAAAGTGAGAATGTAGAGAGCATGGCCAGTGGGCTTGAGGAGTTTGGCAATTAGGATGTCCACACATGATTTGTCTTTTTAATATGCTCGGTTTATCTACAACAAACATTTCTCATAATTTCTTGTTAATAAAAGTTTAACAGACACCTCCCCAAGCAGGGAAGCGATGGCAGTCAGAAAATGCTCCTGCATAATTCCATTGGGGAATCTCTTCCTATGAGGATGCTTAGGAAACTATCTAAAGAATGGACCCATTACATGGCATCGTCCTTCAACTGTGTGAGGCCAGCACAGGTGGGGGTCGCAAAAGACCCTGAGAGCACAAGGGGAACATGTGAGTTTAGCAACAGTGCTGGAAGTTAAATGGTAACCAAAGCTAGGGTCACACAGAGTCTAGTTTCAAAGTCTTCAACACAAAGGCTTGAGGAGATGCTTCTCAGGAGGATCACGTCATGTGATCTACAATCTGACAATTTTTGAACTGCTTGCATATTGCAACAGTCAGTTCCATATGTTTCTAAAAGAACTAGACATAGAGAAAGATGGACAGAATATGCTCTGCGTCCAGGTACCTATGCAGCCAACTATATTTAAGGCACCAAAATCAGCCACATAAGGAAGAATAGCTTTATCATTCTCTGAAGGAGGAAGATATAGGAGAAAAAGTAAAAGCAAAAGTTAAAATCAAAGCAGGCCATAAAGTCTATTACAGTACCAAAGAACAATAATATTTTGAGAGGATAGACACTAACCTTTAGATTATCGTCCTAGTGATGTGCTAAGATAATATCTGCAACATAACTCTGTGCTTATTGCTTTCTGTTTCTGATTAGAGCTCACAGTTCTGAGAAGTCAAGTGGAATTAATGTCTGACTACAGAAATTTGAGAATTTGACCTTAGGATATGTTAAATCCATTGTGCCTATTTTACACTCTTATGTATATACTAATTTCCCATCTGGTAATTCAGCCCGCTGAGCTGAAAATTTAACACTAGTTAGAAATATCTTCAGATGTACTTCTTTCTTTCTCCTCTCTCTCTCTTTCACTCTCCTTCTCTCTCACAACCTCTCTCTTGTTGCAGAAAATCACAAATCACAAAGTAGAATTTTTGTCAGGAAGCAAATTCTCTTCACAGGAAATGAAGAGACTTTTTCCAGTCCTCTGGAGAGCATTGTGTCGTGGTGTAATCAAGATAATTCTAACTCTATTTGGATTTGAGGCCAACTGAGTTGTAAGAAATTCATGAATGGTACTGTAAAGTGAGCATAGCTGATCATGACTGGAGAAATCATAGACCCCAGAAGTAGAACCTCACCTGCCATTTTCCAGAACAAGTATAATTTCTAATTGTATTACTAGCTTTATCCTTACAATCACAGGTAACTGTAGCTCTCACAACTCATCAAAAAATATTTTATTGCAGCAAGTGGAGAATATTGCAGATATCCACAGCTTGTCAAAAAGGAAGAGAATAATTGATCATTGGATTCCCAAAGCCAGTAAATACACTTGGAGTAGCACAACTTCTAAATCAAAGGTTATGGAAACATTTTGGAAACGATATCAGCCAGGATGCTTGATGGAAGATGGTGAGATATATATATATATATATATATATATATATATATATATATATATATATTAGAGATATTAAATTCCAATCACCAATGTGATTGCCTAAATAAGACCTGCCAACATAGAAACTGTATTAACTAAACTACTGTTTGGCCTATTAGCTTTTGCTTCCCATCGGCTAGCTTTTATATTTTAATTTAACCCATTTCTATCAATCTGTGTATTGCCATGTGTCGATGGCTTACTGGCAAGATTCTGTCAGGAGTCTGTCTCGGTGGGCTACAGGATTTCTCTTTACTCTGCCTTCTTTCTCCCAGAATTCAGTTTATTTTTTCCCTGCCTACTTCTATTCTGCCCTGCCCATCGAAGACAGATTCTTTATTAACTAATAATATTCACAACATGCAGAAGGGAATCCCACATAATCAGCACTTGCGTGTACCTAGCTTAAACATAGCTTTCAGGTGATACAGACTGTCATGATCTTGTTAGAAGTCTCTAACTTTAGGGAGGATCTTCATGAATATTGAATAGTAAATACTGCATATATATCCCTAAAAAAATGAACTGACTAAAATTCGACTTTGTGATTTTCTGCAACAAGAGAGAGGGTATGAGATAGAAGGAGAGTGAAAGAGAGAGGGGAGAAAAGAAGAAGTACATCTGAATATAATCCTAATTAGTGTTAAAACAATTTAAATAATTCAATATAATTTTCAACGTTAAAAATGACCCTTTGATCACTTGATTACAGATTTTTACATATATATGCATATATATGAACTCTAATTAGTATATTTTCTGTGTTTCTTCTGATGCTAAGTCATTCAAAAACTAAAGTCACATGTCAGTTTCCAGAATCTGCATGTGCAATCTTACAGACATTGATGACCTCAGGAATGGTGGTCACAGTGTTTCCTTGAGAGGAAAGAATGTAGATGCATGCACTCACGCACTTTTTAGAGCCTTTGTGGAATAGATCCTGTTAACAAGTTATTCAACTGCTTCTTGGGCTTATGAAAGACCAGTAGACAGGTAAGACAAACCAATTGACTGCCTTAGCTGATAGTATCACTGAGGTTAGTTTATCAACTGTGAGTCTAACAACTCAGTTGCTACTCTTCTGCTTCTCCAGGGACATGTATAGGAGCAGGCTCTTGTCTATCTTCACACAGGGATTCGGTCATTAGAGTTTGTTAGGTGCTTTACCAAGCTATTTAAGAAATTATACATATGCGAATATGTTCATCAAATTCTTATGAAATTTTTTTTAAATGATATCAATAAAATACTTATAGGCTGTACACTTGATACATTTTGGGTTCTGTGTTGAGAAAAAATATCTGACTAACCTCTAACTAACCAATGTTCTTGCTACTATTCAAATATCTTAGAAACAGAACAGTTATGCAAACAGGTCATGGACTCCTGTCTTGCTTCATTACAAAACATTTGTCATTAGACATTGACAGGTAAATATGAATATTTAATATTTGCTTTTACTTTCTCCATTAGATCAGAAGTTCAGTGTGATCATTTAGGGCATTTGCCTTGATCAACTCCAGTTATATTTTAACTCAAGGCTTTTTCTTCTTAGACAAAAGGACAAGCAATGACACAGGGGACACACTGTGAACAGAAGACTTTGATGTCCCATAATGACTGTGAAGTGGATGTCTGTTCTGCTGCTCCTGCAAATGGGTTGTTACTTAAGATCTGGGAGCTGTGGGAAGGTATTGGTATGGCCAATGGAATATAGTCACTGGATGAATCTAAAGACAATACTGGATGAACTTGTACAGAGGGGTCATGAAGTGACAGTTCTGAGACCATCAGCTTCCATCTTTCTTGATCCCCAGAAGTCACCTGGTCTGAAGTTTGAAAGCTTTTCTACGTCTATCAGTAAAGATGATCTGGACAAGGTTTTTACAAAGGTTGTGGATGTCTGGACTAATGAGATTTCAAGAGATATGTGTTTATCCTTCTCTCCTTTGCTACAAAACACATTTGAGGAATATTCTAATAGCTATCTAAAAATTTGCCAAGACACAGTTTCAAACAAACAACTTATGACAAAACTACAGAGATCCAAGTTTGATGTCCTTTTCTCGGATGCTATTGCTCCCTGTGGGGAGTTGATAGCTGAACTTCTCCAGATCCCTTTTCTGTACAGTCTGCGCTTCACTCCTGGATATACAATGGAAAAGTACAGTGGAAAATTTTCAGTCCCTCCCTCTTATGTACCTATAATTTTGTCGGGACTAGGTGGTCAAATGACATTCATGGAGAGGGTAAAAAATATGATGTGTATGCTTTATTTTGATTTTTGGTTGCAGACGTTTGACGAGAAGAAATGGAGTCAGTTTTACAGTGAAACATTGGGTAAGATATGTTTCTTCTCAGTAGCACAATGACCTAAATTTCACTATTATTTAAATCTATTAGTCATGTCCATGAAGTGCAAAGTGAAGTTGCCTTTTATAGGTGCTCAAATGTAATATGATGTTAGCTACCAAACTGACAGTAAAAGCTCATAGTATTGATCAAAGAGAAGCATTTATCAGACCTGATACAGGACATTCTGCTGAGTTACAGAGTCGCAAAAAGAAGCCAGTAGACTTTTCTTAAGTTGTCCTTTACTCATTTTCCTGTTATTCTAATCTATTTTAACAGGTCACTATCCAGTTAACCAAATCATAATTAATGTATATAAAGGAAAGAAATATTTTACAGTTTTATTATGTATATAACATTGAAGAAATTATTTTCTCTTGCATGGGCCACTATCTTTATTTAAAACTAAACTGTGGGTTCTGAAAACATAACCAAAATGTTAAGAGTTTTTTTCTGTTCATTTTGAGTACCTGAGTTCTGTTTCTAGCACCCACACAGGTCCAGTGTCTCAAAATTGACTTTAACTTCTGCTTCAGGGGACCTGCTGCCCTTTTATGGTATCTGCCAATTTCTGAATAAAGTTGGTATACATTAACACAGACACAGATAAACATAAATAAAAGTAAAAATTATAAAATATTTTCTCTGCATTTCCTAAAGAATTCTTTTACTCTTAAGTGATACTATGCTAGTTCACAGACTTAAAAGTAGAACTGGGGTTTCTACCAATACCATACTTTTTTATTGTGTAATTTCCTAACATCCAATTTTAAACACTATGGAAGCATGAATACACACATACAAGGTCTGTATTTTTGAAGTTCTGTTTTTTTTCCCTCTTAAAAAATATTTCATAGGTAAGACTGGCCAAAATTTCCATTCTTGTAATTTCTGAAAATGTTGTGATTGTTTTTGTAAGATAAGAACTATTAAATTTCTTAATATGAAACAAAGGTAGAAATTTCAAAAACTTTAGCAATTCATAAACTTTACAGCTCCTTTAACAAAACAAGGAAGAAGGAATGGCTACAAACTACAAAGCCCCTGGGGAAGTCTGGTCATGGACTTTTGAACCTGGACTGTGTGTTTATATTTGCACTTTTCCTTTTAAAGATGTAGAGAGGAGTAAAATGTGTGCTCTTTAAACAGTGGCTTAGTGAGTATTACAATAACTATTTTAAGTTAATGTAGAAACATTAGTTAATTTTTATAATTTGCTTTAAAAAAAAAGCCCAAAGTGACATTTATGTATATTATGTGAGCACAAAATCATTAAACTGCAAATTATGTTGCATATCAATAAATACTGGTTTTTAAATGCACATGTTCCTTATCAAGCATATATTCTTCCATCATTTAAGGAAATATATTTTATAATCGAATGACAATCATTCAACTTTTCTCCTTCTCACTTGCTCATTTCTCCTTCTAGGAAGGCCCACTACCTTAACTGAGACAATAGGCAAAGCAGAAATGTGGCTCATTAGATCCTACTGGGATTTGGAGTTTCCTCGCCCAACCTTACCAAATGTTGACTATGTAGGAGGTCTCCACTGCAAACCTGCTAAACCCTTGCCGAAGGTAAATACATTCTTAAATCTCTTTCTTATTTGATTTCCTTTCTGGTGAAAATGATTCTACAGCTTTCATTAGATTTTCCCCCAGGCATAGAGATATATAGGAAGTTGATTTAAGCATCCTGCTAAGTAGGAGGTGAATAAACACAGGAAAGAATGTGATAGACCTGGGAAATATTCCCATCTGTGAATTAAATTAGGTCATTAGGGTACTTAGGTGGTTATCAATTGGGTAAAGTCCTTTGCAAGCAATTTTTAGGATATATGTTTGAATCACAATACCCAGGTAAAAAGTTGGGTGTCCCAGCACAGTGTAATGACATTAGCACTTAGTTTGCAGAAAGAGGTTGATACTGGGAGCTTGTTGGCCACTAGTCTGTTAAATATGGTAGGATTTGTGTTCAGTGTGAGACAGTCTCAAAACCTATGTTGAAGATTAGTAGAGGAAGACATCAGTTTTTAACATTTGGCATCTATGTGCTAAACAAAGACAAGGAATAACCCCAGCAACCCTGACACACACACATTCATACCCACACATATAAGCACACACACGGGCAGAGACACATAAGCACACATACACATATATACAAACACACACTCATACACAAGCACACACACGTACACACACGTATACACAAACAAACATGCACAAACAAGCACATACACCTATAAACACATGAAAAAAGACAGAGAAATTAAGTCAGTTAAACTCATCAATCAAAAACTGCTCATGACCAAAAGTTATGACTAACATATATCCTAAGGAATTGTTTGATATCTGAACAATCAGAATAGTCATTGTTCTCTACAACCAGTAAATTTTAGATTTAGCTTTGAAAATACCCTATTTATATACAATATCAGAAAATTATTATATACTATATGTTTATCATGCAGTTATGATTGTTTCACAGATTCAAAACATTTTATTAATCATAGTAGGAAGTTTGTGAAAATTACCACATTGTACATAATATTATATAAATATTATTTTATCAAACACTTGTTAATAACATGAAATCAGCCATTATAGAAGAAAAATAAAATAGCAAGGGAAAAAATAACAACCATTTCTGTAAGCAGAAACTTTGTAAATGAACCAACAATATTTGAATGCTTCATAGAATATGCTTACTCTCCTGAGTTTTCATTTTACCTGAGGAAAATATTTAGAATATCTGTTGGACAATGTGTGAGTATAATTTGTGTGGACAACTGCAAAGTTCAAATTCTTTGATATTGTCATGTTGATCTTCTGTAGGTTTTAACACCACTATACTAAATGTTACTATAAACACTTCAATTTTTATTCTCTTAGTTCTTTCATAAATGTTTCTTGAGTGATTATTCTACAACTGTATTTTGTTATGAAGCAAATTCTCTTCACAGGAAATGGAAGACTTTGTCCAGTCCTCTGGAGAGCATGGTATCGTCGTGTTTTCTCTGGGGTCAATGGTCAGCAACATATCAGAAGACAAAGCCAATGCAATCGCATGGGCCCTTGCCCAGATTCCACAAAAGGTGAGGGAAAGCATTCCATGGGAGGTGACTATATACTAAGCCTGTGAACGTCCCTGAAAGATCTGATTATAGAAATGATTGTGTGAAAGGTAAAGTTTTAAGGAAGCTCTAATTTCCCTTATCCAAACAGATATTAGAAACAGATATTCACAACAGATGCTTTAATGTTGCAGAAGGTGTTTTTGACTGAGAGTGACTTGGATATAAACACAGTGGTCAATATGGGAACATTGTGAAATGCTGGCATGATGATGACATTGCTATCAAGTCTACGTAAACATAGCCAAATTCTTCAGAGTAACTGTTCTATTTGTTGATTACTTAAAGTCACTGCATACATTAGATTTTCGGGGTGAGTTATTCTTTATTTAGTATTTCTACCAGAATAACAGTAAGCAGTATTAGAAAAAGTTTGAAATGGAACATGACTCTGCATCCTAATTTTGAAGTAGGCCTTTTCAGTGCTCAGTTGAAAGGGCCATTTAAAGGAGGGGAACCTAGGCTCACCAACTGTCAATCAAAGTACATTTTTGGCTAATTGAAAGAAAATGCAATTAAAGAAAAAAATCAATTTTTTGGTTGGCCTGCCAGTATATGTAGGAGAAATATCCAAAAGAGGTAGAGATAAGCGCTTCCCTCACAGTGATGTCCTCATTATAAAAGATGAAACTTTCCACTCTGCTTTTAACCAACCAGAGTGAAAGTCCTAACACACAAGGAAGAAGTAGGGAGCTTGTGTCTATGACACTACACAACATACAAATGCCTCTTGTAATTTAGAATCAAATAATTATAATTCCTCTATTACCACAAGGGGAATGTTATCCAGGAGGGTACCTCAGGTAGGGACTGAAGTATGAAGGGAAAACCAGGCAGACAGGTCAACTTTGCAATATTAAATAAGCTCCTTAGCAATTTGTCCAAAGACTGAACCTAACAAATCTAAGCCCACCCAAAGGAAGGCCTCCCTCACAGGGTCTAAATCTTTTGCTTCATAGTATTAACACATATTAAGGGATTTTATCATGTCTTGGGTTAATACAATCCATTAATATCAAAACTGTGATTCTTTATGGTAGAATGAAGGAACAGAAAAGGTAAAATGTACCTTATTATGAGGATGAATATGTATAGTAAAAAACCATTTTTTACAAATGCAAAACTATTAAAGGCCACCAACAGCTGTCTTTAGGTAAACCATGCTGTAATGCTCCCATTTGCCACATGGTGGCATTCAAATTTCATCAGTCAATCAACCATTTTCATTTACCAGATTATTTTTTAATTACAAAACCAGGAAAAATCCAGGGAGAAATGGGGGACTCAATGTGCCCGTTTTTCACTGTTCTCTGACAACCTTGTGAAGATCCCTTATGTTTTCCGTAGAAACAGGCCATCGAGATGTCCAGACAGGGTCACTAAGTATTTATGTAGTTTTTGACTTTTAAGAAATACTAAGTCGTACTTATGTCCCCATATACATGGGAATATAGGCCACATAATCTCTTGCATCTGTTTTCCTAGTGTTTTTCATTTTTCACAACTCAAACTTTCATTAGAATTTCGATTGTGGAGAAAGGGTATCATTAGATGTGGGAATATAGATCTCTGCATGAGTCTGTTGTAGAAAGTCTCTTTATCAAAATTAATCAGAATATAAATAATACGAGGCTGGAGGATTTCCTTTATGTCTTGTAATTGTGTAGCATTCTGTTTAATCTTTTAGAACTCATAGCACCCAACTTTATTAGGGTTGAATTTACCCCTGCTAACAAGCCATCCAGGTGGCCATTATTCCATGGTTATAATAGAAACATCAGTCTCATCATAATTAAATAATACTGTAAATATTTTTCTATTTACTTTTAAGTCCAATAATGGTTTATCATTTTCCTTTAGTAAGGTTCTTAAATCTACATAGTCTTACTTGTACTGAGTCCTTGCTCACAAAGCATGTTTCTTTGTGAAAGGCTGTATGGACATCAGTAATAACTGCATTATTTCTTCTGCTTAATTGACCAATTAGTAGACACTGTATTCATGACTGCAGTTTGCCCTGATAAATCTTCATCAGGGATTTCTGTATGAACTATGATTGCATTTATGGATAAACTACTGAAGCCCAATAAAAGTTAAGCTCTTTGATGCAGTTTAAGTCCCCAATATTCTGTGTGTAACCTTAAAGGACATCAAAGAGAGGAAACGACAGTACGTTAGGGCAAGGACTACAAATAGCAGCACTTCCTTGAATGATATCGTGAAACCAAAAGCTAGTTTGATTATAATCTGAAGTCTGGCATCAATGTTGTAAGTTTTGCATTAAAAGCCTCGATTTTGTGGGTCACTTAGGGTACCCATAAACATATTTTCCTATTGTTAGCTGATATTGGTTTTTTTCCAGGCAATGTATTTCCATCCTAATCAAATTTGGTTCAACATTTCTTTTTTTGTTTTTTGTTTGTTTGTTTGTTTTTATTTTCAAGACAGGGTTTCTCCGTAGCTTTCATTCCTGTCCTAGAACTAGCTCTTCGAGACCAGGCTGGCCTCGAACTCACAGAGATCCGCCTGCCTCTGCATCCCCTCCCGAGTGCTGCGATTAAAGGCTTGTGCCACCACTGCCCGGCTTTTCAACATTTCTTAACCCAATGTTTTCCTTCCTTGCATATACGGTACAACCTGGAACTCATTGAATCTGAACATACAATTGTAGGAGTAATTTACATTGCTTTTTCAAAGGCCAGTTTTCTAACATCTATTTTTGTAAAGCACAGATTTTTATATCAGCTAATTTTGCTCTTTGTTTGTAGATCCCTACATTCTAAAGTAAATTAACTTCAAAAAATCCAGAACATTTTTCTATCTCTGTTTGAGGCATGATTAATCCTTGGCAATCTTTATCAACATTATCAAAGCTAAGTGTATTAATAATAGCACTTGAATTTGCTCTGCTTTTGCTTAGTTTTCAGTAGCATCTTTGAGTTTCTCTATGAAATCAGCCATTAGGCAGAGAGGGACTTTGTATTTTTACTACTTTCCTAGACCTGAAATCAGATTCCATATCAGCTAAGTCCAGGAAGCCATAGCTACATCCCTAATGTGGGAAAGAGCTGTCAGAAGCATATTATGCAGCAGATAATCTATCGATACCAATCTACCACTCTCTGTCAGAATTTCATATGTGATATTTAGGATTACACCAGTCTTTGCACTAGAACTTTTTATGGGATTTCTCTGCAAACAACACTTGCCACTGAAGAAGTTTGAAAGAGCTAAGAACCATTTTAGCAAATATATGGAAATCATACAGCAACAATTGTGCATTATTGTTCCAAGCAAAATGATTCGTAGGTACATGGAGTAGCAGATCCACAGAAAGCACAAGCCTTCTTAAAATCTTCCATATTATCTATGTCTAACCCATGATAAACACTTTTATTTTGTTGAAATTTCACTGAAACACAAAGCTGAGCTCATGAGGTCAGGAAGGAATTGGTAAATAAATACCTTTTCCTGTCGTGCCCTACCATGTCTAGGTTATAAACTTCAGCTTTTTCATAAGCTCTCTGAAATCCTTGTCAATAAGTAGAAAGAATGCAAGATTTGGTTGATTATCAGGTTCCTTACTCTATGCTTCAGAAGTGTCTTTAGGCACTACAGGAAACATTTTTAAAGGAGACTCCAAAAATTGCGCTGAGGAGCCATCACCTGCTTAGTTGACAGTGGTGCTGTATTTACTTTGATATTATCTACATTGGGAAAATTTCCTCAATTTTCCTTCTTTCCTAATTTTAAGATGATATCATCCAATTCATATTCATGCAAGGAATTAGTCATTTCTTCCTCATGATTAATAACCTCCTTATCTTCATTTAGTATTTTATAATAGTTCAAGTCAATGCCTAAGTGACCCAAATTGAATGGGGAATCTCTTCCCCTTATTTATATGCCTTTCCAATATTCATTCTGACTCTGTCAGATACTTATACTTCTAAAGCACTTTCTCCTGGAAACTTGGAGTTATAATCATAAGTAATAGTTAACTCTAAACAAAGAATCAGACAATGTACAGACTCTGCTGGCACAATCTTCTCAGTCTCTCTAGAGTTCTCAATTTATACCCTTTCTGATGTCCTAATCCATTTTTGTGGGAGGTATTTACCTATGTTATAGTTAAACATAAAAAGATCTACTTTTACAGTTTCTGTTTTTGCTTCATTTCTCCCTTTTTGTTATTACTCCAAACCCTCTCACATCTGTTCTACTTGCTCTCTTTCAAATTCTTAGCATCATTTTTAATGCTGTTACATAAATATATATATGCATATTATCTATATTTATATTCCTAAATATAATTTATTTAATCTGTATAATGCTAAAGTTGTCTCCAGCAATAAAGATCATCTAATCTTTAACAGGTTCTTTGGAGATTTGAGGGCAAAACACCAGACACCTTAGGATCCAATACCAGAGTTTACAAATGGCTCCCCCAGAATGACCTTCTAGGTAAGACTCTCAGAACAAACCTATCCTAGTTGACTTCAAAATCCTTTATATGACACTTAGTGAATGTATTATTTATTTAAGATAACAAGTTCTGGTCTGCACTTGGTCACTTTTAATACTCATTTTCTCTTAGCTACCATGTATCCAATGTGTTCAACTGGAAATTCGAATTTCATAGTTCAACTCTCAAGTCCAAAGCAATTCTGCAAAATATCTCTCTGGAAATTTAGTTTCTTCTTACACTGAGAGAAGAAAACATTTCACCAAGGTTATGAGTTTTAGAATCTTCACATATGTTATTTTTGGGATGAAAAGTGAGGGAAAACAGAAGTTGTGTGGTAAACTAAACTAATAAATTGAATTAAATAAAATTAATCTTCATGTAGAAAATCTCCTTTCAGTTCCTGATAGTGCACATTTATCATTTCGTGTCTAAGACTGCTAATTAATGTCAACCTGAATTCACCTTATTCTAGGTCATCCAAAAACCAAAGCCTTTGTAACTCATGGTGGAGCCAATGGAATTTATGAGGCGATCCATTTTGGAATCCCTATGATTGGCATTCCTTTGTTTGGAGAGCAACATGATAACATTGCCTACATAGTAGCCAAAGGAGCAGCTGTTTCATTAGATTTCAGAACAATAAAAAGGGCAGATTTGCTCAATGCACTGGAGGCCGTCATAGATAATCCTTTGTGAGTATAACCTTTTGAAATGTATATATGTTGGTATTTGTGTATCATTAATTATGCTTCTCACTGAAGGCCAAAGGTGCAAGAATTATCCTGGGACAAAAATAATGGAAGGTACAGAGACAAATTAGGGTAATATTCAGTGTCATTTGTTTTTCCTTTTTTGTTATTACTTTTAATTTCCATATTGTGCTTTATATTTCTTTTCTATGTAAATCATACCTTTCTTCAATGTGAAATCCTTCTACTTAATCCTCCACACAGCTTGTCCACCAGGCCTATGCCACCAGCTCTGGACAATTTTTATTTTTAATTCTTTTTGTAAAGTAATTGGTCAAAGATTAAATGATAGTATAAAACTTCTATAGCCAATAAGTGAAGTGAAATAAAATACTGGAGGGAAGAACCATTTTTTTTGTTCCTTTCCAGCCAGACCAGAAATAATCACACAGAAACTATATTAGTTAAATCACTGCTTGGCACATTATCTCTAGCTTTTTATTGGCTAACTCTTACATCTTAATTAGGCCAAACCAGTTCTTTATTCATTAACATTAAAAGCAACACACAGACAGAAGGGCCTCCAATACCATTTTTCCTTTTCTGTTCAAACAAAAAGGAATGCTTTAATATAGTAAAATTATATTTAATAGAACAGTTATCAAGCAAGAATTATAGTGGTTAGGAGGTCCTTTTGTTTATGTATTGCTTTCATTGGTTAATCAATAAAGAAACTGCTTGGCCTGATAGGGCAGATCTTAGATAGGCAGAGAAGACAGAACTGAATGTTGGGAAGAAGGGCAAAGTGGCAGACGTCATGATCTTCTGCCTGAGATGGATGCTAGTTAGAATCTTCCCAGTAAGCCACAGTCATGTGGCAACACACAGATTAATAGAAATGGCTTAAATTAAGTTGTAAAACTTAGCCAATAAAAATTAGAGCTAATGGGTCAAGCAGTAATTTGATGAATACATTTTTCCTGTGATTATTTTAAGTGTAAGCTAGATGGGTGTTCAAGACAAAACAAAGCAACCCTGTCTCCCACCATTCCCCCTTTTCTGTTTAAAAAAGAGAAAGGCTTTAACATAGTGAAATTACATTCAATAAAACAGTTATCAAGCAGGAATTACAGTTACAATTTTATATCTACTTTATCCTTTATCATAACTAAGAAAAACTATAAGTATAAATTCTTCAATTCCATCAAAGACTCCAGAAAGACATGAAATTGTCTAAGTAAACAGGAGGTACAATGTAAGTAATTTCTAAAACTGTAGAACTGAAGGGACATCTTGCTGCCTGGATAGTCACCCAAGGTACTTCTGTGTTGTTGGGGCATCTTTGGCCTACAGGTCCATAGTACCCAGAGGACTTTTTCATGAAGCAGGAAATCTTAAAGCTACTTCTGCCTATATTATCAGTTTGCCAGTAACGTTCATCTGTGTCCTTCAGAATGTCTGGCAGACTCTTTTATGTAGCAGCAACCCCAAAGAAACATCTCATCTTTAGGCAGGTGCAGCAGTCATTTCTCTGCAGGTCCTGCATGGCAGTTTATGTGGCCACGCAAGAGCAGATTCTTGCCCAGTTGCCTTATAAACGTTATAAGCAGCCTCTTTGATGCCCATCTTCTTCTTGAAGTAGCTTGTCCTGCCAGGTGCAGAAGTGTCTCATTGTCATGAAAAGTCCTAATTTCTTAAAACATTTAAATGTCATATTCTGAAGATCTCTGAAAGATTTTAAGAATACGTAAATGAAATATCTCCCTATAGATCTAGAAAACCTAACATAACTACAAGCTTGACTACTGTAGTTGAACAATAACCTATATTTCTTACTTATACATTACATTATTAAATGAACAACACAATCACAATACCTTAATCAAGAGCAGAAATATATATATATATATATATATATAATAAGATTGACCTTAGATTTGCATCAATAAACCAAGATCCATACAAATGCAAATCTCTATAGCATACACCCCTTTAAATATAAAGACAAATTTATAAATAATATTTAGGAATTTGAGTGTAGTTTTTCTCCAAACTGCTTCCTGCTGTTTATTGGACAAATAATTTTTGAGGGGTGTTTAAAGCAACCTTTCAGCGGGTCTTGGTCCATCAGCAGCACCAGTCTGGAAGCAATCCATAGGTTCTCAACCTCTGTGGAAACAAGAAAAGAACCTCTTTTCCAAGGCAACACATCCTTAAACCCAAATTTGGAAATTGTGATACCTTTATAATATACATGCTGGTTTCACTTAGCAGCCCATACAATGAAATGTCTCTCTGTACTTAGCTGCTTTACAGTCAACAAACTCAAAGAAAACACAATAATATACACAATTTAGACTCTCTGTGAATTTTCCATTATCTTTATGCAGCTTATTTTTCTTTATTCCTTTTATTCTAAGACTGTCTATACTCTGTCTCTTTAAGACTTTGTTTTTTAAATGATTTCCTTATTTACAACTCTCTATACATTTTTATTTCTCTCTCCCAAGACTACGTGCATTTATCCAACACTGGGACCCATTTAGACGTCTTTTATTTCTGAATCTGTCATATTGTGTATCTATAATTCTTTACTGTCCAGGAATGCTTCTTAAATTGCACAGTGCTTTTTTAAACTTAAAATGTGCCAATACTACGGTATATATGGTACTACCTGCTTGCCTGTCCAGGCTAAAACTCAAGCTGTACAATTACTATGATGTATATGGAACATCCTATTTGCTTGGCACAGTCCAGCATGGCAGAGCTTTTTTGCTGCCTCTGAGAGCCATGCCCACAGCTCCATTCTCAGGCATACAGCCAGTCCATGCTGCCATTAAGCAAGTTGCAGCAGTATGACCACAAACCCTATCCAAATATGCATCTTCCAATAGAACTAGGGTCACACTGGCTACAAGGCCAGAAATCTGGTATTTTAAGATGGTCACAACTGAATCAGTCTCATAAGGGAGCTGCAACACACCACCAGCAAATAGCAAGAAGCTGTGTTAAACTCTGCATTTTTGTGCATAAAACTCCTTTTCAAGCTTTCTCACATTTTACCTAGATTTTAGTCCACCCCATCGACACCAATTTGTTGGAGGGGAGAGACATTTTGGTTCCCAGCCGTCTAAACCCAAAATAATCACACAGAAAATGTATTAATTAAATCACTTCTTGGCCCATTAACTCTACCTTCTTATTAGCTAACTGTTATTAATTTAACCCATTTCTCTTTACCTATACCTTACCATGAGGTCATAACCTACCAACAAAGTACCAGCATGTCTATTTCCAGCGGCTTCATGGCATCTCTCTGACTCTACCTTCTTTCTCCCATCATATAGCCTAGTTTTCCCCGCTTAAATATTTTTTTCCTGCCATAGGCCCAAAAGGTTTATAGATTAAGCAATAAAAGCAACACACAGACAGAATGAACTCCCACATCATTTCCCCTTTTCCGGATATAGACATGCTAGAACATTGCTGTTAAGCCACTGCCACAGGGTGATATAAAGATTAATAGAAATAGGTTAAATTAATATGTAAGAGTTATCCAATAAGAAGCTAGAGCTAATGGGCCCAGCAGTGATTTAATTAATGCAGTTTCTGTGTGGTTATTTCAGGTCTAAACTAGCTGCATGTCCAAGTATAAACAAGCAGCCCTCCTTGGAACACTGAAATGTTAGAGGTGGTACCAGATATCGTACACCTAGAAGCCATAGGACACTATTACAACAGAGAAATTAAATGTTATAAAAGAGACAGGTAACTTTTATGAAAGTTGTAATACATCAAAAATGCATAGATATTAACATAAATTAAGTGTATGGTTAGATATTTAAATATACAGTCTGTCTCAGGATAAATTTAAATAATGAAAACTTATTGCTATAAAGAAAATTAAGAAGTTGATAATTGTTTTTCTTTGATTAAAAATTCATTTAGAAATTCTTTTCAAATAGCTTTTTTTAGAAAAAGAATATATTTTCTGACTTTTATCATTACTTCAGTCCCTTTAAAAATTTCATGTGGAATAAGTACCAGAATAAAATCTACCTCTTTTCATGTTAGCACTGCTACTGGTGTCATCCTTATTCAGATCTTTTGTAAGAAGATGCTTGTTTGTTCCTAGTCACTAAGACTCGAAACAACCAATCAGAAACTATATTAATTACAACACTGCTGTCGTATTAGTTTATGAACATTTTTTTGCTATCTCGTATATCTTAAATTAACCCATTTCTATTAATCTGTGTATCGCATGTGGTTTTGGCCTACCAGTAATGGCTGGCTATTTATCTCCTCCAGGGCCTGCATGACTTCTCTCTGGCTCCACCTTCTTTCTCCCAGAATTCAGCTTAGTTTTACCTGCCTAGCTCTGTTCAGCCCTGTCTTGGACCCGAGTCACTTCTTTATTAAGCAATCTTATTCACAGAATACTGTGATAATACTATGTCATTATTTTTTATGTTTACACAAAAAGATCCACATCAAGTACTTGTTTAGGGACTTATTTGGTTGAGAACGACTATAGATGTCCTACTTATTCAGATTTTGTTAGGGTCATATTTTTTTTGAGAATGAGTATAGGTTTCATAATTATTCTGATTTTGTTAGGAACCTATGTTGTTAAAAAAAGACTATAGAGGTCATCATTATTCAGATCTTGTTTAGGTACTTATGTTGTTGAGACTTCATGAGTGTCGTTTATCAATAAAACAACTTCACAGCACTTCCCTCTGGCTTTTAAAATCTTTCAATCCTCTCTACTTTTTTATATCACAAAAGCTAGTTTCAGGTTGGGCAATGTCGTCAGTTCCAGCTGAGAGGTCTCTGGGATCTGCTTCTGGATTGAATGCTCATTCAGCAATAGAAACTTACCTTCCACCATTGGAGAATAAGCACAACCAATAGGCTCTGTGTTTAAGGAGTTTCTTTCACAGACTTTGCCAATCTCTTAAAAAGAGGATATCTCATATTTGGTATTGAGGTTTGTGTAAGTTGCTCTTTGACTCTTCAATTGAACACCATCAGTAAAGAAGAGGAAAAGATCATTAAAATTATATATGTATATTTATACATAAAATTGTATGTGTTGTGGGAGAATTGAGTAAATTATTAATAGTGAAGTTTTCATGGCTTTTTCTGATATTGCTATTGGTACTTTATTACTGTCTGCCTTTCTTTTGTATTAACCTTCCTCACCCTTCCCTAAGGAGTTTCCCCACTTCTCATTTCCTAAAAAGATGAGTTACAAATTAAATTTTAAACATGCATACTAAGAAATGATGATCATTTAATATAATAAATTCATAATTCTCTTATTTTGCTTTGTAAATAAAAAGACAGTAAGTTACCATTATTACAATTGATACTTCTGCTGCATTAAACTGTCATCAGTGTTGATGATTTGTTTTTATAACCCTTCTCCTTTATATGCTCATTAATAATTAATTCAGCATTAGTATCAAGTACACCTTGTATTTGATTTTCAGTGTGAAATTTTTATAACACATACTTCTAAAATTACAATAAAAACAGAAAACAAATATCAACAATAAGAGTAAAACTTAGGCTTGATAGATGGCTTTGTGGATAAGGGAAGGTCTACTCCAGCAGCCAGAGTTCTGTTCCCAACACTTACATCAGTTGGTTTACAAACATCTATAGCTCTAAATCCAGCAGATCTCATAACAAACATAAACACACAAACATAAACACACATAGTTTACACACTTTAAACACATATTCTTTCAAACACATATTTAAACAAAATAGCAAAAAATTATTGAGATTATACTTTATAATAAGAATAATAAAAGTAATAAAAAATTAAATACAGTAACAGAGTAAAAAATTATTCTCCCTATTAATTTTATCAAATATTTGATGACCTTATTAGAAAAACGAAAAGCAATGAGAAGCAGCTATTGGGGCTAATTAATAAGAACCAGGACACATTTGTAATTAAAGCCACTAATCATTGATAGATGTACCATAAAAATCTCATTTCAGTCTTTATCATATTTACACAGATATGCACCACCATGGGGATTCAAGAGTGACTTGTCTTTTACTTCTACATCCTGAAACTAGTACACATTATGCACACAAAAATTACTAATATTTGCTTCTGGATAGCTAAAGTTTTATATACTCAAATAATATCTCATTTTGATTTCTTTTGTGTTTAAAACTTAGCTGTCTCTAAACTGTACTTTAGGAATATTTGATCTTTATTATTTTTCTCTTTCAATGCTTAACCTTGCATGCTCAAGGAACTCAGACATGCATCTGAACATGAAACAAAATATATTTTCTTTCTATATGGTGTGATTAACTTTAATGTTTACACAAAAGTTTACACATGTGCACTTTTCTTTTCTTATGTAAGTTAATGTCTGTTCTCCTTCTATCAGCTATAAAAAGAATGCAATGTGGTTATCAACCATTCATCATGACCAGCCCATGAAACCCCTGGACAGAGTCATCTTCTGGATTGAGTTTGTCATGCGCCACAAAGGGGCCAAGCACCTGAGGCCACTTGCACACAACCTCACCTGGTACCAGTACCACTCTCTGGATGTGATTGGATTCCTACTGGCCTGTGTGGCAGCCATAGCTTTCCTTTCCATAAAGTCCTTCTTATTCATTTATCGAAAGTTTGTAAAGACAGGAAATAAAATGAAGAGTGAGTAGAGAAGGCATATGAACTCCATTTCAGCATCGTTCTAGTTTATGAATAACCTTCTGAAGATTCACTGATTAATCTATCAAGGCATATCTTCAATAGAGGGGAAGGGAGAAATAATGCAATTCTCTCAAAAGAAAAGACATAATAGAAAAAGCTGAGCAAATGATAAGGAACAACCTAGTAAGCATATTACTTCTATGGTATCTCCTTCAGTTCTGCTTCCTGAGTCCTGCTTTCAACCCCTGGCCTACATTCTTCAGCAATGGACAGGAAGCTATGAGATGAAATAAACTCTCTTATGTATCAAACAAAAATGAAAATTTAAAAACTAAGGAGGGGCCTAGCTATTATTCAGGGCATGCAGCATTATGATGAGCAAATATGTGGTGGAGAGGTGAGACAGAAAGGGAAGTGGGAGCAGTTTGTTCTCTGTGAAGAGAGGTGGTATTGGAGACGTGAAGACAGCAAGGATTGTCCCGATGAGAGGCCTGAACTGCTATTGGAGGCCATGGTGTTATCTGGACCTGTGCTGCTGCAGAGGGCCATGGCACTTCTGTAGCAGGGGTCTGTGTCAACATACATGGCAATGTGTACCTCCTTGTTCTGGGCTCCTATTTGCAGCCATGATGTTGTCTGAGTATCGTATGGAGCTGATCCAGCCCCACACCAGCCACCACACAGTAGTACCAGCAGTGATAAAAGTGTAGAAAAGATGGCCCTGTTCCTTGTCTGGCCAGTGTGGGAGAGCTGGCCCCAGTGGTGTGTGCATGGGCGAACTAAACCCACCAATTGCTGGCCACAGGACTAGGGTGAGCTAGCCCTGCAACTTGCCTGAGCAGATAGGAAGAGCTGTCCCTAAACGAAGGTGTAAATGAGCTAGGCCTCATCAGTGTAGGAAAGCTGGACTGTACTCCTCATCTTGTCAGTGTCAGAAAGGCCTGTATGGCAGCCATAGCTTTCCATTCCATAAAATCTTTCTTATTCATTTATCGAAAGTTTGTAAAGACGGGAATGAAAACGAAGAGTGAGTAGAGAAGGCACATGAACTACATTTCAGCATCGTTCTAATTTAGGAACGGCCTTCTGAACATTCATTGATTATTAAGGCATAACTTCATTGGAGGAGAAGGGAGAAATAATGCAATTATATTATAATCTCACAAAATAAAAGACATAATGAAAAAAAGCTGAGCAAATTGTAAGGAACAACCTAGTAAGCATATTTCCTCTATAGTATATTCATCAGTCCTGCTTCCCGAGTACTGCATTGAAACCCCGGCCTACATTTCCTCAGCAATGGACAGGAACCTATAAGATGAAATAAACCCTCTTCTTTATCAAACAAAAGCAAACAAAAATGAAAATTAAAACCTAAAGAGCAGCCTCGCCATTATTCAGGGCATGCAGCATTATGATGAGCAAATATGTGGAGGAGAGATGAGATAGAAAGGGAAATGGGAGCAGTTTGTTCTCTGTGAAGAGAGGTGGGACTGGAGATGTGAAGACAGCAAGGAATGGCCTGATGAGAGAGGCCTGAACTGCTATTGGAGTCCATGGTGTTATCAGGACCTGTGCTGCTGTCATGATCCTACTGTAGCTGGGGTCTGTGACAACGTCCTTCTTATTCTGGCCTCCCATTTGAAGCTATGATGTTGTCTGAGTACAATGCTGAGCTGATCCAGCCCCTCACCAGCCACCACACAGTAGTACTAGCAGTGATAAAAGTGTAGAAAAGATGGCCCTGTTCCTTGTCTGTCCAGTGTGGGGGAGCTGGCCCCAATGGTGTGTGCATGGGCAAACTAAACCCACCAATTGCTGGCCACAGGACTAGGGTGAGCTAGCCCTGCAACTTGCCTGAGCAGATAGGAAGAGCTGTCCCTAAATTAAGGTGTAAATGAGCAGGGACTCATCAGTGTGGGAAAGCTGATCCTTACACCTCATCTTGTTAGTGTCAGAAAGTTGGCCCTTGTGACACTGGTGAGAAACAGTTAGCTCTGATTGTGTGGATACAAAAAAGCCAGCCTCATACCTCACCTGGGTATCATGGAGAGCTAGCATAGGTGACCAACTCAGCTACCACTCAGGCCCGCTACCAAGATTTTGAGCTGGCCCACCCAACACATACCACACCTGTGAGCTGCTGGAGTTGAAGGGGCAGGACCTGCAGAACTAAAGTTGCAGGATCTCATGACACAGGGCAGCAACAGGATAGGCCAGAGGAGTCTCAGAGAGGATCCAGCATTGATAGTGGAGCAGATCCCAGAGGTCTTGAACCAGTCCAATGACTCATTGCAGTGAACATTCACAAGTAAAGCTGTTTGTTAACCTCTCTTCACTTAAGAAGGGGGAAAACTGGGGGTCCCTGTCACTGTTGCTCAGAGACTGGAACTGGTGGTATTTGATAACATCAATGTATGTCATTGTACTCCTACTGAAATTGATCAAATGATATTTGTAACTGCTTATAGATGTTGAGAAAAGTTTGACACATGCTGTAAAGTGTTTGGGTTTAATGCATATGTTAAAAGTTTAGATTTTGATCCCTTTTACACTCCTAATTTTTGGCAGGCAGCACACGTAACTTTATGTGGAGTAGGCACTTAGGAAGGAGGACATACCATAGGCCAGACTAAAAGGTGAATATTGGGTTGGGAAAAAGCCCTTTCTTCTTGTCTGGAGATGGAGTTATTGGTGCCAAAATTATATCATTATATCTTTTGTTTGAGGAACTCCTCACAGTCTTTTCATTAATGATAGACGCAGGGGCCCAATGACGGGAGTTAGTGTGGATCCTCGCCTGAATAGCACACCATACAGAGGTTGTAGAAACCGGCTCAACATGGCATGGTACAGGTATGAGGGCGCTCTCCACATGGCCTAAGACAGGGTGCCCTGTGATCTGCTTACTTTAATCCTGCTAGATGCCTTTTATTTGAGGAGCTCCAAGGACGGGCGACTTATGACAGGATAATCCCCCAACCTAAGGCAGGGCCCTGGGAACCCTAGGACGGGTAAGGGGGAAAGAAAAAAGGCCTGGTCCCCACTCTACCTAGGAGTCATCGAGCACCCCTCTGTTCCCAGGAGAGGTGGATTGCTTCACCACTCGAGAGGAGGGTCTCTCCTTGTCTCAGTCCCTTCTCCTTTGGTCTGACACCAGGGATGACTCTAACTGGTGCTCTCCAGGTGATAGCTGCCTGCCTTTGTATGGGAGGGGAGGGGATCTGTTGGGAGCTGTTTCCCCCTAGAGATCATTGCAGGAACCATCGCCCTGGTGAGACTGTGGGGAACCCCACACCCATGGTTGTGCTGGGAATGGTCCTGTTGCCCCACACCCAGTTGAAGCTGTTAATGGAGAAAAATAAAATTAAAAAAAAATGAATAATAAAAAAAAAAGAGTATGCCGTGTGACACACTGTGAGACACTGCACATTCTACCATGAGACTTTTTGTAATTTTAATTTTCTATTGTCTTTTTGTGAGGGAAGGTACAAGGATGAATGACCGATCTCAGAGGCCTAAGAAATGAGTGTGGCTGCAGTGTATGATATGAAATTCAAAGAATCAATAAAAAATTGTGGGAAAAAATTAAACAAGGAAATAACCCTTATGCTTTAATGAAATAATAGTGTGACAAAAAATGTAAGCAAATATGGATCTCATCTGCAAAGCCCTTTCATATTCATACGAGTTGTTATTACAGCTGGGTGTTGTATAATTACATGTGTATGAGGGAGTTAGTTCAACAATCATATCAAAAAACAATAACTGACAAAATTCCTACATCTTATCATAATATCCTACTGATGATTGCCTCATAAAATTAAAGACAAGGTTAAGAAGGCTTGAAGAAAAGAATAATATTGTACTGTAAACGATGGGAAAAGATGTAAATTTAGTCTTTCTTTTTGTTTTGTTTTATTTGTTTACTTTAATGTTTTGTTTGCTTTTATTATTATTTTTCATTTATTTTCCACACAAACCTCAGTTTTCCCTTCCTCCATTCACCTCCTTACTACCTTCCATCAGTGCCTCCTCCATTAAAAGGAGCAGGTCCCCCATGGGAGTCAGCAAACCAAGGCAGACCAAGTTGAGACAGGATCAGGATCCTCCCCTCCATCAAAGCTGGGCAGGCATCCTAACACAGGAAATAGATTTCAAGGAGCCAGCTCATGCATCGGGGATAGATCCTGGTTCCACTACTACGGACCCCACAAACAGACCAAGCTTTACAACTGTCACCCACATTCAAGGGCCTAGGTTTGTTCCATGCAGGCTCCGTACCTGTTGATCCAGAGTCATGAGCTCCCACTAGCTCAGGTCTTCCCTTCTGTTGGTTTCCTGTCATGATCTTGATCCTGCTGCTTCCTATGAAAATATTGAATGAGACAAAGAAAGTTCTAATTTGGTCCCAAGCTGGACCTGGATGGAGAGGGGAGGACCTTGGACTTCCCACAGGGCAGGGAATCCGGACTGCTCTTCAGACTTGAGAGAGAGGGGGAATGGAGTAGAGGATTCACATTATGATTGAAGATTATTCGGAAGGGATACGAAAACAAGGGTTTAAGAGAAGGTCCAAAGTTGAATAATCCTTCAGCAAGAGCTTAAAACTGGCAGAGAGTTGAGTATCTGAAAACAGTTGTGTCTCTTCAGTGAGATGATTCAGTCCCACCAGGCAAAGGGATGTATCTACTCCTCAATGTTTATGAGAAGGCGTTTCTGCACTAACAACTTGTTAATATGTGACCTGTGCGGTGTGGAGGAGGCCGAGAGACATAGGCTATGGGGTATGGCTTGCTCTTCGGGTAGAGCACTGGGAATGGTTATAGTGTGGACTATAAGACACAAATTTGACCAGGTTTGCGTGGAAACCCCTTCAGACAATAGATTTGACTATTTTATTTTAATCTACAATGCAGGTTTTCTTTGGATCTGAGCAATGAGGAGAACAGTGTAAATTATTGGTTTAGGTTTAAATTTTGGTTTAGGTCTTGATGTGTTTATGTACCCTCACAATGTCCTTTTAAGCGTGACACTCTAATTCAGAGAAAAAAAACAATTTAAACTTTATCTGACTGCAACAAGGTCTCTAAACAATATTAAAAATTCCCTTTTAGTGCAGAGAGGTGGTGGTGCATGACTTTAACTTCAGCACTTGGGAGGCAGAGGTAATCAGACCTCTGTGCATTTGAGGCCACCGTGGTATACAGAGTGAGTTCCAGTCCAGACTCCAAAGATACAAAGAAAACCTGTGCCTCAAATAAAGACAGTTCATCTTGTTCACTTTTCTTATCAAGTAAGGTTTCTACTACACATGTATATTCCAAGTTATTTGCAATGTTTAATTAACCATTTTGTGACTTTAGAAGCAAAACATGGAGCTGAAAGTAGTTGCCTATTCAAATTAGCCCAGCACATAATTGGTATAAGCAAGACCAGAAATTTAAAGTCAGATGTCTACATAGCTAGAGGAACTGGAGAAGATGCATTGGAGAGAAGTTTCAAAACTTAATCAGTCTTCAGGCAGAAAACTTTATTAACACTGCTTGAAAGACATCAGAGCCCATCAGGGTCCTCAGTAAGATGATTCAGTTTTATCAAGGGAAAAGAAATGTTTACTCTTAAAGTTTATAAGATTTATAAGGTTAGCTTGGATGGTGTACATGAAACACTGTCTCTAAAGAAGGGACAGGTGGAGAAAAGGAGAAGGAAGAAGCAAAGGAAGATGAGGCCCATTATCAGTTTAAATAGAGTTTGCTCGTCCAAACATGCGAATAATGTTCTTGAGGGACAATTTAAATAACTCTATTATTTTCTCAGTTACTATAGGGAATGTCTTTGATAAGCATGAGAACGTGTCTCTGAATATTAATAAAATTTAAAATAATTCTTTATTTTAAATATTTGAGTAGTTTATTTGCCACTCTTAAATGAAACTTAACTTCTAATATTTTATATCTGTTTGTTTATCCTATTCTCATCCTGTAACTCTTTATTATTCTATGATTGATATCAGATATAATCCTTTGAACAGTCGATCCTTTGTGGCTGTTTCTAATAGACCCATATTAGATATGTTAATGAATCCATATATTAATATATCTTCTATATAGGTATTTTTCAACAAATTTTACTATGCTCAAACAATTTTGTGGTTGTTCTGTTGCAACTAAAACTTAAAGTCCCTATCATCAGGCTCATAGACTCTTGAAAACTAGAGCTCACTGCACAACTTGAAGGCAGCTTGACAGGTTAGAAAATGTCTCTACAAAGCTGCTCAGTTGTCCTGAAACTCTTACAGACAGCTTGGATTGTCTCTCCTTTTTTCAGGTTATTCATATTGTAAGATATTTCTTAACAAACTAAACTTAGTAGAAAGAAACTAGCCAGCATGACTTTCTATTCATAAAATCAATACAGTTGACTTGCCCTGTGGACAAATCACAATGTGCAGAAACAAAATTTCTAAAACAATAATACAATATATGGCTCTAAAGGAGAAGCAGGCCTCTAAGAAATTAAAATTGACTTTTTTATAAATATTATAATAAATTTAAAATAAGATATTGAGTTTATCATATCAACAAAATAAGTCAACAAATGCTATTATCATAACCCAGACTTGGATAACTTAGTCCTCAGAAAGCCTGAGAAAGCTTGGAAAAGAATAGAGTAAAGCATGTTTTCTTGGTAGCTGCAATTTCTCAGGTCTGCTCTGCTTGCTAGAGGCAAGCAAGCGCTCTCATCTAAGAGAGGCTTCCTGATCAGCTTTAGCTGCAAAACCCTGCAGCTCATTTAAGAGATCCTGCCACGAAACACTTAAAGGGTGTTGACGAAAAGCTGAACGCATGCTTTTCAGTTTTCAGTCATAGCAGGAAAAAAGCTGTGCTGTTTAAAAATGCTGGCTTTCTGGGCCGTCCTGCCAGGGCAAACTCTGACTGTTTGAGGCAGGAGGGCCGACTACAGAGAGAGGACTTGTGTGTTGTCTGTGGACATAATGCTGTAGCTTGCTTGCTGGCAGGGACCTTGAAACGCCATAGACTTGTGGCAATAAACATGGCTACAGTCAGTACCTCTGCCATGAGGCTGTAAAGCTAAGGAATGGGCTGGATCCAGCCGCCAAAGCTACGGCTTTAATCCTACCCATATTACTCAGTAATTTAAAGGCTCATGTGGTCAGAAAAAGAAAGAGAGATACAGTAAAGAGAGATTCAAAAACAAAACAAAACCTTTTAAATAATTTACAGTGTGTTAAAAATATATGCAGACTAAAAGTTAAAGTTCTTAAAGTAAAAAACAAAAAAAAGGAAGAAAGTGAGTAGTTGGGTGTGGTAGGACACAACTTTAATCCCAACACTTGGAAGGCAGAGGGAGATTGACCTCTGTGACTTCAAGGTGTGGTAGCACACGCCTTTAATCCCAATGCCTGGGAGTGAGAGACAGGTGGATCTCTGAGAGTTCAAGGACAGCCTGGTCCACAGAGTTGTTCCAGGTCAAAGATATACAGAGAACCTGTCTCAAAAAGCAAAAAGTTAAAAGTAAAGATAACTGAAATAGTGGTTGGTTAGAACAAAGCTGCACAAAGATGGAAATTACAAAGAAAATTTTGATACTGTATGCTATTATGCTCTCTTTGAATTGTTTGAATGCTCAGGAAAGAGCAATAGCTGCTAAAATATATTTGTTTATAAATGCTGCTGAACTAATCCAAGATAGATATTTTGAAAATACCTTGACTTCAGAATTTGGATCTAAGGATATGATACTTTGGAAAAGTTTCTTTTTTTGTTTTCACAGTGGATGAAAGCCTGTTGATTGCTTCTATCCCAGTATGGTATGATAGACCACGTCCTCCTGAAAGGTTGCTGTGAACACCTTCAGAAAATGACTTCAATCAACTGCTGACTGAGATGAACCTGGCACACAGGTTATACCATGAAAGACCTAAATAACAGCGCCCCCATTCAGCACGAAGCAGTTTGGAGAGAAATAACTGCACCGATATTCCCAAATATTGTTTATAAATGTTCTTTTACATTTAAAGGGGATATGATATAGGTATGAATAATTTGCATTAATATGGATTTTGCTTTAGTGATTTAAATTTAAGGTCAATCTTATTATATGTATATATGTTTCTGATATTGACTAAGATATTGTGTTTGTATAGTTCATTTAAAAATGTAATGTATATAGGTTGTTAATGGGTAATCATTAATAATAGTCAAGTTTGTAGTCCTGTTAGTTAGATTTTCTAGATGTACATAGATATATTTTAGATAGACATTCTTCATATCTTTCAAAGACTACAGAATAGGACCTTTAATGTTATAATAACTTAGGACTTTTCATGACAATGAGACGCTCTGCTCCTGGCAGCATTAATCTACTTCAAGAGGACGATGGGCATCGAAGAGCCTCCTTATGGAGTTTGATAGCCACTTGGGCAAGAAACTGCTCTTGCCTGGACTATTGTATAAACTGGACACAGACAACCCTGCAGAGAGAGGACTACTAAACTTCCCTAAAGGTGAGATGATCTTTTGGGGTTCCTGATACATGAAGAAGTCTGCAAGACATTCTGCAGGACACAACAGATAGTGACTCAACTGACTTTGAAATTTCCTGCTTCATGGATATGTCTCTATGGGCCTGTAGGCCAAAGATGGATGCCCCAACGGTACAGAGAAACTTTGGGTGACTGTCCAGGCAGTGAGATGTCTCTGTCATTTCTAGAGTTTGGAAGTTGCTTATTTCTTGTTTGCTCAGGAAATATTGTATCTTTCTGGAGCCTTTGATGGAGTTGAAGAATAGATAGATAGTAAGTTTTCCTTAGTTATGATAAAGATAAAATAGATGTAAATTTTGTAATTTTTACTTGATAACTGTTTTGTTATATATAATTTTGCTATGTTAAAATTAAAGCCTTCCTTTTTTGTTTAAACAGAAAAAGGGGAAATGATGGAGGAAGGTCATTGGTTAATTAATAAAGAAACTGCTTGGCCCTGATAGGTTAGAACATAGGTATGTGGAGTAAACTAACAGAATGCTGGGAGGAAGAGGAAGTGATGTAGGACACCATTTCCTCTCCTCTCTGGGGCAGAGGCGATGAAGCTCCTACCCAGGATGGACGTAGGCTAGAATCTTCCCGGTAAGCGCAACTTGGGGACTTACCCAATGCTGATAACAGATTTCACAATATAGTTGTAGGATATATATTCTACCATCAGAACATGACAAATTCTCCAGAATCTATCAATCATAAATTAGGCTCACAAAACAATCCTCAGCAAGTTCTAAGAAACCTAAACATTCAATCTCTCACTATGTACAATCTTTTACAATTTCAATAAAATGGCCACTCTCACTTTTTTTTATGCAGTACCTTGGTGGTTTGACAGCCAGAAGAAAGTGATAGATGAAACCAGAACCTTATGAGGTTGGAAGTGTTCAATGTGGTCTCGACAGATCCCAGACAGGCTGTATCACTTCTCAAGCAAATATCAGAAGTTTGTGTTCAGGGCTTCTGACTTTTAACCTCTGTTGCAGCTTGAGTTCATTTCCATTGTTTCTGGTCTCCCAGCACATTGTCTTTTTCTTGGTAGCAACTCAAATTTATGAATATCTCTCTATATAAAATTCATTTTCCTTCCTCACCTACCTCTTCTCATATTATATAGTGTGTGGATACATGTTTAACATTAGGCAGGCATGTAATTTTCAGAAGAGTACTGTAAACAGACCATCTTTTAGTGATATGTGTAACTAGATAAAATTGCATATTAAGGAGTCTTGGTTTCTTTCTTCATTCCCTCTCCCTCCCTCACTCCTTCCGTCCTTTCTTCCTTCTTTTCTCCTTTTAATTTTGACATCTATTTCTTACAGTGCTTCCCTACAGGTTGGAGAGATACACTGTTGAGGCATCCATAGTACCAACAGTGAATGACTTCTCATTGTATGTGTCACACAGGCCTCAAAAATATCACAGTAGCTTTTAAATAAAATTCTATTCCTATTCTTCTTTTAGTGCCAAATCTTGAAGTGCACTTGGATTGAATCTCTAACTACTGTAGAACCATTAGAAAGAAGATTAGGATTGTCACAAAATTTAGCCTTTAAAAAACACTTAATGTTTATTGTCTAGGCAAAAAAATATCCTCTAAAGACAATGGATAAACAATTACCCCTACAAAATAAGTATGTCAGGAGAGTCTCATGGCCTGCTCCTCCCTAGTACAGGAACTGCCACATTCTTTGTGGTCACTGACATTGGTGCCATTCAAACAAATAAGATTTCAGAGTTCAGATTCCATATTTGCATTTAAAAGTAGGTCAGATGTGAAACATTCTCTAAATTTCTTCTAATAAACAACATATTTCATTGCTTTTGAATTTAGTGTTACTCAATTTCTCAGAACATAGATAAAACACAATCAGAGTCTTCATAAGAATGGAACATAAATGTCACTAACACAGACCCTGATGAAATCATTATCATCTACCAAAACTCCATGAACCCAGCCTACACTGTTCACTGTTTGTTTTTTCAATTTCTGGTCTTCTGGATTCCAATCTAAATGTCCCACAGAATATGCTTACAGAATTCTAGAGTCTTGCGTTATCATATGTCCAAATGTTTCCAAATTTCTTTTTAAAAGATCATTAGACAAAGATTTATGTACCTTAAAGAGAGGCTATTAAGTAAAAAGGCCACTTAACATTAATTTCCTATGTTGGCTACTATTCTCATTATCATAACCTTACAGCCTACAAAAAGTCAACTTAGAATAGGAAGTATTTACTTGTAGAGGCATTTCCAAAGAATATTAACCCTTTAGTTCCACAATATAAAAGGAATTGCTGTTAAGGCTCTCACCAACATGAGTATTCTCATGGATTCAATGACATAATGGACCTCAAAAGCTCAAAATATGCTCCAACAAAAGCCATTCCTCCTACAACTTCCTTTTTTGTCAGGCACTAACCTAATGATGACACAAGTAAGTAATGAGTGGATCTTGTTTTTAAATAACAGACTTATCAATATTTGATGTGGGAGTGTCATATATCAATCTGTTGATTTCATTGGTTAAATAAACTGCCTTGGTTCTGATAGGTAGGAACATAGGTGGGTGGAGTAAACAGAACAAAATGCTGAAAGGAAGAGGAAGTGAGGTCAGAAAGCATGCAGCTCCGCTCAGAGCCAGAAGCCTCAGGGAGAGACGCCATGCTCCTGTCTAGCGGGCAGACGGGATTAGCTCTGCTCTCTGAGGCAGAGGGATGAAGCTCCGACCCAAGATGGATGTAGGCTAGAATCTTGCCGGTAAGCGCACCTTGGGGTGCTTACTCACATGATTAGAAATGGGTTAAGAGGTTGAAGCTAATGGGCCAAGCAGTGCTTAAAAGAATACAGTGTCCATGTAATTATTTCGGGTAAAGCTAGCTGTGTGGGCGGCCGCTCCTTTTTCAACAAATATTGTCTTTTATTGTGTTTAGGTAACTGTATGACCATCATTCTAAGAGAGTATTTGAGAAGTGTCTATACAGCATTTTTGGCTGTAGTAAGTATTGATATTGGTGAGTGTTTTTCTGTCCTAGCCTGAATGGGTTGTGCACTTCTATTGTAAGCTACTATTCAACTTTCTAACACTACTAGTCTTAGTAAGGCTAACCAGTTCTGGATATGTGAAAATTGTCATTTTCTACAGGTTATATAGCATGGAGTCACCATGTTGAGTCCAGGAAGTTTCCCTCACAAATGTAGTATAATAGATAGGATGCCAAACTGAAAGTTTACGGGATTGCTGGGTCACACCAGGAGCCTGAGGTAGAACATAATGCAATTTGATATTTTTCAGAAGAGAACACTTGGAATATTTGTTGCTCAAAGATAAGAATATACACAGTGCTGATGCCCATGAGTACGGGGTGATTATGACAGCAATGATTATAGTCTGTGCTTGATCAGTGGTGCTTATTTCTGCAATAATGCTTCATTTTTCTCCTAAATTAGTAATGATTTGAACAGCATTTTTTTAATTTTTTATTAAGAAAAAGAAAAAAAGTTTCTGCCTCCTCCCAGCCTCCCATTTCCCTCCCCCTCCTCCCACCCTTCACCCCCTCCCCCCATTCCTTTCCCCCTCCCTCTCCAGTCCAATGAGCAGTCAGGGTTCCCTGCCCTTTGGAAAGTCCAAGGTTGTCTGCTATTGATCTTCAATAATAAAACAATTTCTATATCCACAGGAAATGGAAGAGTTTGCACAGAGTTCTGGCTAACAGGGTGTCGTGATGCTTTCTCTGGGGTCAATGATCACAACACAAGAAAGGGCCAACACAATTGCATCAGCCCTTGCACAGATTCCACAAAAGGTAAAATGAGGTCCTCTTGGAAGGCAATTGTCTACTTAGTTTAGTCAAGTCTGGAAAGGGGTGACACTAGAAGGTTCCTTTATGTAAAATTAAGTATTATGATTGCCCTTAGTCAGGTTAGAAAGAAAGATAAAGATGAAGTGAATCAGCTGGACCTTTCCTGGAATCAATTCTATTTCTACTGGATTCTACTACATTCTACAGAATGTGTTTGTGATGACAATAACCGTGACCTAAACATCGTGATCTCAGGGAAGCGTGGTAAGTGAGCGCAATCTAAACTTCTCTAGTCTGATGATACTGGGAGCAAAAGTATCCAAGAATAACTAAATTCTCAGTGGTCACTCAAACCTTTTCCTTGAGTCTTATTTGAATCTAGATATTCAGGGAAAATGAAAGTTTATTTAAAACTTTATTAGCAGATATAGAAAAATATCTGTAGTATAGCATTAATAGTCTTCCAGGTCAGCAGTAGCATAGAGACTTCCTAATTTTCCTCCCCTCTTCATGAGAATGCTGAACTAGGATTGCTTAGTTACCACTAAGAAGACGTCCCAGAGAATGCAAAAGAAACAGTTCACCATCTCAGTCCCTTTGGACCCTGTTCATTGAGGGAAAAAAAAAAAAAAAGGAAGAGTCGGCCATTCTAGATTCTGCCAAACCTAAAACAGGACGATGTAAACGAGAAGGTGGAATAGTCCCTGTTCTTCTGGTGAACCACACACAGTCAAACATTGTCTATGGCACTTTGTCTCTAACCCAGAAGAGGAAAGTGTGTTTCATTTAGGAAGAAATGGGAACTAAGAGATAATCCAGTAGAAAGAGGATTGATACCAGGAAAGGTCCGGCTGACTCTCTTCATAAGGTATATGAAGATAATTTGCCACATCTGAACTTTAACCTGGAGTATGTAGGAACTAGATTGTAGGTTTCTATCCCATGAAATCTCCCTGTAATAACTCATACTGGTTTTCCCTAAGATCCTGAAGAAAAGTTTAAATTTATTGTTGCAAACAGATATTGAACATG
Source organism: Microtus agrestis (assembly GCA_902806775.1). Classification (NCBI taxonomy): domain Eukaryota; kingdom Metazoa; phylum Chordata; class Mammalia; order Rodentia; family Cricetidae; genus Microtus; species Microtus agrestis. Next base: position 2,188,399 of record CADCXT010006972.1, read on the forward strand.
TAGGTGAAGCTCTCATTTAGAAGGGTGTTTTGGGATTTCAAAATAAGCACCATTTGTGTGGTCTGCCCGTGGAACTGCTTGGCATTTCACAAAGTGCATTAACCCTGAAGTGTTTTGCCATCTATCATATGGGTCAGATGCAGCACCATTAGGATTTTGAATGATATCTACAGCTACTAGCACTTATGAGCAGCACAGCAGGTTCCTTTCCCACATGAACGGAATATCCAGAATAAGCGACAGTGATATGACTCGTGTGATGAAGTGCTCTGCACTTCCTGAAATTCCTGAGTAAAACCGGTGCCTCAACCAACGATGAGTAGTATTAGACTTATTTTTTATATGTTAAAAAAATTATGTCAGTCGCTCTTTGTGGTTGTTATTTTTGTGCTGGAGGTAAAATCTCCTCAATATGCAGAAGGGCACAAGCAAGCAAGGGGAATTTCATGCCACCATCTAAATCACTGGTATTTAGTGGACAACATCAACACATACATTCTGTGAGGTTATGGCAAGGATAGTATAGATAGAAACTCCATTCTCTGATTATCCATGGTGGCACCTTTTCCAAAGAACTTGTAAATGGAGAAAAATTGTAAATTTGGAATATTTGCCAGAAATAAATAATGAATACCAAAAAACAAGTGTCAAATCCTATTAAAATAATAGGGCAAATAAATATAAGTAAGATCTGTGTTTTTTTAAACTGACATGAATTTAATAATGGAAAATTGGAAGAATTGTAATAAATAAACATAAAGTTTAAATATTCTTCTTTGCAGATGATTTGTGAACATATAAACTTTTAAAAATATATTCATGTTTCATTAACTCTCTCTTGTGTGCACATAAAAATTCATGATGACATTTGACCTGATTAAATGTTTAGAAAAACATAGACAGTGTTGCCATACTCTGCATTATGTCTTTATGGTTCTTATAGTATAATATTTCTTTACCTGTTTTGCACACTGGGTATTCAAATGGCATTTAGCTATGCATTGTCTCATTCCTATAATACTATATTTTAAATTTTGAAATCTGATAGAAATTATTGTCTAACTTCTAACAGGTGCTTTGGAAATTTAAGGACATGAAACCAGATACATTAGGTCCCAATACCAGGATTTTCCAAAGGGTGCCCCAGAAGGACTTTCTGGGTGAGACTCTGGGAAACTGAAGCATGAGTAACAAGCTAAAGAGTGATAGGAAGCAAACTGATTTGTTTCATAAAAGTCAAAAAATAAAACCGATTTTTAAATATTTTTTTGCTTGAAAGAGAATGATAATGTGAGCTGGCGTTGTATGTTTGTATTTCAGGAACAGAGTGTGCATGGTAAAAGAAGCTGCCTAATATAGGGAGCATTGTGTTCTTACCTTGGCTTTTACAGATTCAATTTTATATCTTTTCCTTTTTCTAAAGCAGGAATATTTCAAAAATACAAAGAAACATTAATGATCAATGACATAGTGCCCTTCACAAAAATTTCACACTGTTTATCATACACAATACAGCACACTGTTGTTCTTTTTTCATTTCCGAGTTTCTCTGTAGCTGTGGAGACAGTCCTGGAAGTAGTTCTTGTAGACTAGGCTGGCCCCAACCTCACAGAGATCTGCCTGTCTCTGCCTCCTGACTGCAGGGGTTAAAGGTGTGCGCCACCACCTCCCATCTACAATACAGCACTATATTTGCCATGGTATTCCTGGATCAATACAGCACTCTGTTTGTCATGGTTGTCCTGAATGCCCTAAAAAGACTTGTATCAGACTTGGTACATGTGTTTTTAATATTTTCCCTTGTGAAATACATTTTTTTGAGGAAACCATGCACAGGTACTATATTTTCATCATTTTCAGGCTCATTTCTGCTTCTATCAACTCCTGCTTTGCCCTCTACCATATCATCATCCCACTGAGCCCTATTTTTGATGCTGGTTATATACACATGTTTAGGGCTGACAATGGAGTATTGGATAATAGATGAGGGAGGTCATACTGGAGAAACCTGACACTCTCACCTTGACAGCCATTGATTGCTCATAGTTTTTCCTATAGCAATAGGACTTTGTTAAATTTTCCGCATCTATGTTGGCAAGTCAAATGGTACTGTCATTACACAGGTCTTACTTAGGCAACCATACTCATGATAGTTCATGGATGCAATATCCCTATAATACATACATACATGCATACACACAAATATATATATGTATATAATCACAATCTTCCATTATGGTCCCCTGGCTCTTACGTTCTCCTGATATCTTTTCCAAAATATTTCCATTGCTTTTGATTTAGAAGTTGTGCTGCTTTTTTAAATTTTTTTTATTGAGAAAAGGAAAAAATAATTTCTACCTCCTCCCAGCCTCCCATTTCCCTCCCCCTCCTCCCACCCTTCTCCCCCTCCCCCCACTCCTCTCCCCCTTCCTCTCCAGTCCAAAGAGCAGTCAGGGTTCCCTGCCCTGTGGAAAGTCCAAGGTCCTCCCCCTTCCGTCCATGTCTAGGAAGGGGAACGTCCAAACTGGCTAGGCTCCCACCAAGCCAGAACATGAAGTAGGATCAAAACCCCGTGCCATTGTCCTTGGTTTCTCATCAGCCCTCATTGTTCGCCATGATCAGAGAGTCCGGTTTTATCCCATGCTTTTTCAGACACAGTCCAGCTGGCCTTGGTGAGCTCCCAATAGATCAGCCCCACTGTCTCCGTGGGTGAGTGCACCCCTTGTGGTCCTGACATCCTTGCTCATGTTCTCCCTCCTTCCACTCCTCGTTGGGACCTTGGGAGCTCAGTCCAGTGCCCCAGTGTGGGTCTCTGTCTCTATCTCCATCCATCACCAGATGAATGTTCTATGGTGATATGCAAGATATTCTTCAGTATTGCTATAGGATAGGGTCATTTCAGGTTCCCTATCCTCAGCTTCCCAAGGAACTAACTGGGGACATCGCCTTGGGCTCCTGGGAGCCACTCTAGGTTCAAGTCTCTTGCCAACCCTAAGGTGGCTCCCTTAACTAAGATATGTGCTACCCTGCTCTCCTATCCAACCTTCCTTTATCCCAATCATCCTGTTTCCCCAAGTTCCCCCAATCCTCCCCTTCTCACTTTTCTATCCCCATCCCCCCTTATCCCCATCCCACTCCACCCCCAAGATCCCAATTTTCTCCCCAGCAATTTTGTCTACTTCCCATAGCCAAGAGGATAACTATATGTTTTTCCGTGGGTTCACCCTCTTATTTAGCTTCTTTAGGTTCACCAGGTATACACTCCATGACCTTTATTTATGGCTAGAAGCCAATTATGAGTGAGTACATCCCATGTTCATCTTTTTGGGTCTAGGTTACCTCACTCAGGATAGTGTTTTCTATTTCCATCCATTTGCATGCAAAATTCTAGAAGTCATTGTTTTTTACTGCAGCATAGTACTCTAATGTGTATATATTCCACACTTTCTTCATCCATTCTTCCATTGAAGGGCATCTAGGTTGTTTCCAGGTTCTGGATATTACAAATAATACTGCTATGAACATAGTTGAACAAATGCTTTTGTCATATGATAGGGCATCTCTTGGGTATATTCCCAAGAGTGGTATTGCTTGGTCCAGGGGTAGGTTGATCCCGAATTTTAAGTGTACTTACTGGCTTTGGGAATCCAATGATCAATTATTCTCTTCCTTTTTGACCAGCTGTGGATATCTGCAATATTCTCCACTTGCTGCAATAAAACATTTTTAATGAGTGGTGAGAGCTAGAGTTACCTGTGATTATAAGGATAAAGCTAGTAATACAGTTAGAAATTATACTTGCTTTGGAAAACAGCAGTAGGCGACTCTACATCTGAGGTCTGGGATGTCTCCAGTCATGGGCAGCTGACTCACTTTACAGTACCACTCATGAATTTCTTACCACTCACTAGCCTCAAATGCAATTAGAGTTAGATTTATCTTCATTACACCTAAGATAAAAGTGTCACAATTTTGCTATTATGGATATCTTGCCATGCCAGTCATTGTTATAAGCCATAGGTCTGACAGCTAATAGGACTATTGATTACAGTTTTCCCTATAGATCTTATGTAGCTACTACCAATACTATTAATATCCTCAGAAAGAAAGTTTCCAAATCAATTGCTTCTTAATGGCTCCAAGTTCTAAGCCTGAAGTGTATAATGCTTTCAGACATCTTATCTTCAAGACCTGGGAATCAATTAAGGACAATGACTAAAATCCATATTTTTGGGAAGATTCCAGGGCACCCCGCCCACACAAAACCAACAAGTGAAAGTGAAATATTCCATATCTGCACTGGATATTTTGATAACAGTCTATGATTCCTTAGGCTAACGACATCAGTACATTTGATAAAACATTTTCCAGTCCAATAGACACATGTGTATGCATGAGTATGCACGTACTAATAAGCAAACCTATATGACAGTGTTTCCATACTGACTCCTTGAGTGACTTTGGTTCCATTTCATACACTGGGGAAGAAGTAATGAAAAAAAGAAGCAAGAAAGAAATGGATGGCACTAACATATGAACTCCTTAAGTTAATAAGTTAAAACAAACATATGATATTCTTAAACATTCAATTTCTTCCATCCACAATGTACTCTGTTCAATTGAAAATCTCTTCACATTGTTCCCGCATCATCATGTGCCACATCTGTCATTAATCCATCACTCAACTAATTCTCCTGTAAATGCTAGCATTACCTTTAAAGAAAACAAAAGGTGCAGCTCTTTAAGTTACACTACTTTGAACTTCGATGATTCTTTCTGTGAGACTTTAAAACAATTTAAATAATCCAATATAATTTTCAATGTTAAAAATACCCTGACCCTTTGATCACTTGATTACAGATTTTTGCATATATATATATATATATATATATGAACTCTAATTAGTATATTTTCTGTTTTTCTTCTGATGCTACGTCATTCGAAAACTAAAGTCACATGTCAGTTTCCAGAATCTTCATGCGCAGTCTTACAGAAATTGATGACCTCAGGAATGGTCGCCATAGTGATTCCTTGAGAGGAGGGAATGTAGATGCATGCACTCAAGAACGTTTTAGAGCCTTTGTTGAGTAGATTCTGATAACAACCTATTCAACTACTTCTTGGGCTTATGAAAGACCAGTGGACAGGGAAGATGAACCAACTGACTGCTTTAGCAGATAATATCACTCAGATTAGTCTATTAACTGTGAGTCTAACAACCCAATTGCTAGTGTTTTATTTCCCTAGGGTCATGTGTAGGAGGAGGCTATTGTCTATCTGCTTCCCAGGGCTTCAGTCAATAGAGTTTGTTAGGTGCATTCCCAAGCTATTTAAGAAATTATATGTACGCAAATATGTTAATCAATATACATATGCAAATTTCTTAAAAATGATATCAATAAAATATTTATAAGCTGTGCAATTAATGCATCTTGGGATCTGTGATGAGAAGAAATTTCTGACTAACCTCTCACTAACCAATGTTCTTGCTACTATTCAAGTATCTTAGAAACAGAACAGTTATGCAAAAATGACATTGACTCCTGAATTTGCTTCATTACAAAACATTTGTCATTAAACATTAACATGCAACTATGAATAATTAATATTTGCTTTTACTATCTCCATTAGATCAGAAGTTCAGGGTGGTCATTTAGTGCATTTTCCTTGATCAACTCCAGTTATATTTTAACTCAAGGCTTTTTCTTCTTAGACATAAGGATAAGCGATGACACAGGAGACACACTGTGGACAGAAGACTTTGATGTCCCATAATGACTGTGAAGTGGATGTCTGTTCTGCTGCTCCTGCAGATGAGTTGCTACTTTATACTTGGGAACTGTGGGAAGGTGTTGGTATGGCCAATGGATTTCAGTCACTGGATGAATCTAAAGACAATACTGGATGAACTTGTACAGAGGGGTCATGAAGTGACAGTTCTGAGAACTTCAGCTTCCATCTTTCTTGATCCTAGTAAATCACCTGGTCTGAAGTTTGAGAGTTTTTCTACGTCTATCGGTAAAGATGATCTGGACAAGGCTTTCACAAGGCTTGTGGATGTATGGATTCGTGAGATACCAAGAGATTTGTGTTTATCGTTTTCTCCTTTGCTACAAAACGTGGCTGATGAATTATCTGATAGCTATCTAAAGCTTTGCAGTGACACAGTTTCAAACAAACAACTTATGACAAAACTACAGGGATCCAAGTTTGATGTCCTTTTCTCAGATGCCATTGCTCCCTGTGGGGAGTTGATAGCTGAACTTCTCCAGATCCCTTTTCTGTACAGTCTGCGCTTCACTCCTGGCTATACAATGGAAAAGTACAGTGGGAAATTTCTAGTCCCTCCCTCTTATGTACCTATAATTTTGTCGGGACTAGGTGGTCAAATGACATTCATTGAGAGGGTAAAAAATATGATGTGTATGTTGTATTTTGACTTTTGGTTCCAGACATTTAATGAAAAGAAATGGAGTCAGTTTTACAGTGAAATGTTGGGTAAGTTATGATTCTTATCAGTAGCTATATGACCTAAATTTCGCAATTATTTAAATCTATACTTATGTCTATGAAATTCAAAGTGAAGTTGCCTTTTATAGGTTATCAAACGTAATATGATATTAGCTGCGAAATGCACTGTAAAAGTTCATATTACTGATCAAAGAGAAACAATTACGGACCTGATACAGGAATTCTGCTGAGATACAGAGCCACAAAGAAAAGCAAGTAGACTTTTCTTAAGTGATTCTTTACTCATTTTCTGTAATTTTTAATCTATTTTAATAAGTCACTAGCTAATTAAAAAATCATAATTAATATATATTATGAAATGAGATATTTTACAGTTTCCCTATGTATATAATATTACAGAAATTGTTTCCTCTTGCCTAGGTAACTATATTTATTTAAACTAAACTTTGGGATATAAAAACATGCTCAAAGGGTTAAAGTTGTTTCCTGTTCATTTTGAGTACCTGAGTTCTGTTCCTAGCACCAACCCAGGTACAGTGTCTCAAAATTGCCTGTAAGTTCCGCTTCAGGGGACCTGCTGTCCTTTTATAGTATCTGCCAATTCCTGAATAAACTTAGTATATATTCACACAGACACACATATACATAAATAAAAATATAAATTATAAAATATTTTCTCTGTATAGCCTAAAGAATTCCTTTACTCTTGTAAGATACTATGTTACTTCACAGACTTAAACGTGGAACTGGGGTATCTACCAACACCATACTTTTTTATTGTGTACTTTCCTAAAATCCATTGTTTAAACACTATGGAAGCATGGATACACACTTACCCAGTCTGTATTTTTTTGAAGTCCTGTTTTTTATTCCTCTTAAAAAATATTTCATAGGTAAGACTGGCCAAAATTTCTATTCTCATAACTTCTGAAAATATTTTGATGGTTTTTGTAAGATAAGTACTATTAAATTTCTTAATATGAAACAAAGGTAGAAACACTTACCAGAAATTCAACCACTCATAAACTATACAGCTCCTTTAGCAAAAAGAGGAAGAAGGACAAGCTACAAACTACAATGACCCTGGGGAAGTTTGGCTACAGTACACGGCGTGAAGTGACTTTTGGACCTGGAATGTGTTTTTATATTTGCACTGTTCCTTTGAAAGATGTAGAAAGGAGTAAAATGTGTGCTTGTTGAATAGTGGCTTAGAGGGTTATTTCAATAAATATTTATTATTTCAAGTTAGTGTGGAAACATTAGCTAATTCTTACAGTTTGCTTTAAAAATATACCCAAACTGACATTTATGTATATTATGTGGGCAACAAATCAATTACACTGCAAATTATGTTACATATCAATAAACACTGGTTTTTAAAAGCACATGTTCCATATCAAGCATATATTCTTCCATCATTTAAGGAAATATATTTTATATTTGAATGACAATCATTCAACTATTCTCCTTCTCACTTGCTCATTTCTCCTTCTAGGAAGGCAAACTACCTTGACTGAGACAATAGGCAAAGCAGAAATGTGGCTCATTAGATCCTACTGGGATTTGGAGTTTCCTCGGCCAACCTTACCAAATGTTGACTATGTAGGAGGTCTCCACTGCAAACCTGCTAAACCCTTGCCAAAGGTAAATACATTCTTTTTTATCTGATCTTTTTATTTTTATATCTCATCTTTTTATTTGATTTTCTTTCTGGTGAACATGATTCGACAGCTTTCATCAGATTTTTCTACCAGGGATAGAGATATAGGAAGTTGACTTAAGCATCCTGCTTAGTAGGAGGTCAGTAAATTTACGATAGAATGTGATAGACCTGGGAAATATTCTTATCAGTGAATTAAATTAGGTCAGTTAATGTACTTAGGTGGTTAGCAATTGGGTAAAGTCCTTTCCAAGCAATTTTGAGGATATATGTTTGAATCACAACACCTACATAAAAAGCTGGGTGTCCCAGCACAGTGCAATGACATTAGCACTGTTGTTGTAGAAACAGGTTGATACTGGGAGCTTGCTGGCCACTAGTCTGTTAAAAAATGGTAGGATTTGTGTTCAGTGTGAGACAGTCTCAAAACCTATGTTGAAGATTGATAGAGATTTTAACTTTTGGCATCTATGTGCTAAAAAAAGGCAAGGAACCTGCCCAGCAACCCGACCCACACACACATATCTACCCACACAGATACGTATACACATAGGTACAGACACATAAGCACACATACACATGTGCACACACACACAAGCACACATACTTGTAAACACATGTATACACAAGCACACATTTGCACACATGCATACACATATAAACACATGACAAAAGACAAAGAAATTAAGTCAGTTAAACTCATCAGTCATAAACTGCTCATCACCAAAAGCTAGGATAATCATATATCTGAAGTAATTGTTTGATATCCGAACAAACGACACAGACATAGATTTTCTCCAACCAGTAAATTTTGGATATCAGCTCTGAAAATATCCTATTTATACACAATATCAGAAAATTATAATATACTCTATGTTTATCTTGCAGTTATGTTTGTTTCACAAAGAATCAAAACATTTTATTAATCATAGTAGGATGTTTGTGAAAGCCACCACATATGTACATACTATTACATAAATATTATTTCATTAAATATTAGTTAATAATATTAAGTCAGGCATTATAGAAGAAAATTAAAATTTCTGTAGGAAGAAAGTTTGTAAATGAAGGGACAATTTTTGAATGCTTCATAGAATATGCATGCACTTTTGAATTTTAATTTTGCCTGAAGCAAATATTTAGAATATCTGTTGGACAATGTGTGAGTACAGTTTGTGTAGATGCCTGCAAAGTTCAAAGTCTTTGACATTTCCATGCTTGTCTTCTGTATGTCTTAACACCACTATAGTATATAGTCCTATAAACACTTCAATGTTTATTCTCATAGTTTTTTATAAAGGTTTTATAAGTGGTTATTCTACAACTGTATTTTTTTTTCATGAAATAATCTCTCTTCACAGGAAATGGAAGACTTTGTCCAGACCTCTGGAGAGCATGGTGTTGTGGTGTTTTCTCTGGGGTCAATGGTCAGTCACATATCAGAAGACAAAGCCAACGCAATTGCATGGGCCCTTGCCCAGATTCCACAAAAGGTAAGGGAAAGCATTTCATGGGAGGTGACCATATACTAAGTCTGTGAACGTCTTTGAAAGGTCTGATTGTAGAAATGATTCTGTGAAAGGTAAAGTTTTAAGGAAGCTCTAATTTCCCTTAGCCAAAGTAAGAAATTTATATTCACAACAGATGTTTTAATACTGCAGAAGTTGTTCTTGACTGAGAGTGACTTGGATATAAACACAGTGATCAATATGGGAACATTGTGAAATGCTGGCATGATGACGACATTGCTATCAAGAGTATGTAGACATAGCCAAATTCTTCAGAGTCACTTGTTCTATTTGTTGATTGCTTAAAGTCACTGCATACATTAGATTTTCAGCGGTGAGTTAATTTGTATCTAGTATTTCTATCAGAATAATGGTAAGAATGTGTTGAAAAGTTTGAAATGCAGCATACTCTGCATCCTAATTTTGGAATAGACCTGTTCAGTGTGCAGTTGAGAGGACCAATTAAAGGAAGGTTCTCTGAGGCTCATCAACTGTCAATCAAAGTACATTTTTGGCTAATTGAGAGGAAATGCAATAAAAAAATCTATTTTTTGGTTGACCTGCCAGTTTTTGTAGGAAAAGTATCCAAGGGAAAGGTAGACGGGTGCTTCTCTCACAGTGATGTCTGCATCATAAAAGATGAAACTCTCCACTCTGCTCTTAACCAGGAAGAGTGAAAGTTCTATAAGTCAAGGAAGAAATAGGAAAATAAGAAAAGGAACCAAAGGAACATAAGGTAAAAAATAAAGTTTCAGATCACTCACTTCATAAAGCATACTGCAAAGTAATTTTCTATGGATTAAATTTGAATGTTTATGAATGTTTTTAAGTTTTGTAGTGGAACAGCCTCTGTTTAATCACCTGCATTAATTTTTTAATGTCATCCCGTAGTTGATTTTATCAGTCACATCGCAAATTCATTTTAGCTATGTGGCTAATGCTCGATTTTATGAGATCTGTCTGAGAATTTCAACATTAGCATGTATTGTAGGCTTCAGCTTGAGACTGGTTTTTCTGTCACAGAGTACCCATGAGTATTTGGAGTACACATCTGGTCTTGAAAGAACCTTTTTAGGGGTACCAGTAGAAAGCATAGAGAAGGGATGATTTAGGGAAGATCGATGTAGGGGGATGAATGTGACAAAAGGTTATTATCTGACCTCCCAAAGAAGTGAAGAAAAAGGAAATGTCAGTTTCACTTTCTGTGGTCATCTTCATCGTATAGATGGCAGATGGAGACCCAATGTGCAGGCATGTTCTCAGCCTATTGGTCTGCATAAATAACTTTACAAAGAACAAAAGTCTTTGGGGGAGAAGGTAGCACAGCAAGTTGAATGTTTTATTTTAAAACCTAAACTGCCCCTGCTCCAGGAGTAGTGAGACCTGGGAGAATGGGACTGAAAATGAAGTAGAATAAAGTCTCAGGCTGTAGTCAACTTTATTCAGAGAATCAGACAACGTATACCCTGAAGGTTAAGAAAGGTCTTATGAGCAAAACATACATGAGTTAAAGCTGTATACAATCATAATGAGAAACCCTCTGTGGCAAAAACATGTTTTTCCACAGAGGCACACAAAGAGCAGGCTATACATTATCTGGATAACAACAGCAAGCCGTAGTGGTTACCCTGAAGTAGATCCACTCCTTTCTACTACATCTGGGAGAAGAGCAAAAACGCTGTCCAAGAAATAATAGGATAAGAAGGTAAATGTAAAATACTGTTCTATCCTTCATAGTAATGTATAAATAAAATTTCAAAACCTATACATTTCTGTAACTATCTTTAAAACTGATTGTAAGTCAGACGTAATATAGTACAGCAAGGATCAAAGCCATATGATTGTTGACATTGGGTCCTCCCCTGATTTACTGATTGAACAAGAAAAGGAAAGTAAGAAATTAGTGTTGTATGGACCTTTTGGTGTAAATAAACCCATTCTAAAGGTTTATTCTTTTGTGCTACACTTCCTCTAGGAGACAATTGAGTGGTGAAAATAAGTTTAAAGGCAGCAAAAGATCCACACTGTTGGGGCCCATTGAGCAAAGGTCAGAGAACTCAAGCCTATTTCTGTTTCTTTAAGGATAAGATAGGTTTGGGCCAGGGATTGACCACCAAGAGCATACTTGGTCTAAGGTGTAGCCACTGAATGTCCTGCCTAAAACATCAGAATGCTTAACTCAGTAAATAGTGAGTTGACATCTGAAGTATTGAAGCAAACAATTGTCCTATTTTTCCTTTGTGCCATGTTAAATCAGTCTTTTGCCTTCTTCCCCCTTTGTTGGATTGGGTTATATAAGCATATGAAAAACAAAGATGGGCAAATTCAGAATTCCTGCTGCTATCCTAATGTCTCTGTACTTCTTTCATATCTCTGTTCTTCCTAACTAAGTTTTCTAATCCATGTGCTGCTACTGTGGAATGTGCAAATCCTGTCAAGGCTGAACCCTGACAGATGTCACCCCAAAAGATATCACTCCAACTTGTGGCTATGATGCTACGCAATATACAATGCCTCTTTTACTTTAAAATGAAATAATTATAATTCTTTCGTTACCACTCAAGATAAAGCTAACAACTATACAATGCTTTCTCTCCTTTCCGAGTTTTAGATACATTGGCTAGGTCATAATTAGGCATTCATAAAAAGGTATACAGAAAATTAACATACCCTAATGGTTTTTGAAAAGCATTGAATATTTTTAAATATTCTATGAACATTTGTGGGCAAGAGAGGGGGGTGTTGCTTAGCAGTTGTTCTAGTAACTAGTTATCCCAGGTATTACATAGTGTCTCATTGCTGTATTTTTTCATGTGTAATAATAAGCACATATTTATGTAGTACATCCTGAGTTATGTCCTATATGGATTATAGCTCTTTCTCTTTGGGGAAGACTAACAGGACATCATCCATATAATTAATAATATTGAAAATAAAAAGATAAGGAAAGGATATAACTTTTCTAAGTTATGCTGGAGAAGAATATTTATTATGGATATAATAGCCAGAGGCAGGGACAGTGACATCTTGAAGAGTCCAGAGAGGTCATGACCAGAATGAGCTGGGCCAGATGTGGAGAGGGGAGAGGAAAGGCGAGACAGGAGAGAGGGGAATCAGGTAAAGCAGCCTGGAGACCAAAAGCATGCAAAAGAACAGGTAATCATAATGGTTGGGTTATGTAGGGAAGAACAACCCAGCACCTTGAGCTGGAGAGTTCAAGATAGGGGGCAGGGTAGTCAGCCAGGAGGGTCTCACAGATAGAGACTGGAGGATACAGGGAAAACCAGGCAGCCAGGTCAACTTTGCAATATTAAATAAGCACCTTAGCAATTTGTCCAAAATTTGAACCTAACAAATCTAAGCCCACCCAAGGGAAGACCTCACTCACAGGCTCTAAATTATTGGTGCATATTATTGACACATAATAGGGGATTTTGTCATGTCTTGGGTTAATACAGTCCATTAATATCATAACTGAGATCCTTTATGGTTGAATGAAGGAACAGAAAAGCCAATATGTACCTTATTATGAGGATGAATATGTATAGTAAAAAAAAACATTTTTTACAAATGCAAAACTATTAAAGGCCAACAATAGCTGTCTTTAGGTAAACCAGGCTGTAAAGCTTCTATTGGCCACATGGTGGCATTAACATTTCACAAGTCAATCATCCATCTCCATTTCTCAGATTAGTATTTAATTTAAAAAAAAAAACAGGAGAATTCTAGGGAGAAATGGGGGACTTTATGTGCCCGTTTTTCACTGTTCTCTGACAACCTTGTGACGAGCCAATATCTTTTCCTCAGAAACAGGCCATCGAGATGTCCAGACAGGGTCACTATGTTTTTATATAATTTTTGACTCCTATGAAATATTAAGTAATACTTATGTTCCCATCTACTTGGGAATATAGGCCCCATAATCTCTTGCATCTGTTTTCCTAGTGTTTTTCATTTTTCACAACTCAAACTTTCATTAGAATTTCAATTGTGGAGAATGGGTATCATTAGATGTGGAAATAGAGATCTCTGCATTCTGTTTAATCTCTTAGAATTCATAGTTCCCAAACCTATTAGGTTTGAATTTATCCCCTGAAACAAGCCATCCAGGTGGCCATTATTCCATGGTTATACTAGAAACATCAGTCTCATCATAACTAAATAATACTGTAAACATTATTCCCTTTAATTTTAAGTCCAATAATGGTTCATCATTTTCCTTTGGTAAGGTTCTTAAATATACATAGTCTTACTTGTCCTGAGATCTTGCTCACAAAGCACGTTTCTTTGTGAAGGGTTATATAAACAATATTAATAACTGCAATTTTCCTTCTGCCTTAAATGACCACTTAAGTGACTGCAGTTTCCCCTGTTAAATCTTCATCAATGATTCCTGTATGAACTATGATTGCATTCATGGATAAATGACTGCAACCCAATAGAAGTCCAACCCTTTGAGGCAGTATAAGTCCCCAATATTCTGTGTGTAAGCTTAAAGGACATTGAAGAGGGGAAACGGCAGTAATTAAGGGCTAGGACTACCAATAACAGCACTTCCTTGAATTACATCTTGAAACGAAAGACTAGTTTGATTATAATCTGAAGTCTGGTATCAACGTTGTTATTTTTGCCTTAAAAGCCTCTAATTTTGTGGGGCTTTTAGACGAACTCTAAACATGTTTTCCTACTATTAGCAGGTATCGTTTTTGTTGTCAGGCAATGTATTCCCATCCTTACCAAATTTGGTTCAATATTTCTTAACCCAGTGTTTTCCTTCCTTGCATATAGGGTAAAATCTGGAACTCATTGATTCTGAACTTACTATTGTAGGAGCAATTTACTTTGCTTCTTCAAGTGGCCACTTTCCTAACATCTATTTTAGTACTGCATAGAGTTTTATACCAGGTAATTTTGCTTTATGTTTGTAGATCCTTACATTCTGAAGTTAATTTACTTCAGAAAATCCAGACCATTTTCTATCTCTCTTTGAGGCGTGATTAATCCTTGACAATTTTTATCAACATTATCAAAAGATAAGTGTTTTAATAATAACACTTGAATTTGTTCCCCCTTTGCTTGATTTTCAATAGTATCTTTGAGTTTCTCTATGAAATCAACCATAAGGCTCAGAAGGACTTTATGTATCTACTACATCTTAGACCTGATGTCAGATTCCGTATCAGCTAAATCCAGGAAGCCATAGCTACATCCCTAATGTGTGCGAGAGCTGTCGGAAGCATATTATGCAGCTGATAATCTGTTCATACAAATATACTACACCCCGTCAGCATTTCATGTGTGACATTTAGGATTACCCCAATCTTAGTTCTAGAACTTTTTATGGGCTTTACCTGCAAACCACACTTGCCACTGAAGAAGTCTTAAAGGGCTAAGAACCGTTTTAGCAATTATATAAAAATCATACAGCAACCATTGTGCATTATAGTTCAAACCAAAACGATTCATAACCACATAAAGCAGTAGACCCACAGGAAGCACAAGCCTTCTTAAAATCTTTCATTTTATCCATGTGTATGTAATTCATGATAAACACTTTGATTTTGTTGAAATTATACTGGAAACACAAAGCTGAGCTCATGAGGCCAGGGAGGAATTGGTAAATTAATTCTTTTTTCCCGCCATGCTCTACCTTGTCTAGGTTGTAAGTTTAGCTTTTTTATAGGCTCTCCAAAATCTTCATCAAAATTAGAAAGAATGCAAAATTATATTGATTATCAGATCCCTTACCCCATGCTTCAGGAGTGCCTTTAGGCAATACAGGAAACATTTTTAAAGGAGGCTCCAAAAGTTGAGCTGAGGGAGCCATCACCTGCATAGTTGACAGTAGTGCTGTATTTACTTTGATTTTTACCTACACTGGGAAATTTTCCTTCTTTCCTAATTTTAAGATGTTATCATCCAGTTTATATTCATGCAAGGAATTAGTTATTTCTTCCTCATGCTTAAAAACCTCCTTTTCTTTCTTTAGTATTTAAATTCATAATAGTTCAAATCAATGACTAAGTCACCCCAAATTGAATGGGAATCTCTTCCCCTTTTTCATATGCCTTTCCAATATTCTGTCAGATACTTCTTCATCTAAAGCACCTTCTCTTGGAAACTTGGGGTTATAATCATAAGGAATAGTGGACTCTATTCAGAGAATCAGACAATGTATACTCTGAGGTTTAAAAAGGTCATATGAGTAAAGATCACATGAGTTGAAGCTGTATATGATCAGTATGGTAAGCCACATGTCACAAAAAATTTTTCCATAGAGTGTTACTTAAGTTTTCATTGCCCTGAAGAGACATCATGACCATGGCATCTGTAATGAAAAAATACACTTAAATGTGGTAGCTCATTTAACCATTATCATCATGAAGGGAAGAATGGCACCATGCAGGCAAACATGGTGCTCGAGCTGATCATGCTACATCTTGCAGGAAACAGGAAGTCCCAGGTTTGAATTTAACAAAGATAAGCCTGAGGAAAAGCCTCCCTCACAGGCTTTAAAACCTTTTCTGCATAGAATAGACACATAATAGGGAATTGTGACATGCCTTGAAAGTAAAGTACAGATATCAGAGCTGAGTTCCCTTATGATTGAATGAAGGAAGAGAAAAGCCAAACTGCACCTTATCATCAGGATGAATATGTATATTATAAAAGCAGTCTTTTAAATGCAAAACTACTAAAGGCCAATCTAACAATAACTGTCGCTGGGTAAAACAGACTGTAAAGCTACCATTGGTCACATGGTGGCATTAACATTTCATAAGTCATTCAATCATCTCCATTTGCCACATTGTTTTTAAATTATAAAACCAGGAGAATTGTAGGGAGAAAAAAAGGTCTCTATGTGCCTATTCACTGTTCTCTGACAACCCCTGAAAAGCCCATATATTTCCTGTAGAAACATACCAGACAGGGTCACTAGATTTTATATAATTTTGACTCCTTTGAAAAACTCAAGTCATGTTTATATTCTTGTCCACATAGGAATATAGGCTCCATAACCCCTTGTAACTCTTTTCCTAGTCATTTCATTTTTAATCATTTTTATCAACCATTCTGATGTGAAGTCAACTGAAAATCACACTGAGGTAAGCTTGAGGCAAAGAGACCTCAAAGCTCACCCCAGTGTGACATACTTCGTCCAGCAAGGCTACATCTCCTTATTTTGCCACTCCCTTAGGGGGCCATTTTCTATCAAGCCACAACAGAAATGCACAAAGGGCAGTGTAAACTTTATCTGGATAATAATAGCAAGCAGTACCGGTTAACCTGAAATAGATCCAGTCATGTCTGCTATACCTGGAAGGAGGGTGAAACACACTTACCAAAAACAATCTAGCATTTTGAAGAAATTGAGGTCACAAGACTATTGTTTTGTTTTCTTAGAGTGCTCTCTCAAGTACTCAGAATTCTGCTCATATGACTCCATTCCTGGATAACTAGACTATGTAAAATTACTCCCTGGATGGGCCAGATGACTCCATATTCCAATTGGTCAACAAAATGGCATTGTTTCAAAGAACTTCAGACCAGAGAATTGTGGATCAGGAATATTTGTCATGAATAAATAATCAAAAATGCTAACTTGAAATTCAACGAAAATAACAAAGAACAGGTGAATAAAAGTAATCGCCCCAAAGCATTTAAAATATAAAGGTGTTTAAAGTAGACTATTAGAACTGTCAAAATAAGTTTATATAAAATATTAATTATAATGAATGTGACATTCTTCTCTGTGATTGAATTATATCACCATGGGAGTATATTAAATATTTTCATGCATTTGTGTCTTAGTGACAGTGTCCTTTGCTTTACAGAAGCTTCTCAGTCCCAGGAAGTCCCATTTATTCAATGAGGCCCTTAATGTCTGTGCTGCTGGGGTTATACGTAGGAAGTGGTCTCCTGTGCCCATGTGTTGTAGAGTACTTCCCACTTTCTCTTCTATCAGGTTCAGTGTGTTCAGACTGATATTGAGGTCTTTAATCCATTTGTACTTGAGTTTTGTCCATGGTGATAGATATGGATCTATTTTCATTCTTCTATAGGTTGACATCCAGTTTTGCCAGCACAATTTGTTGAAGATGTTCTCTTTTTTCCATTGTATACTTTTAGCTCCTTTATCTAAAATCAGGTGTTCATAGGTTTGTGGGTTAATGTCAGGGTCTTCTATTCGATTCCATTGGTCGACTTCTATGTTTTTATGCCAATACCAAGCTGTTTTCAATACTGTAGCTCTGTAATAGAGTTTGAAGTCAGGGATAGTAATGCCTCCAGACAATCCTGTATTGTGTAAGATTGTTTTGGCTATCCTGGGTATTTTGTTTTTCCATATAAAGTTGGTTATTGTCCTTTCAAGATCAGTGAAGAATTTTGATGGGATCTTGATGGGGATTGCATTGAATCTATAGATTGCCTTTGGTAGGATTGCCATTTTTACTATGTTGATTCTCCCAATCCAAGAGCAGGGGAGATCCTTCCATTTTCTGGTGTCCTCTTCAATTTCTTTCTTCAAAAACTTAAATTTCTTGTCATATAGAACTTTCACTTCCTTGGTCAGAGTTACCCCAAGATATTTTATGCTCTTTGTGGCTATCGTGAAAGGTGATGCTTCTCTGAGTTCCCTCTCTGTTTCCTTATACTTAGTGTATAGGAAGGCCACTGATATTTTGGAGTTGATCTTGTATCCTGCCACATTACTAAAGGTGTTTATCAGCTGTAGGAGTTCTTTGGTAGAGTTTTTGGGGTCGCTTATGTATACTATCATATCATCTGCGAGATCTTCACCAACCCCGCAACTGACAAAGGTCTGATCTCCAAAATATATAAAGAACTCAAGAAACTAGACCATAAAAGGCTAATCAACCCAATTATAAAATAGGGCACTGAGCTGAACAGAGAATTCTCAACAGAAGAAGTTCAAATGGCCAAAAGACACTTAAGGTCATGTTCAACTTCCCTAGCAATCAGGGAAATGCAAATCAAGACAACTTTAAGATACCATCTTAAACCTGTCAGAATGGCTAAAATCAAAAACACCAATGATAGCCTTTGTTGGAGAGCTTGTGGAGAAAGGGGTACACTCATCCATTGCTGGTGGGAATGCAAACTTGTACAACCACTTTGGAAAGCAGTGTGGTGGTTTCTCAGGAAATTCGGGATCAACTTACCCATGGACCCAGCAATACCACTCTTGGGAATATACCCAAGAGAGGCCCTATCATACAACAAAAGTATATGCTCAACTATGTTCATAGCAGCATTGTTTGTAATAGCCAGAACCTAGAAACAACCTAGATGCCTTTCAATGGAAGAATGGATGAAGAAAGTATGGAATATATACATATTAGAGTACTACTCAGCAGTAAAAAACAAGGACTTCTTGAATTTTGCATGCAAATGGATGGAAATAGAAAACACTATCCTGAGTGAGGTAAGCCAGACCCAAAAAGAGGAACATGGGATGTACTCACTCATATTTGGTTTCTAGCCATAAATAAAGGACATTGAGCCTATAATTAGTGATCCTAGAGAAGCTAAATAAGGAGAACCCAAAGAAAAAGATATAGGCATCCTCCTGAATATTAACCTTCATCAGGCGATGAAAGGAGACAGAGAGAGAGACCCACATTGGAGCACCAGACAGAAATCTAAAGGTCCAAATCAGGAGCAGAAGGAGAAAGCATGAGCAAGGAACTCAGGACCGCGAGGGGTGCACCCGCACACTGAGACAATGGGGATGTTCTATTGGGAACTCACCAAAGCCAGCTGGCCTGGATCTGAAAAAGCCTGGGATAAAATAAGTCTCGCTGAACATAGTGGACAATGAGGACTACTGAGAACTCAAGAACAATGGCAATGGGTTTTTGATCCTGCTGCACGTACTGGCTTTGTGGGAGCCTAGGCAGTTTGGATGCCCACCTTACTAGACCTGGATGGATGTGGGTGGTCCTTGGACTTCCCACAGGCCAGGGAACCCTGATTGCTCTTTGGGCTAATGAGGGAGGGGGACTTGATTGGGGGAGAGAGAGGGGGAGGGAAATGGGAGGCGGTGGCGGGGAAGAGACAGAAATCTTTAATAAATAAATAAATTAAAAAAATATTTTCATGCATTATTATCTATCTCATTTGTCTAAACATCTCTGCTTAGAAAAATGATGATGATGTTCAACCTGCCTGAATGTAAAAATAAGCACAGATTTTGCTGGCACAATCTTCTCAGTCTCTCTATAGTTTGCAAAATTTACCCTTTCTGGTATCTTCATCCCTCATATGGGAGGTATTTACCTATGTTATAATTAAACATAAAAATATCTATTTTTATAATTTCTGTTTTTGAAATTATAATACAATTGCATTATACCTCCCTTTTCATTATTCCTCCAAATTTTCTCATATCCATTCTCCTTGCTCTCTTTCAAATTCATAGCATCATTTTTATTAATGCTATTCCATACATATATGCACATGTATATATATATTTAAACTCCCAAATATAACTTATTCAGTCTGTATATTGTATAATGCTAAATTTTGCTCTGTAGATAAAGATTATTTACTCTTTAACAGGTTATTTGGAGATTTGAGGGCAAAACACCAGACACCTTAGGATCCAATACCAGAGTTTACAAATGGCTCCCCCAGAATGACCTTCTAGGTAAGACTCTTGGAACAAACCTATCATAGTTGATTTCAAAATCCTTTATATCACACTTAATTAATGTATTATTTATTAAAATAACAAGTTCTGGTATGCAGTAGGACTTTTTTAATACTCATTTTTTCTTAGCTACTATGCACCCCATGTGTTCAACAGGAAATCAGAATTTCATAGTTCAACTCTCAAGTTAAAAGCAATTCTGCAAAATATCTCTCTGTAAATTTAGTTTCTTCTTGCTCTGAGACAAGAAAATCTTCACCGAGGTTATGAGTTTAAGCATCTTCAAATAGGTTTTTTTTTTTTTTGGAATGAGGAGGGAGGGGAAATAGCAGTTGATGTAAACTAAACTAATAAATTTAATTAATTAAAAAAGAATCTTCATGTAGAAAATCTCCTTTCAGTTCCAGATAGTGCATTTCTCATTTCATGTCTGAGACTGCTAATTAATGTCAACCTGAATTCACCTTATTCTAGGTCATCCAAAAACCAAAGCCTTTGTAACTCATGGTGGAGCCAATGGAGTCTATGAGGCGATCCATTTTGGAATCCCTATGATTGGCATTCCTTTATTTGCAGAGCAGTATGATAATATTGCATATATGGTAGCCAAAGGAGCAGCTATTTCATTAGATTTCAGAACAATGACAAGGACGGATTTGCTCAATGCACTGGAGGCTGTGATAGATAATCCTTTGTGAGTATAAACTATAAAAAATAAATGTTTTTATTTGTTTATCATTAATCATGATTCTTACACTGAAGGCCAAAGGTGCAGGAATTGTCCTGAAGGCAAAAATATTGGAAAGAAGAGAGACAAATTAGGGAATAATTCAGTGTCATAGGTTTTTCCCTTTTTTGTTGTTACTTTTTATTTTCATGTTGTGCCATATATATCTTTCCTATGTAAATCATACTGCTCCTAAATGTGTAATTCTTCAACTTAATACTCCAAACAGCTTATTCCACAGGCATAAACCACCAGCTCTGGACAATTTTTATTTTCAATTCTTTTAGTAAAGTAATTGGTCAGAGTTTTAAGGATAGTATAAATCTTAAATAGCCAATAAGTGAAGTGAAATGAAATGTTGGAGGAGAGAGCCATTTATTTGTTCCTTGCTGCCCAGACCCAAAATAATCATACATACACTATATTAATCAAATCACTGCTTGGTCCATTAGGTCTAGCTTCTAATTGTCTAACTCTTAAATATTAATTTTACCCATTTCTATTAATCTGTATATCACCATATGGCAGTGGCTTACAGGCAAAGTTTCAGCACATCTGTCACCAGCAGCAGTTCCATGCCATCTCTCTGACTCCGACTTCCTCCTCCCATGCTATAGACCAAGCCAGTTCTTTATTCATTAACCAATAAAAGCAGCACACAGACAGAGGACCTCTTACACCATTTCCTCTTTTCTGTTTAACATAGTAAATTACATTTAATAAAACAGGTATGAATCAAGAATTACAGCTACAATATTTAAATCTTTTATCATAACTAAGTAAAACTATAAGTACACATTCTTCAATTCCATCAAAGACTCCAGAAGGATACGACATTACCTAAGTAAACAGGAGGTGCACTGTAAGTAACTTGTAAAACTGTAGAATTGAAAAAGACATCTCACTGCATGGACAGTCACCCAAAGTTCTTCTGTACTGTAGGGGCATCCATCTTCAGCCTACAGTCCAATAGCATCCAGCAGACTTTTTGATGAAGCAGGAAATCTTAAAGACACTTCTGCCTATATTGGCTGTTTGCCAGTCACTTTCTTCTGTGTCCTACAGAATATCTGGCAGACTCTTTTATGTAGCAGGAACTCCCCCCACAAAAAAGACATCTTGCCTTTAGACAAGTTCAGCAGTCATTTTCTCTGTGGGTCCTATCCAGTTTATGCAGCTATGCAAGAGCAGTTTCTTGCCCAAATGTCTAACAAACACCAAAAGGAGCCTCTTTGATGCCCATCTTCTTCATGAAGTAGCTTGTGCTGCCAGGTGCAGATATGTCTCATTGTCATGAAAAGTCCTATTTTCTTAAAAAATTTAAATGACATATTCTGCAGGTCTCTGAAAGATTTTAAGAATACCTAAATGAAATATCTCTCTCTCTATATATCTATAAAACCTAACATGATTACAAGCTTGAGTATTATAGATGACTCTCTATTAACCTATATTTCTTAGTTATACATTACATTTTTAAATGAACTACATAATCACAGTACCTTAATCAAGAGCAGAAAAATACATATAAGATTGACCTTAGATTTACATCAATAAACCTAGATCCATACAATTGCAAGTCTCTATAACATATCCCCCTTTAAATATAAAGAGATATTTATAAATAATGTATAGAAATATTGGTGTTGTTTTCTCCAAACTGCTTCTTGCTGTTTATTGGTAAAAGTAATCTTTTGAGTGGTGTTCAAGGCAACCTTTCAGGGGATCTTGGCCCATCAACCAGTCTGGAAGCAATCCACAGGTTCTCAACCTCTGTGAAAACAAGAGAAGAACCCTTTTCCAAAGCAACATATCCTTAGACCCAAATTTGGAAGTCAAGATAACTTTATAATATACATGCTGGTTTAGCTTAGCAGTCCATACAATAAAATGTCTCCTTTTACTTAGCTCCTTCACAGTCAAAAAATTCAAAGAAGCAAATAGTATACATAATCCAGACTCTGTGAATTTTTCATTGTCTTTATGTTGCTTATTTTTCTTTACTTTTTATATTTTTATGACTGTCTTAATCTGTCTCTTTAAAGACTTTGTTTTGTATATGATTTACTTATTTTACAACTCTCTATACTCTTTTCTTTCTCTTTACCAAGGCTATGTACATTTATCCAACTCTGTGTCTCACCTAAAGATCTTTTATTTCTGAATCTGTCCTATTGTGTATCTGTAATTCTTTACTGTCCAGGAGTGCTTCTTAAAACTTAATCTGTGCCATTTTTATGGTATACATGGTACTATCTGCTTTCTTGGCAGTCCAACATGGCAGAGCTGTTTGCTGCCTCTGAGAGCCATGCCCAAAGCCCCATTCTCAGGCATACAGCTAGTCAATGCCACCATTAAGCAAACTGCAGCAGTCTGTTTACAGACCCCATCCAAATACTTTGTCTCCTGAAAGAGCCAGAGGTGACATTGGCAGCAAGGCCTGAAAGCTGGCATTTCAAAGTGGTCGCAACTGAATCAGAAAAACCTCTCTTAAGGGAGCTGCAGCAAACTGCCAGCAAACAGCAAGAAGCTGTGTTAAACTCTGTATTTTTGAGTCTAGAATTCCTTTCAAGCTTTATCAGCTTTTACGTGGATTTTAGTCTACAATATTGGCAACAATTTGTTGGAAGGGAGAGCCACTTGTTGGTTCCTGGCTGTCCAGACCCAAAATAATCAAACCGAAACTGTATTAATTAAATCACCACTTGGCCCATTAGCTCTAACTTCTTATTTGCTAATTCTTGCATATTAATTAAACCCATTTCTATTATTCTTTATATCATCATATTGCAGTGGATTACAAGCAAAGTTTCAGCACATCTGTCTTCAGTAGCAACTCCATGGCATCTCTCTGACTCCCCCTTCCTTCTCCCATCATACAACCTAGCTTTACCCACCTAATTATGTTCTTCCCTGCCATAGCCTCAATAGATTTATTCATTAAACAATAAAAACAACACATAGACTGAAGGACTTCTTAAACCATTTCCACCTTTCCCTAGCTAGACGTGATGAAAAATTTGCCGGTAAGCCACTGCCATGTGGTGATATACAGATTATTAGAAATGGGTTACATTAATATATAAATGTTTTCCAATAAGAAGCTAGAGCTAATGGTCCAAGCAGTGATTTAATTAATACAGTTTTTCTGTGATTATTTCAGGTCTAAGCTAGCTGGGTAGCCAGGAACCAACATGCGGCTCTCCTTGCAAGAATGAAATGTTAGATGTGGTACCAGATATAGTATACCTAGAAGTCATAGGAAAATATTACAACAGAGAAGTTGAATGTTGTAAAAGAGATAGCTATCATTTATGAAAGTTGTAACTTTCTACATCAAAATAGCATAGATATTAACATAAAAGTAAGGGAATGGTTAGATATTTAAATATGCAACCTGTCTTAGGATAAATTTAAATAATGAAAACCTATTACTGTAAAGCAAGTTAACATGTTGATAATTATTTTTCTTTGATTGAAAAACTCCATTTGGAAGCTCTTTCCAAAAGGAGCTCTTTTGGAAAATGAATATATCTTTCCCGTTTTCAGCATTACTTCAGTGCCTATAAAATTTTGTATGGAAGTAGGACCAAAGTCCTATCCCTTTTCGTGTTAGCATGGCTTACTGGTATCATCCATATTCAAAACTTTTGGAAGAAGCTGCTTGTTTGTTTCTAGTCACTCAGCCTCAAAATAACCAATCAGAAACTATATTAATTACAACACTGGTTGGCCTATTTGCATATGCATATTTCTTGCTAGCTCTTATATCTCAAATTAACCCATTTGTATTAATCTATGTATCACCACGTGGTTTTGGCCTACCAATAGGGGTCTGTAATCTGTCTCTTCGGGGGGAGGCATGACTTCTCTTCTTTCTCCCAGAAGTCAGTTTAGTTTTCCCTGCCTAGCTCTGTTAAGCCCTGTCTTGGGCCTCAGTCACTTCTTCATATGCCAATCTTATTTACAGAATGCTGTGATAATACTGTTTAATTATTTTTAATATTTACACAAAAAGATCCACATGAGGATCTTGTTTAGGTATCTATGTTGTTGAGACTTCATGAGTATAGTTTATCAAAGAAACAACTTTACAGCAGTACCCTCTGGCTTTTAAAATCTTTTAGTCCTCTCTACTCTTTTATACCACAAAAGCTAGTTTTCAGGTAAAGGGATGTCAAGTCAGTTCTAGCTGAGGAATCTCTGAGCTCTGTTCTGAAATGAATACTCATCGAGCAGTAAAAACTTACTTTCCACTTTTGGAGTATAAGCAACATCAAAGGCTCAATGTTTAGGGAGTTTCTTTGACAGACCTGGCCAACCTCTTAAAAAATTAGGCTTGAAAGATGGCTCTGTGGATAAGGTCTACCCTAGCAGAGGATCAAAGTTCTGTTCCCAACACTTACATCAGTTGGTAACTCTAACTCCAGTAGATCTCATAACACACACACACACACACACACACACACACACACACACAAACATAACACACAGTTTACATACTTTACACACATACTCTCTCATGCACATATTTAAAAGTAATATTAAAAATTTACAGTGATTATACTTTACAATAAGAATAATGGAAGTAATAATATTCTTCCTATTAATTTTATCAAATATTTGATAACCTTAATTAGAAAAACATAAAACCATTGAGAAAGCAGCTATTACAGCTAATTAATAAAAACCAAGGCACATTTGCAATTAAAACCACTAATCATTGATAGCTTTACCATAAAAATGTCATTTCAATCTTTATCAACTTTACACAGATATGCACCACCTTGAGGACTTGAGAGCGATTTACCTTCTAATTATAAATGCTGACAATATTACAAATTTTGCATACAAAATTTACTAATAATTGCTTATGGGTAACTGAAGCTTTATATGCTCAAATAATATCTCATTTTGATTTATTTTGTGCTTAAGACTTAGCAGTCTTTAAACTCTACTTTAGTAATAACTTGATCTTTATTATTATTGTGACATGCTTAATCTTGTATGCTCAAGGAACTCAGACATGCTCCTGAAGATCTTCCTAGTCATGAACATGAAACAAAATATATTTTCATTCTATAGTGTGATTATCTTTAATGTTTACACAAGAATTTACATATGTATATTTTTCATTTCTTATGTAAGTTGATGTCTGTTCTCCTTCTTTCAGCTATAAAAAGAATGCAATGTGGTTATCAACCATTCATCATGACCAGCCCATGAAACCCCTGGACAGAGTCATCTTCTGGATTGAGTTTGTCATGCGCCACAAAGGGGCCAAACACCTGAGGCCACTTGCACACAACCTTACCTGGTACCAGTACCACTCTTTGGATGTGATTGGATTCCTACTGGCCTGTGTGGCAGCCATAGCTTTCCTTGCCATAAAATCCTTCTTATTCATTTATCAAATGTTTGTAAAGACAGGAAAGAAAATGAAGAGAGAGTAGAGTTCATTGAGAATGCACATGAACTCCATTTCAGCATCGTTCTAGTTTATGATCAACCTCCTGAGCATTCATTGATTACTCTATCAAGGCATAACTTCATTAGACCAGAAGGGAGAAATAATGCAATTATATTATATTTTTTTACAAAATGAAAGACATAATAAAAAAAAGCTGAACAAATGATAAGGAATAACCAAGTAAGTAGAGTTCCTCCATGGTATCAACTTCAGTTCTGTCGCCTGAGTCCTGCCTTGAACTTCTTGTCTACTTTTCTTCAGCAATGAAAAGGAAGCTATGAGATCTATGAGATGAAAGAAATCCTCTTCTGTATCAAACAAAAATGAAAATTTAAAAACTAAGGAGAGGCCTTGGCATGATTCAGGGCATGCAGCATTATGATAAGCAAATATTTGGTGGAGAGATGAGACAGAAAGGGAGGTGGGAGCAGTTTGTTCTCTGTGAAGACAGGTGGGACTGTAGATGTGAAGGCAGCAAGCTACAGCCTGATATGAGAGACCTGAACTGCTATTGGAGGCCATGGTGTTATCTGGACCTGTACTGCTGGAGAGAGCCATGTCTCTTCTGTAGCAGGGGTCTGTGACAACGTCCATGCAATGTGGACCTCCTTGGTCTGGGCTCCCATTTGAGGCCATGATGTTGTCAGAGTATGGTGCTGAGCTGATCCAGCCATCACACAGTAGCACCAGCAGTGATACAAGTGCAAAAAAAGATGGCCCTGTCCCTTGCCTTGGCATTGTTGGGGAGAGAGATGGCCCCAATGGTGTGTGCATGGGAGAACTAAACCCACCAATTGCTGGCCACAGGACTAGGGTGAGCTAGCCCTGCAACTTACCTGAGCAGATAGGAAGAACTGGCCCTAAATGAAGGTGTGGATGATGATGGCATCATTAGTGTGGGAAAGCTGATCCTTACCCCTCATCGTGTATCTTGTCATTGTCAGATAGTTGGCCCTGGTGACATGGGTGAGGATCAGCTAATCCTGATTGTGTGGATACAGAAAAGCCAGCCTCATCCCTCCCCTGGACATCATGGGGGAGCTAGCGTTGGTGACTATCTCAGCTATCACTCAGCCCAGATCCCGGGTTTTGAGTTGGCCTACCCAACACCTACCCCATCTATGAGCTACTGGAGTTCATGGGGCAGGTCCTGCAGAACCAAAGTTGCAGGATCTCATGACATAGCGCAGCAACAGGATACCCCAGAGGAGTCTCATTGAGGATCCAGCATTGATAGTGTAGAAGATCCCAGAGGCCTTGAACCAGTCCAATGACTCATTGCAGTGAACATTCACAAGTAAAGCTGTTTGTTTAAAGAGTACACCGTGTGACACACTGTGAGACACTGCACATTCTACCATGAGACTTTTTTGTAATTTTAATTTTCTATTGTTTTTTGGGGAGTGAAGTTACAAGGGTAGAAAGGCAGATCTGAAAGGCCTGAGAAATGTTTGTGGCTGCGGTGTATGATATGAAATTCAAAGAATCAATAAAAAATTGTGGGAAAAATTTAAACAAGGAAATAACACTTATACTGTTATGAAATAATAGTGTCAATATTTTTTTAAAAAAAGTATGGATCTTATCCTCAAAGCCCTTTTTGTATTCATATGAGTTGTGAATACAGCTGGGTGTTGTGAAATTACATGTGTATGAGGGACTTAGTTCAACAATTAACTCAGAAAACAATAACTGACAAAATTCCTACATCTTATCATAATATCCAACTGATGATTGCCTCAGAACAAGAAAAACAATGTTAAGAAGACTTGAAGAAAAAAATGATATTGTATTGTAAATGATGGGAAAATATGTAAATGTAGTCTTTTTGTCTTCTTTTATCTGTTAATTTTACTTTAATATTTTGTTTGCTTTTATTATTATTTTTCATACACACCACAGTTTCCTCCACTCCATTCACCTCCATACTATCTTCTATCTGTGCCTCCTCCATTTTGAATGGGGGAGGTCCCACATGGGAGTCAGCATAGCATGGCCTATCAAGTTGAGACAGAACCAGGATCCTTCCCCTCCATCAAAGCTGGGAAACAAAGGAACAGGTTCCAAGGAGCTAGGTCATGCGTCAGTGATAGGTCCTGGTCCCACTACTAGGAACCCCACAAACAGACCAAACTTTACAACTGTTACCCATATGCAGAGGGCCTAGGTTTGTCCCATGCAGGCTCCATACCTGTTGGTCCAGAGTCATGAGTTCTCACTAGCTCAGGTCTGCCGTTATGTGGGTTCCCCATAATGATCTTGATCCTGCTGTTTCCTATGAAAATATTGAATGAGACAAAGAAAGTTCTATATTTTATTAATTTGGAAATATACTCTTTGGCAAAAAAAATGTTTCTCTTGTTAGCATATTTTCAAAGATTAAAGTTTAGGGTTAAGTTTGAATATTGTTCTCTAAATTGTGCTTTGCTCTGTTGTGGTTTCTGTCCTCCCACCAGGTCCCCTGTAACATGGAGGGGCCAGGCCTGCTTGTTGTTGGGGTTTTTGTCCCACCCAGTACCCCACAACTGTTTAGCCCAAAAGAAAAATCACACATAGGTCTCCATAAATTATAAGCTGATTGGCCCATTAGCTCTAGCCTCTCACTGGCTAAATTTCACATCTTGATTAACCCACTTTTCTGATCTGTTAGCCATGTGGCTCAGTACCTTTGTTGCAGGAGCTCCTTCCGCTCCTTCAGCCAATAGCCACTGAGATACCAGCCCATTCAGGTGTGGTCTCTCTCCCTTTAAAAAAAGTGGCCACTTCCCTCTCCTCTCTCTCTCTGGCTTCCGGCTCCACTTCCAGCGACTAGGCTCCTTACCTGACTGTGCAGAAGGCTGCTGTCTGGGACGGTGATCTGTAAATTTTCCCCTTTAAATAAATAAGAATTCTATTAATCATAATTCCAAACAGGTGTGGGATTGTTTGTGACTTACGCCTTCATACCTTTTTTCAGTGGGGCAGATCACATCCTGCTGCTTTGGTGGTTTGGGCAGGGTTGGGAGGAATCAACTTCCTCCTACCCAGAATACTCCTATTCTCATTACATCATTTCTATTTCCTGTCTGGTTTTCCCACCTATATTTCCTGCCTGGCCAATCAGCATTTATTTAAAACATGATTGACAGAATACAGACAATTCCCCTGCACCACTTCCCCCTCTTTTTTTTTTTTAATAAAAAAAGGAAAATATCCATAGTCCATTTTTTGGAAATGTGGGCATAGTATTTCAGGCTACTTCCAGCTGCTTTGGGGTGCTGATAATCTTATGGGGACCTAAAGAAAATTTAGAGTTCTGATCAAATCCTGACTGAAGTATCCTATGAGTCTTGATCATCTCAGGCAGCAGTCTTGAACCTGTTCTAGATGAAGAACTCAAACATCTGGGCCATCTATTCCTGCCGGAGATTTTTCACGTGTCTACCTTGACCAAAGATAATTTTTCTTAACTCTGAAAAAGTCTAGAGCCTCTTGTTTTCTGTGGAAACAAAAGTAAAATCTCTTCTCCAAAGTAACATACCTTTTGACTTCAATTTTGAAGTCAAGGTAATTTCAAAATACCTATCTAGGATTAATTTTGCAACATTTATAAGCAGATATCTTTTAGCAGCTGTTGCTCCTTCTTCAGCATTCAACAATTTAAAGAGAAAATAATAGCATACGGTATCAAGATTCTCTGTGTGTTTTCCATCTTTATATGACTTTATTTTAAACTCTATTTCTTTTATTTTAACTTTAACTTTTGGCTTTTTGAGACAGGTTCTCTGTATATCTTTGTCCTGAAATTCCCTCTGTAAACCAGGCTATCCTTGAACTCACAGAGATCCTTCTGTCTCTGCCTCCTAGGCAAATCCTACCGGTGTGTGCCACCACAACCGGCTACTCTCTTTTTTTTTACCTCTAAGAACTTTAACCTTTAGCCTGTATATATTTTTAACACACTCTAAACCATTAGAAGTTTTCTTAATCTCTGAATCTCTCTTTACTGTATATCTCTCTCTTTCTGACCACATGGGTCTTTAATTTGCTAAGGAATATGGAGAAGTTTTTTGCCACAATTCTATGGTGTTTCAAGTTCCTTGCCAGGAAGCAAGCTGCAACAGTGTATCCATCAGGACTGCCTGCTTGAAAGAGTCAGTTTTCCCTGGCAGCAAGGTCCAGAAAGCCAGCATTTTAAAACAGTGCAGCTTTTTTCCTGCTATGGCTGAAAACTGAAATGTTTTATTCTAGTCTTTCCCAAGCTTTCTCCGGCTTTCTGTAGATGCAGTTATCCACGTGGGCAACATTCTGTAACATAAAGAGGCCTGCTTGTTTGTTGGGGTTTCTGTCCCGCCCTGTACCCCACAACTGTTTAGCCCCCCCAAAAAAATCACACATAGGTCTCCATAAATTATAAGCTGATTGGCCCATGAGCTCCAGCCTCTCACTGGCTAACTCTCACATCTTGATTAACCCATTTTTCTGATCTATGTTAGCCACGTGGCTCAGTACCTAGTACCTTTTTCAGTGAGGTAGATTACATCCTGCTGCTTTGGTGATCTAGGCAGGAGTTGGAGGAATCAGCTTCCTCCTTCCCAATATTCTCCTGTTCTCATTGCATCATTTCTACTTCCTGTCTGGTTTCCTGCCTATACTTCCTAGCTGGCCAATCAGCGTTTAAATAAAACATGATTATTTTTATATTATAATATAATATATATAATTATATTATAATACAGACAATTCTCCCACACCAATTACCCTTACAAAATATGTATGGCAGGAGTGTCTCTGTTCCTTGGAACTACCACATTCTTTGTGTTCACTGACATTGGGTGCCATTCAAACAAATAAGTATTCAAAGTTCAGATATCATATTTGCCTTTAAAAGTAGGTCAGATGTGAAACATTCTCTAAATTTCTTGTACAAAACAACATATTCCATTTCTTTTTACTTTAGTATAACTCAAGTTCTCAGAACACAATCAAATTCTTCACAAGAATAAAACATAAAGGCCACTAACACAGACCCTGATAAAATCATTATAATTTACCAAAATTTCATTAACCTAGCCTTGACTCTTCACACTTTGTTTTTTCAATTTCTGGTCTTTTGGACTCCAATCTAAATGTCCCACAGAATTTGCTAACAGAATTCTAGATTCTTCCATTTTCATATGTCCAGATTTTTCCATATTTCTTAAAAAAATCATTAGACAAAGACCTATCTACCTTAAAGCAAAGCTTTTAAGGTAATGAGCTCATTTATCATCATTAATTTCCTGTATTGGCTACTATTCTCATTATAATAACCAAATAGCCTACAAAAAGTCAACTTAGAAGAGGAAGTGTTTACTTATACAGGCGTTTCCAAAGAATATTCACCTTTCAGTTTCACAATATAAAAGGAATAGCTGTTAAGGCTCTTATCACCATGAACATTTTTATGGATTTAATGAGATGCTGGGCACCAAAAGCTCGAAATATGCTCCAACAAAAACCATTCCTCCTATAGCTTCCTTTTTTTGTCAGATTAACCTAATGATGACACAAGTAAGTAATGAGTGGATCTCATTTTTAAATAATAGAGACTTCTCAATATTGCCTTTTACTGTATTTAGGTACCTGTATGACCATCATTCTATGGGACTGTTTTAGAAGTGTCTGTATAGCATATTCAGCTGCAATAAGTATTGACATTGGTGAATGTTTCTCTTTCTCTGTCCTACGATGAATGGATTGTGCACTTCTATTGTAAGCTACTATTCAACTTTCTAACACTACTAGTCTTCCCAAGGCATAACCAGTTCTGAATATGTGAGAATTGTCATTTTCTACAGGTTATATAGCATGGGGTCACCATGTTGAGTCCAGGAAGTTTTATTCATGAATGTAATATAATAGATAGGATGCCAAGCTGAAAGCTTATGGGATTGCTGGACCACATCAGGAGCCTGAGATAGAACATATGTCAGTATCCAAGGACTGCATGGGTACATTCATAGGAGCTGACACTCTCGGGAATGGCAGATATACTGCTTCCAGGATTGAATGTTTTATATATATATATATTTTTTATATTATTATTTTTTTGTGTGTGTGTGTGTGTGTGTTTGTACAATCATTTAATTATTTATATATATATATATATACAATCATTTAAAACTTCTCCATGTCTTTGTGAGACTCTGAGATTCTGATAACAAGCTAATCAATTATCAAAACATGTTAGCTGTATAGAAGAATACACGAGTAAGCTAATTGCCTTTTGAGAGCCTTGGTAGAGAATGACCCAAACACAAGAAAACAAATATTTGATGTGGTCAAGTAGGCTACACTTCCTAAAGTTTCCAAAAGGTGCCATGACCAGCCGTCAAAGAATTTACCAGTGAGCCTGCAGGGGGACATTTGAATTCTAAGTATAATGATTTACTGAAACTAGTAATTATCTTATAGTTGAAGAAACTGCAAATTCCTCTAGCTCAATGATAATGAGAATTTTAACACATTCTCAGGTAGTGTCCTGAGGAGACATATACCATACGCAGTATGAAAGTAAATGTATACATTTTGGAAACAGGATGAAGATAATGTAAACCTAACATGTATTATGTAAAGATTCTTCAACAATATTCTAACTTAAGCAGAAAACCATTCCTCAGTATTGTGAAGGTTTGGCTTCCATGACATTTACAGAAAAACTCAACATTGCCCTGCTTTCCGTCTATGAGTTAATATGCTCCTCACTTGGTATCTCAGAGTTTTGTAGCTTAGAGTATAAAAGAGGTAGTTTACTCTATTGACACGAAGGTATTTCTTTAATTGTTGTCATCACACACACATATGTATACTGAAAAATAAATAATACAATGTTCGAGTCTATTGAGTGTGGCTCACATACACACATTTGTGGGGTAGATCTCTTGGAAATGGATAACAAGTTTGGGACTCATCCTTTGAGAAGTCAAATCATGTTTTTTCTGTCTTATGCCAAACTACGGGAGACCACTAATGTTTCATTGGGGAACAGGGGTCAGGGTATCATAGTTGCTTGCCAGAATAACTATAACTATACGTATATAATATTATATAATATATGTACATGAAAAACTAATTATTATTATCACTTGCTTATGAAAAACTAGATTTAAATTACCCAATAATTCTGCCATAATATCTGTTATGAAATGAACATCACAGTTTTAAGATAGTTGTAAAGAGTAAGCTCTCTTTGATGACATATAATATTATATCGAAAGAATTTGTGGGTTTTATATCACTAACAACCACATAAGACTAAAATATTTTTCATTCGTTTTTAATTTGTGTGATGTATGTGTGTGCATATAAACTACTATGAGTGCACGTGGGGAAAGGGACATCATGGCATATGTATGAACATTAGAGCCCCATTCTATGAGTCTGTTTTTTCTTGCAGCATGTAGATTACAGGAATCAAATTAAGGTCATCAGACTTCGTTACAGGAATCCTTCCAACCAAACCATCTCACTGATCTCTGAAATAGTTTAAAATGGTTACCAATACCCAACACTGATTTTGAAAGTTAATCATTTAGACTACACCCAGTGATTTTCCATGATCAGAGGCTGATTCCATACATGTGTGGTTTTTACCCATTTTATACAGTACTTGAAGAATTCCTCAATTTCAGTTAAGAGAAAAGGAAAAAAGGCAATACAAACAATGTGCACCACTGCAATGATCATAATTGGTTATAGCAACTGTTGATATTATACTTCACAAGCCAGATTTTAACCAAAGTTATCTATTACAAAGTTTGTCTTATTCTGTTTTAAAATTCTGAATTTAGTCTGGAAAGGCTGTTCAGTAGAAAAAAGATTAGACTAAAGGCCTATCACTTGACTTTCATTCATGGTAATAAACACAAATGGTGGAAGGGGAATATTTCTGAAGATTGTTTCTTGTCTTCTGCCCTTTTTATGGTTAATGTTGCATACACACACACACACACACATAAAGATAAATGTTAAAATTCTCATTCTCATCTTTCAAAATTGCCTGCTTTTCCATCAGTTATCAAAGGCTCTTGAGATTTCCTTCATCAAAAAAAAAATCAAAACCTTGTGAAATGAATTAAGTGTCTTAGCAGTATTTGTATATGAATACTACATAGATTTTTATCTTAACTATATATACTAAATAAAAACCAATCTGTGTATAATCAATATTCATCATAGTTTTATAGACAATAAAAATACCCTCTACAAATATAACTTCAGAAAATAATTATATAAATTGCATATTTAAATACTACATTTTAATTGCCTTGCCAGACTAAAACCCTACATCAACAAGAGTAAAAGATTTATACTAAGTGACTTACATACTTATATGTCACAGTAATAGATTGTTAAATAATACTCTCCTTATTTATGTTAAGTGACCAATCATAGGAAGTCTAGATGGAAATGCAGAAAGGGGAAAATCCCATTTTCTAAAGGTTAAGAAATAAATGTAAATGAGGATTACAACACTCTGATCCTCTCTTCAAATGTACATAACTCAATTTAAATTTTTTCAGAAGATAATACTTGGAATATTTGTTGCTCAAAGATATGAATATACACACTGCTGATACCCATGAGTACAAGGTGATTATGACAACAATGATTATCATCTCTGTGCTTGGTCAGTGGTGCTTATCTCTGCAATAATACTTCATTTTATTCTCCTAAATTAGTAGTGATTTGAACAGCATTATATTTGCTATTGATATTCAATAATAAAACAATTTCTGTATCCACAGGAATGGGAAGAGTTTAAACAGAACTCTGGGGAACATGGTGTTGTAGTGTTTTCTTTGGGGTCAATGATCAATAACACAATACAATAAAGGGCCAACAGAATTGCATCAGCCTTTGCACAAAAGGTAAAATGATGTCCCCATGGAAGGCAATTATCTACTTAGTTTACTAAGTCTAGAAAGGGGTGACACTGGAAGGTCCCTTTATGTAAAATCAAGTATTATGATTGCCCTTAATCAGGTTAGAAACAAAGTTAAAGATGGCAGATTCTACAGAATGTGATTTTGATGACAATAATAGTGACATAAACATCGTGATCACAGGGAAGCATGGTGAGTGAGTGCAATATAAACTTCTCTAGTCTGATGATACTGGAAGCAAAACTACACAAGAATAACTAAATTCTCAGTGGTCACTTAAACCTTTTTTTTTGAGCCTTGTTTGAATCTAGACATTCAGGGAAAAATGAAAGTTTATTTTAAAACTTTGATAACAAATATTGAAAAAATGTCTGTAGTATAGCATTAATAGACTTCCAGACCTGCAGTAGCATCGAGACTTCTCAGGTTTCCCTCCCCTCTTTATGAGAATGTTGAACTAGGATTGCTTAGTTACCACTCAGAAGACTTCTCAGAGAATGAGAGAAAGCAGTTCACCATCTCAGTCCTTTTGCACCATGTTCATTGAGAAAAAAAAAAGGAAGAATCAGCCATTCTAGGATCTGCCAAACCTAAAACAGGACAATGTAAACGAGAAGGTGGAATAGTCCCTGTCCTTCTGGTGAACCACACAAAGTCAAACATTGTCTATGGCACTTTGTCTCTAACCCTGAAGAGTAAAGTGTGTTTCATTTTGGAAGAAATGGGAACTAAGAGATAATCCAGTAGAAACAGGACTGATACCAGAAAAGGTCCAGTTGACTCTCTTCATAGGGCATATGAAGGTAATTAATAAAGTTTAATGAACTTTAAACTGGAGTACATAGGAACTAGATTTTAGTTTCCTATCCCATGAAATCTCCCTGTAATAATTCATGCTGGTTTTCCCTGAGATACTGAAGAAAAGTTTAAATTTATTGTGGCAGATATTGAACATGTAGGTGAAGCTCGAATTTACAAGGGTGGTTTAGGATTTCTAACATGAGCACCATTTGTGTGCTCTGCTTTGTGGAACTGCTTGGCATTTCACAAAGTGCATTAACCCTGAAGTGTTTTGCCATCTATCATATGGGTCAGATGCAGCACCATTAGGATTTTGAATATTTTCTACAGCTACTAGCACTTATGAGCAGCACAGCAGGCTCCTTTCCCGAATGAAAGGATTATCCAGTCTCAGTGACAATGCTATAACTTGTGTGATGAATGGTCTGCACTTCTTGTGATTCCTTAGTAAAACCGGTGCCTCGATCAACAATGAGTCATATTAGAATTGATTTGTATTGGTTAAAAGAAATTATGTCAGTCACTCCCTGTGGTTGCTATATCCAGGGTGGAAGCAGCAACTTCTCAACATGCATAAGGGTGAAAGCAAGCCTGGGGAATTTTATGCACAGTGGAAACTCTCTGCCAGAAACTAAGTCACTAGTAGTTAGTGGACAGCATAAACACACACTCTGTGAGGTTATGGCTAGGATAGCATAGACAAAAACTCCATTCTCTGATTATCCAGGGTGATACCTTTCCCAAAGAACTTGTAAAGGGAGAAAAATTGTAAATATATGGAATATTTGCCAAAAATAAGTAATGAATAACAAAAAACATGTGTCAAGACCTATTAAAATAACAGGACAAATGAATATAAGTAGAGAACTGTGGTTATTTTAAATTGGCATGAAATTAAGCATGGAAAATATTAAATACACATGAAGTGTAATCATTCTTCCTTGCAGATGACTTATGAACATATAAACTTTTCTTAAATATATTCATGTTTCATTAACTCTCTCATGTTTGCACATAACTACACATAAAAAATCACAATGACATTCGACCTGATTAAATATAAAGAAAGTCATAGGTGGTGTTGCCATACTCTGCCTTATGTTTTGATAGTTCTTATGGTCTAATGTCTCTTTACCTGGTTTCCACACTGGGGATTCAAATGGCATTTAGCTATGCACTGTCTAATTTGTACAATACTAGATTTTAAGTTTTGAAATCTGATACAAATTATTGTCTAACCTCTAAAAGGTGTTTTAGAGATTTAAGGATATGAAACCAGATACTTTAGGTCCCAGTACCAGGGTCCCCCAAAAGGACCTTCTGGGTAAAACTCTGGGAAACTGAAGCATGAGTAACAAGCTAAAGAGTAGTAGGAAGTCAACTATTTCATTTTAGAAAAGTCAAAAATAAAACCAATTTTTAAATATTTTTTTTTGCTTGAAAGAGAATGAAATATGAGCTGGCATTGTAATTTTGTATTCCAGGTACAAAGTGTGCATTGTAAAAGTATCTGCCTATTATGGGAAGCATTGTGTTCTTACCTTGGTTTTTAGAGATTCAATTTTATACCTGTTCCCTTTTCTAAAGCAGAAGTTTTTAAAAACCACTAAGAAACATTAATGATCAATGACATATTACACATTAAAAAAAGTTCACACTGTTTATCATACAACAATACAGCACTTTGTTGTTTTTTCACAACCGGGTTTCTCTGTAACT
The DNA here is from genome assembly GCA_902806775.1 of Microtus agrestis. Classification (NCBI taxonomy): domain Eukaryota; kingdom Metazoa; phylum Chordata; class Mammalia; order Rodentia; family Cricetidae; genus Microtus; species Microtus agrestis. Next base: position 2,226,336 of record CADCXT010006972.1, read on the forward strand.
TTGGAGCCAGTCCTGGAAGTAGCTCTTGTGGACCAGGCTGGCCCCAAATTCACAAAGATCTGCCTGCCTCTGCCTCCCAACTTTTGGAATTAAAGGTATGTGCCACCACTTCCCATCAACAATACAGCACTATGATTGTATTCCTGGATCAATACAGCACTCTGATTGTCATGGTTGTCTTAGCACAACACTCTGGTTGTCCTAAATGCCATAAAAAGACTTGTGTCAGACTTAGTACATATGTTATTTATCATTTTCCTTTGTGAAATACTTCATTTTTGATGAAACCATACGCAGGCACTATATTTTCATCATTTATAGGCTCCTTTCTTCTTCCTTCACCTCCTGCTTTGCCCTCTACCATATATATCACCATGCCACTGAGTCTAATTTTTGTTGCTTGTTATATACACATGTTTAGGGCTGACAATTGATTGTTGAATAATAGATCAGAGAGGTCATACTGGAGAAACCTGGCACTCCTATCATGATAGCTGTTTATTTTTCACAGTTTTTCCTATAGGAATAAGACTTTGTGAAATTTTCCCATTTATGATGACAGGACAAATGGTGCTGTCATTACACAGATCGTATTTAGGCAATCATATTGGTGAGATTTCATGGATGCAATATTCCTATATAATATATAAAGCACCATTGTCCATCAAGCATGCTGGTCCCCTGGCTCTTACACTCTTCTGATATATTTTCCAAAATGTATCAATCGTGTTTGATTTAAAAGTTGTGCAGCTTTAAGTGTACTTATTGGCTTTGGGCATCCAATGATCATTTATTCTTGTTCTTTTTGACAAGCTGTGGATCTTTGCAATATTCTCCACTTGCTGCAATAAAACATTTTGATGAGTTGTGAGAGCTACAGTTACCTGTGATTATAAGGATAAAGCTAGTATATAATTTAGAAATTATACTTGTTTTGGAAAACAGCAGTAGGAGGCTCTACTTCTGGGGTCTGTGATTTCTCCAGTCATGGGCAGCTAACTCACTTTACAGTACCACACATGAATTTCTTACCACTCAGTTGGCCTCAAATCCAATTAGACTTGGATTTATCTTGATTACACCTAAGATAAAAGTGTCACAATTTTGCTATTATGGATATCTTGCCATGCCAGTCTTTGTTATAAGTCATAGGTCTGACAGCCAATAGGACTATTGATTACATTTATCCCTAGAGATTTTGTGTAGCCTCTTCCAATACTATGAATACAGCAAACCAAAAACTAAAAGTGAAGTTTTCCATTCCTGCACTTAATATTTTGATAATAGTCTATGATTCCTGAGGCTAACAACATTACTACATTTATGAAAACCTCTTCCAACCCAATGGACACATGAGTATGCATGAGTTTGCATGTACTAATAAGCAAGCCTATATGACAGTGTTTCCATACTGATTCCTCCAGTGACTTTGGTTCCATTTGTTATTTTGGAAAGAGGGTAATGAAAAAAAGAAGCAAGAAAGAAATGGATGGCACTATCTTTAACTTGATAATTAAAACAAACATATGATATTCTTATACATTCAGTTTCTTCCATCCACAATGTACTCTATGTGTTCAATTGAAAACCCCTTCTCATTGTTCCAGCATCATCACAGGCCACATCTGTCATTCATCCACCACTTAAATAATTCTCCTGTAAACCCTAGCATCACCTTTAAATGAAAACAAAAGGTGCAGCTCTCCCAGTTACACTACATTGGTCTTGGATGATTCTTGCTGGGAGGCTTTAAAACAATTTAAATAATTCAATTTAATATTTAATATACTCTGAGGCTTTGATCACTTGATTACAGATTTGTACCTATATTTAAGATCTCTAATTAGTATATTTTCTGTTGTTCTTCTGATCCTAGGTCATCCAAAAACTAAAGTCACATGTCAGTTTCCAGAATCTGCATGTGCAATCTTACAGATATTGATGACCTCAGGAATGGTGGTCATGGTGCTTTCTTGAGAGGAGGGAATATAGATGCATGTACTCATCTACTTTTTAGAACAGTTGTGGACTAGATTCTGATAATAAGCTATTCAACTACTTCTCGGGCTTATGAAAGGACTGTGGACAATTAAGATGAACCAACAGGGTGCCTTAGCAGATAATATCACTCAGCTTACTCTGTCAACTATGAGTCTAACAACTCAATTGCTAGTCTTCTATTTTCCTAGGGACATGTGTAGGAGGAGGCTCTTGTCTATCTGCTTCCCAGGGCTTCTGTCAGTAGAGTTTGTTAGGTGCACTACCAAGCTATTTAAAAATTTAAATGCATGTGAATATGTTTATCAACATTCTTCAAAAATTTTCCTTAAATAATATCAAAAAATATTTATAGGCTGTCCAAGTACTTATATTGGCTTCTTTGTTGCGAAGAAAATTCTGTCTAACCTCTCGCTAACCAAAGTTCTTGCTACTATTCAAATATCTTAGAAACAGAACAGTTATGCAAACGGGTCATGGACTCTTGAATTTGCTTTATTACAAAACATTTGTCATTAAACATTGACATGCAAATATGAATATTTAATATTTGCTTTTACTATCTCCATTAGATCAGAAGTTCAGTGTGGTCACTTAGTGCATCTGCCTTGATCAACTCCAGTTATATTTTAACTCAAGGCTTTTTCTTGTTAGATATAAGGATAAGAGATAACACAGGGGACACACTGTGAACAGAAGACTTTGATGTCCCAAGATGACTGTGAAGTGGATGTCTTTTCTGCTGCTCCTGCAAATGGGTTGTTACTTAAGATCTGGGAACTGTGGGAAGGTGTTGGTATGGCCAATGGAATACAGTCACTGGATGAATCTAAAGACAATATTGGATGAACTTGTACAGAGGGGTCATGAAGTGACAGTTCTCAGACCTTCAGCTTCTATCTTTCTTGATCCCCAAAAATCACCTGCTCTGAAGTTTGAGAGTTTTTCTACGTCTATCAGTAAAGATGATCTGGACAAGGTTTTCACAATGCTTGTGGATGTGTGGACTTATGAGATACCAAGAGATTTGTGTTTATCCTTCTCTCCTTTGCTACAAAAAGTGCTTAATGAATACTCTGATAGCTATCTAAGGCTTTGCAGAGACACAGTTTCAAACAAACAACTTATGACAAAACTACAGAGATCCAAGTTTGATGTCCTTTTCTCAGATGCCGTTGCTCCCTGTGGGGAGTTGATAGCTGAACTTCTCCAGATCCCTTTTCTGTACAGTCTTCGCTTCACTCCTGGCTATACAATGGAAAAGTACAGTGGGAAATTTTCAGTCCCTCCCTCTTATGTACCTATAATTTTGTCAGGACTAGCTGGTCAAATGACATTCATGGAGAGGGTAAAAAATATGATGTGTGTGTTTTATTTTGACTTTTGGTTCGAGACATTTAACGAGAAGAAATGGAGTCGGTTTTACAGTGAAACACTGGGTAAGTGATGTTCCTTCTCAGTAGCTCAATGACCTAAATTTCACAAGTATTTAAATCTATAGTAATGTACATGAACTGCAAAATGCAGTTGCCTTTTATAGATGATCAAATGTAATATGATATTAGCTAACAAACTCACTGTAAAGGCTCATATTATTGGTCTAAGAGAAGCAGATACCAGACCTGATAATACAGGACATTCTTTTGAGATATAGAGCCACAAAGAGTAGCAAGGAGACCTCTTTAAAGTGGTTCTTTACTCATTTTGCTGTAATTTTTAAACTATTCTAATAAGTCACTAGCTAGTTAACCAAATCATAATTAATGTATATTAAGAAATGAAATATTTTACAGTTTCAATATGTATATAACATATTTGCACTGTTCCTTTAAAGATGTAGAGAGAAGTAAAATGTGTGCTCTTTAAATAGTGGCCAAATGGGTATTACAATAACTATTTCAAGTTAGTGTAGAAATATTAGTTAATTTTTACAGTTTGCTTAAAAAACCCAAGCTTATATTTATGTATATTATGTGAGCAACAAATCATTACACTGCAAATTATGTTACATATCAATAAACACTGTTTTTTAATTGCACATGTTCCATATCAAGCATATATTCTTCCATCATTTAAGGAAATATATTTTATAATCAAATGACAATCATTCAACTATTCTCCTTCTCACTTGCTCATTTCTCCTTCTAGGAAGGCAAACTACCTTAACTGAGACAATAGGCAAAGCAGAAATGTGGCTCATTAGATCCTACTGGGATTTGGAGTTTCCTCGGCCAACCTTACCAAATGTTGACTATGTAGGAGGTCTCCACTGCAAAGCTGCTAAACCTTTGCCTAAGGTAAATACATTATTTAGATATATTTTTTAAATTTCCTTTCTGGTGAGCATGATTCTACAGCTTTCATTAGATTTTTCTCCCAGGAATAGAGATATATAGGATGTGGACTTAAGCATCCTGCTAAGTAGGAAGTGAATAAACTCAGAAACGACAGTGATAGACCTGGGAAATATTCTTATCAGTGAATTAAATTAGGTCAGTTAGGGTACTTATGTGATTATCAATTGGGTAAAGTCCTTACCATCAATTATGAGGCTATATGTTTGAATCATAGCACCCAGGTAAAAAGCTGGGTGTCCCAGCACAGTGCAATGGCATTAGCACTGAGGTTGTAGAAACAGGTTGATACTGGGAGCTTGCTGGCCACTAGTCTGTTTAAAAAAATGGTAGGATTTGTGTTCCATGTGAGAGTCTCAAAATCTATATTGAAGACTGGTGGAAGAAGACATCAAATTTTAACTTTTGGCATCTATGTGCTAATCAAAGGCCAGGAATTTCCCCAGCAACCTGACACACATACATACCTATCCACACATATAAACACACACATGGGCAGAGATACATAAGTACACATACATATATGTGCAAACACACACACATACACATGCATACGTACATGTATAAAGAAGTATGTACAATCAAACATGTGCAAACAAGCACACACACATATAAACACATGACAAAAGACAGAGAAATTAAGTTATTTAAACTCATCAATCATAAACTGCTCATGACCAAAAGTTATGATTAACATATATCCTAAGGAATTGTTTGATATCCGAACAAACAGAACAGACATAGTTTCTCGCCAATCAGTAAATTTTGGATGTTCACTTTGAAAATACCCTATTCATACACAATATCAGAAAATTATTATATACTATATGTTTATCATGATGGAGGAGGGTCATTTGCCTATGTGTTACTTTCATTGGTTAATAAAGAACCTGCCTTGGCTTTTGATAGGACAGCAGCTTAGATAGGCAGAGTAGACAGAACACAATGCTGTGAGAAAGAAGTCAGCGATGCAGCCACCATGGACCAGCTGCCAGGTCAGACATGCTGAATCTTTCCGTTAAGCCACCACCTCGTGCTACACAGATTATTAGAAATGGTTTAATCAAGATATGAGAAATAGCCAATAAGAGGCTGAAACTAATGGGCCAGGCAGTGTTTAAAAGAATAAAGTCTCCATGTAATTATTTTGGGGCTATACTAGCCGTGTGGGAGTCGGGCGAGACAAAAAGCAGGCCTACCCACAACACCTTCTACATTATCATGCAGTTATGATTGTTTCACAAAGAATCAAAACATTTTATTGATCACAGTAAGAAGTTTGTGAAAAATACCACAATGTACATACTATAACATAAATATTATTTCATCAAACATTAGTTAATAATATTAAATAGCCATTATAGGAGAAAAACAAAATAGCAAGGAAAAAATAACAACCATTTCTGTAAGCAGAAACTGTGTAAATGAAGTAACAATTTTTGAAAACTTATAGAATATGCTTGAACTCCTGAGTTTTAATTTTACCATAGGCAAATATTTAGAATATCTTTTGGACAATGTGTGAATATAGTTTGTGTGGATGACTGTGAAGTTCAATATCTTTGATATTATCATGTTGGTCTTCTGTATGTTTTAACACCACTATACTAAATATTATTATAAACACTTCAATTTTTATTCTCTTAGTTCTTTCATAAATGTTTCATAAGTGATTATTCTACAACTGTATTTTGTCACAAAGCAAATTCTCCTCACAGGAAATGGAAGACTTTGTCCAGACCTCTGGAGAGCATGGTATCGTGGTGTTTTCTCTGGGGTCAATGGTCAGCAACATGTCAGAAGACAAAGCCAATGCAATCGCATGGGCCCTTGCCCAGATTCCGCAAAAGGTGAGGGAAAGCATTCCATGGGAGGTGACTATATACTAAGTCTGTGAACGTCCTTGAAAGGTCTGATTATAGAAATGATTGTGTGAAAGGTAAAGTTTTAAGGAAGCTCTAATTTCCCTTAGCCAAGCAGATATTAGAAACAGATATTCACAACAGATGCTTCAATGTTGCGGAAGGTGTTTTTGACTGAGAGTGACTTGGATATAAACACAGTGATCACTTTGGGCACATTATGAAATGCTGACATGATGATGACATTGCTATCAAGTCTATGTAAACATAGGCAAATTCTTCAGAGTCACTTGTTCTTTTTGTTGATTACTTAAAGTCCCTGCATACATTAGATTTTCAGGGGTGAGTTAATTTGTATTTAGTATTTCTATCAGAATAATAGTAAGCAAATGTTGAAAAAGCTTGAAATGCAGCATGACTCTGCATCCTAATTTTGAAATAGGCCACTTCAGTGCTCAGCTGAAAGGGCCATTTAAAGGAGGGGAGCCTAGGCTCACCAACTGTCAATCAAAGTACATGTTAGGCTAATTGAAAGAAAATGCAATAAAAGAAAAAAATCTATTTTTTGGTTGGCCTACCAGTATTTGTAGGGGAAATCTCTAAGGAAAATGTAGAGACGGGTGCTTCCCTCACAGTGATGTCTGTGTCATAAAAGATGCTCTCCACTCTGCTCTTAATGAAAATCCTAACACACAAGGAAGAAGCAGGGAGCTTGTATCTATGACACTACACAATATACAAATGCCTCTTTTAATTTAAAATCAAATATTATAATTCTTCCGTTACCACTCAGGGCATGTTAACCAGGAGGGTCCCACAGGTACGGACTGAAGGATGAAGGGAAAACCAGGCAGCCAGGTCAACTTTGCCATATTAAATAAGCATCTTAGCAATTTGTCCAAAGTTTGAACTTAACAAATCTAAGCCCACCCAAGCGAAGGCCTTCCTCACAGGGTCTAAATCATTTGCTGCATAGTATTAACACATAATAGGGGGTTTTGTCATGTCTTGGGTTAATACAATCCATTAATATCAAAACTGAGATCCTTTATGGTTGCATGAAGAAACAGAAAACAAAATGTACCTTATTATGGGGATGAATAAGTATAGTAAAAACTATTTTTTACAAATGCAAAACTAGTGAAGGCCAACAATAGCTGTCTTTAGTTAAACCAGGCTATAAAGCTCCCATTGGCCACATAGTGGCATTAACATTTCATAAGTCAATCAACCATCTTCATTTAGCAGATTATTTTTAAATACACAACCAGGAGAATTCGAGGGAGAAATGGGGGACTCTATGTGCCCGTTTTTCACTGCTTTCTTACGAACTTGTGAAGATCCTATATCTTTTCCTAGTGACAGGGTCACTAAGTTTTTATATAATTTTGACTCCTATGAAATACTATGTCATACTTATGACACATTATACTTGGGAATATGGGCCCATTAATCTCGGGCATTTGTTTTCCTAGTCTTTTTCATTTTTGACAACCCAAACTTTCATTAGAATTTTGATTGTGGAGAATGGGTATCATTAGATGTGGGAATAGAGATCTCTGCATGAGTCTCTTGTAGAAAGCCTCTTTACCAAAATTAATCAGAATACGAGTAACACAGTGCTGGAGTATTTCCATTATGTCTTGTAATTTTGTAGCATTCTGTTTAGTCTTTTAGAACTCATAGTTCCCAACCCTATTAGGGTTAAATTTACCCCCCATAACAAGCCATCCAGGTGGCCATTAGTCTATGGTTATAATAGAAATATCAGTCTCATCATAACTAAATAATATTGTAAACATTTTTCCCTTTACTTTTAAGTCTAATGATGGCTTATCATTTTCCTTTAGTAAGGTTCTTAAATCTACATAGTCTTACTTGTCCTGAGTCCTTGCTCACATAGCATGTTCCTTTGTGAAAGACTATATAGAAAATAGTAATAATTGCAATTTTCCTTCTGCTTAAACGACCAATTAGTAGGCAATGTATTCATGACTGCAGTTTCCCCTGTTAAATCTTCATCAGTGATTTCTGTGTGAACTATGATTGCATTATGGATAAACTACTGCAACCCAATAAAAGTCTAACTCTTTGAGGCAGTATAAGTCCCCAGTATTCTGTGTGTTACCTTAACGGACGTTGAAGAAAGGAAATGGCAGTACTTAATGGCAAGGACTACCAATAGCAGCAATTTCTTGAATGACATCTTGAAATGAAAGACTAGTTTGATTATAATCTGAAGTCTGGCATCAATGGTGTCATTTTTTCCTTAAAAGCCTCTAATTTTGTGGGTCCCATAGGGGACCCCTAAACATATTTTCCTACTATTAGCTGGTATTGTTTTGTTTCCAAGCAATGTATTCCCATCATTATCAAATTTGGTTTAACATTTCTTAACCCAATGTTTTCCTTACTTGCATATAGGGTAAAACCTGGAACTTATTGAATCTGAACATACAATCGTGGGGAAAATTTACATTGCTTCTTCAAGTGGCCACTTTGCTAACATCTATTTTTGTAATGCATAGATTTTTATACCAGCTAATTTTGCTCTTTGTTGGTAGATCCCTACATTCTGAAGTTAATTAACTTCAGAACATCCAGAACATTTTCTATTTTTCTTTGAGGCATGATTAATCCTTTGCAATCTTTATCAACATTTTCAAAAGCTAAGTGTTTTAATAATAATATCTTTTTCTTGATTTTCAAAAGCATCTTTAAGTTTCTCTATGAAATCAGCCATAAGTCACAGAGGGACTTTGTATTTTTACTACTTTCCTAGACCTGAAGTCAGATTCCATATCAGCTAAATCCAGGAAGCCATAGCTACATCCCTTATGTGGGAGAGTGCCGATATCTCGGTGGGGACCTCGAATTCCATGCATCAAGTCCCTGTGTCTGCGCTCTGTGCGCTATTACCCTGTTTGCAAGCTTCAGGCAAGGAAGCTGGAGGTTAAAATACACAAACCCACACAGACAGAGAGACAGAAACATGGGTCATCCTTGAATTCCCCAAGAATGCCCTCTTTATTGTGTTCAGGGTTAGATCATATAGAGATAGCCATGCCTCAGCCAAACCCACCAGAAACCACTCTCCTGCCATCAGGAACTCCTGAAGGTCTCGTGCTCAGGGCAGCTGCTGGCACTCAGATCAGGGGATTACAAGAAATTCAGGATCTGAGGTCTCACTGCTCCCAAAAGAAGAGAGCTGTCAGAAGCATATTAAGCAGTTGATAATCTATTGATACCAATCTACCACTCTCTGTCAGCATTTCATATGTGATATTTGGGACTATACCAGTCCTAGCGCTATAATAATTTAGGGGCTTTCTCTGCAAACCACACTTGCCACTGAAGAAGTTTGAAAGGGCTAAGAACCATTTTAGCAAATATATAAAAGCCATACAGCAACCATTGTGCATTATTGTTCCAACCAAAAAGATTCATAACTGCATGGAGCAGTAGATCCACAGAAAGCACAAGCCTTCTTAAAATCTTTCATTTTATCCATGTCTAACCCATGCTAAACACTTCTATTTTGTTGAAATTTCAGTGAAACACAAAGCTGAGCTCAAGAGGCCAGGGAGGAATTGGTAAATTAATTCCTTTTTCTTCCATGCCCTACCTTGTCTAGCTTTTTTATAAGCTCTCTGAAATCCTCGTCAATAATTAGAAATAATGCAAGATTAGGTTGATTATCAGATTCCTTACCTTGGGCTTCAGGGGTGCCTTTAGGCACTACAGGAAACATTTTTTAAGGAGACTCCAAAAATTGAGCAGAGGGAGCCATCACCTGCATAGTTAACAGTGGTGCTGTATTTCCTTTGATTTTACCTACACTGGGAAATTTTCCTAGATTTTCTTTCTTTCCTAATTTTAAGTTGTTGTCATCCAGTTTATATTCATGCAAGGAATTAGTCATTTCTTCCTCATGATTAATAACCTCCTTATCTTCATTTAATATTTTATAATAGTTTAAATCAATTCCTAGGTGACCCAAATTGAATGGGGATTTCTTAGCCTTATTTATATGCCTTTCCAATATTCATTCAGACTCTGCCAGATACTTCTTCATCTAAAGCACTTTCTCCTAGAAACTTGGGGTAATAATCATAAGCAACAGTTAACTCTAATCAGAGAATCAGACAATGTACAGTCTGAGGGTTTAGAAGGGTCATATGAGCAAAATCACATAAGTTGAAGTTATATACGGTCAGTACTACAAGCCATGTGTGACGACAAAAAAAAAAGTTTTTCCATAGAGTTTTACTTAGGTTTTCATTGCTCTAAAGAGACATCATGACCATGACATCTGTAATAAAAAATACACTTAAATATTGTAGGTCATTTATCCATTATCATCATGAAAGGAATTATGGTACCATGCAGGTAAAAACAATGCTGGAGCTGAACATGCTACATCTTGCAGAAAAAAAGGAAGTCCAAGCTTTGAATTTAACAAACAGAAGCCTGAGGAAAGCCTCCCTCACAGGCTCTAAAACCTTTTCTGCATAGAATAGACTCATAATAGGGAATTATGTCATGCCTTGAAATGAATAAATTACAGATATCAGAGTTAAGCTTCTTATGATTGAATGAAGGCAGAGGAAAACCAAAATGTACCTTGTTATCAGAATGTATATGTATAGTATAAAAGCAATCTTTTAAATGCAAAACTATTAAAGGGAAATCTTTAACAATAACTATTTCTAGATAAATCAGACTGTAAAGCTCCCATTGGCCACATGATGGCAATTACATTTCATAAGTCATTCAATCATATCTATTTGCATGATTATTTTTTAATTATAAAACCAGGAGAATTTCAGGGAGAAAACGAGGTCTCTATGTGCCTATTCTCCATTGTTCTCTGTTGACCTTGTGAAGAGCCCATATCCTTTCTTCAGAAACAGACCAGAAACGATCACTAGATTTTACATAATTTTGACTCTTATGAAAAACCCAACTCATGTTTATATTCTTGTCCACATGGGAATATAGGTTCCATAATGCCTTGTAACTCTTCCTAGTTCTTTCATTTTCAATAACTCAAAATTTTTCATTAGCAATTCTGTTGTAAATTTGACTGAAAGTCACACTGAGTTAGCTTGGGGCAAAGAAATCTCAAAGCCCACCCCACAGTGACATACTTCCTCCAGCAAGGCCACACCTCCTGATATCGCCACTCTTCTATCAAAAAACAACAGAAACGCACAAAGGACAGTTTAAACTTTATCTGGATGACAATAGCAAGCGGTAGTGGTTAATCTGAAATATATTCACTCATATCTGTTATACCTGGAAGAAGGGTGAAAAACACTTATCAAAACAATCTAGCATTTTGAAGAAACTGATGTCTTGTTTTCTTAGAGTTCTTCTTAAGCACTCAGAATTCTGTTCATGTGACTCCATTCCTGGATCATGTTCCAAAATTACACTATGCAAAATTATTCCCTGGATGGGCCAGATGATTCCATATTTCTATTGGTCAACACAATGGCATTGTTTCGAAGAACTTCAGACCAGAGAGAATTCTGGATCAGGAATATTTGTCATAAATAAGTAATAAAAGATTAAACACTTGAAATTCAATGAAAATATGTAGTAATATGAGTGGCAGGGCTGCATCCCCAGCACCCCGGCCGCCTAGCTAGCTTATGCCCCGAAATAACAACACACAAACTGTATTCATTTAAACACTGCTTGGCCCATTTCTATCTAGCCTCTTCTAGGCTAATTCTCACACCTGGACTAGCCCATTTCTAATAATGTGTGTAAGCACCCCAAGGTGCACTTACCAGGAAGATTCTAGCCTACGTCCATCCGGGGTTGGAGCTTCATCGCGAGTGTTCTGCTCTGAGAGGAGCTGCATGAAGTCTGAGCTCACTTCCTCTTCCTCCCAGCATTTTGTTCTGTTTACTCCACTCATGTATGTTCTAACCAATCAGGGCCAAGCAGTTTATTTATTGCTTAACCAATGAAATCAACAGATTGATATATGACACTCCCACATCAAAAATAACATAGAACAGGTGAATAAAAGTAAACCCCCAAAAGCACTTAAAATATAATAGTGTTAAAAGTAGACTATTAGAACTGTCAAAATGTATTCATATAAAATATGAGTTATTAATAATGTACCACTCTTCTCTGAAATTGAATTATATCACCATGGGAGTATATTAAATATTTTATGCATCATTAGCTATCTCATTTGCCTAAACATCTCTGATTGGAAAAATGATGATTATGTTCATCTTGCCTGAATGTAAAAAAAGCACAGACTCTGCTGGCACAATCTTCTTCTCATTTTGTATAGAGTTCTCAAAATTTACCCTTTCTGATGTCTTCATTCCTCCTAAGGGAGGTATTTACCTATGTTATATTTAAACATATAAAGATCCATTTTTAACAATTTCTATTTTTGAAATTATAATACAATTGAATCATTTCTCCCTTTTTGTTATTCCTCCAAACCTTCTCATATCCATTTTCCAAGCTCTCTTTCAAATTCATCGCATAATTTTTATGAATGCTGTTACATACATATATGTATATTATATTTATTTATATTCCTAAATATAATTTATCTAGTCTGTATAATGCTAAATTTGGTTCCAGCAATAAAGATGATCTAATCTTAACAGGTTCTTTGGAGATTTGAGGGCAAAACACCAGACACCTTAGGATCCAATACCAGAGTTTACAAATGGCTCCCCCAGAATGATCTTCTAGGTAAGACTCTCAGAACAAACCTATCCTAGTTGACTTCAAAATCCTTTATATTACACTTAGCGATTGTATTATTTATTTAAGATAACAAGTTCTGGTATGCAGTTGGTTGTTTTTAATACTCAATTTCTTTTAACTACCATATTCCTCATGTGTTCAACTGGAAATTAGAATTTCATAGTTCAATTCTCAAGTCCAAAGCAATTCTGCAAAATATTTCTCTGTAAATTTAGTTTCTTCTCACTCTTAGAGAAGAAAATATTTCACCAAGGTTATGAGTATTAGAATCTTCACATAGGTATTTATGATGTGAGAAGTGAGGGGAAACAGACATTATGTGGTAAACTAAATTAATAAAGTGAATTAAGTAAAATTAATCTTCATGTAGAAAATCTCCATTCAGTTCCTGATAGTGCACATTCCTCATTTTGTGTCTAAGACTGCTAATTAATGTCAACCTGAATTCACCTTATTCTAGGTCATCCAAAAACCAAAGCCTTTGTAACTCATGGTGGAGCCAATGGAGTCTATGAGGCGATCCATTTTGGAATCCCTATGATTGGCATTCCTTTGTTTGGAGAGCAACATGATAACATTGCCTACATGGTAGCCAAAGGAGCGGCTGTTTCATTAGATTTCAGAACAATGACAAGGGCAGATTTACTCGATGCACTGGAGGCTGTCATAGATAATCCTTTGTGAGTATAATCTTTTGATGTATATATATATATATGTGTGTGTGTGTGTGTGTGTGTGTTGTTATTTGTTTATCATTAATTGTGATTCTACTGAAGGCCAAAAAATAATGGAAAAAATTTTATCCTAATAATTTTGAAATAAAATATTAAATTAAAAAATTATCCTAAAGGCAAAAATAATAGAAGGCACAAAATAGGGTATGATTTAGTGTCATAGGTTTTTTCCTCTTTTTGTTATTACTTTATATTTCCCCATTGTGCTTTATATCTTTTTTCTATGTAAATCATACTTTTCCTAAATGTGTAATTCTTCAACTTAATCCTCCAAACAGCTTATTCCACAGGCATAAGCCACCAGCTCTGGATGATTTTTATTTTCAATTCTTTTAGTAAAGTAATTGGTCAGAGTTTAAAGAATAGTATAAAACTTAAATAGCCAATAAGTGAAGTTAAATGAAATGTTGGAGCAGAGAGCCATTTATTTGTTCTTTACCACCCAGACCCAAAATAATCACACAGAAACTACATTAATTAAATCACTGCTTGGCCCACTGTCTCTAACATTTTATTGGCTAACTCTAACATCTTAATTTAACCCATTTCTATTAATCTGTGTATCACAACTCAGCAGTGGCTTACAGGCAAAGTTTCAGCACATCTGTCTCCAGAGTCAGCTCCATGGCATTTCTCTGACTCCACTTTCTTCCTCCCATGCTATAGGCCAAGCCAGTTCTTTATTCATTAACCAATAAAAGCAACACATAGACAGAAGGACCTCCCACACCATTTTCCCTTTTCTGTTTAAACAAAAAGGAAGGCTTTAACATAGTTAAATTACATTTAATACAATAGTTATCAAGAAAGAATTTTAGTGGTGTAGGAGGTCCTTATGTTTATGTGTTGCTTACATTGGTTAATCAATAAAGAAACTTCGTGCCTAGTAGGGCAGATCTTAGGTAGGCAGAGAAGACAGAACTGAATGTTGGGAAGAAGGGCAAAGTGGCAGACATCATGCTTTCCTGCCTGAGATGGATGCTAGTTAGAATCTTCCCAGTAAGCCACAGTCACGTGGAAACACACAGATTAATAGAAATGGGTTAAATGAAGATGTATGAATTAGCCAATGAGAAATTAGAGCTAATGGGCCAAGCATTAATTTGATGAAAACACTGTCCCTGTGATTATTTCAGGTGTAAGCTAGCTGGGCGACCGAGACAGAAAAAAGTGACCCTGTCTTCGACCATTTCGCCTTTTCTGTTTAAAAAAGAAAAAAGGAAGGCTTTAACATAGTAAAATTACATTCAATAAAACAGTTCTCAAGCAAGAATTATAGTTACAATTCTACTTTATCTTTTATTATAGCTAAGGAAAACTATAAGTATATATAATCTTCAGCTCCATCAAAGACTCCAGAAGGCTATGACATTATGTAAGTAAACGGGAGGCTAAATGTAAGCAATTTCTAAAACTAGAATTGAAAGGGACATCTCATTGCTTGGATAGTCACCCAAGGTTCTTATGTATTGTTGGGGCATCTTCAGTCTACAGGCCCATAGTATCCAGCAGACTTTTTCATGAAGCAGGAAATCTTAAAAATACTTCTGCCTATATTGTCAGTTTGCCAGTAACATTCCTCTGTGTCCTGTAAAACATCTGGCAGACTCTTTCATGAAGCAGGAACTTCGAAGAACCATCTCATGTTTAGTCAAGTTCATCAGTCATTTCTCTGTAGGTCCTGTATGTCTGTTTATATGGCCATGAAGAGCAGTTTCTTGCCTAAATGACTGACACACTTCATAAGGAACCTCTTTGATGCCCATGTTCCTCTTGAAGTAGCTTGTGCTGCCAGGTGTAGATGTGTCTCATTGTCATGAAAAGTCCTTATTTTTTAAACATTTAAATGCCATATTCTACATGTCTCTGAAAGATTTGAAGAATACCTAAATGAAATATCTCTCTATATATATCTAGAAAACCTAACATGATTATAAACTTGACTATTATAGATGACTATCAATTAACCTATATTTCTTACTCATACATTACATTTTTTAATGAACAACAATCACAAGACCTTAATCAAGAACACAAATATACACATAATGCAATTGACCTTAGATTTGAATCAGTAAAGCAAGATCCATACAAATGTAAATCTCTATAAAATATCTCCCTTTAAATATAAAGAGACATTTATAAATAATATTTAGAAATTTGAGTGTAGTTTCTTCCCAAACTGCTTCCTACTGTTTATTGGACTAAATAATTTTTGAGGGGTGTTCAAGGAAACCTTTCATGGGTCTTGGTCCATCAACCACACTAGTCTGGAAGTAATCCACAGGTTATCAACCTCTGTGAAAAAAAGAGAAGAACCTCTTTTCCAAAGCAACACATCCTTAAAGGCAAATTTGGAAGTCATGATACCTTTATAATATACATGCTAGTTTACATAGCAGCCTATATAATGAAATGTCTCTCTGTACTTAGCTCTTTATAGTAAAAAAAAAAACTCAAAGAAAACACAATAATATACATAATCCAGACTCTGTGAATTTTTCCATTATTATTTCATGGCTTATTTTTTCTTCACACCTTTTATTCTATGATTGTCTATACTCTGTCTCTTTAAATACTTTGTTTTTTATATGATTTCCTTATTTTACAACTCTCTATAATCTTTTCTTTCTCTCTCCCAAGGCTGCATGCATTTATCCAACACTGTGACCCATTTAGACGTCTTTTATTTCTGAATCTGTCCTATTTTGTATCTATAATTCTTTACTGTCCAGGAGTGCTTCTTAAATTGCTAAACACTTCTTATAACATAAATTGTGTGATTACTATGGTATATATGGTACTACCTACTTCTCTGTCTAGTTTAAAACTCAAGCTCTGCAATTACTATGATGTATATGGAACTTCCTGCTTTCTTGGCACAGTCTAGCATGGCAGAAATGTTTGCTGCCTCTGAGAGCCATGCCCACAGCCCCATTGTCAGGCACACAGCCAGTCCATGCTGACATTAAGCAAGTTGCAGCAGTCTTTTCACAAACCCCATCCAAATGTTCTATCTCCCATAAGAGCTAGAGGTCATACTGGCAGTAAGACCATAAAGCCAGCATTTCAAAATGGTCACAAATGAATCAGAAAAACCTCTCTTAAGGGAGCTGCAGCACACTGCCAGCAAACATCAAGAAGCTGTGTTAAACTCTGTATTTCTGTGTCTAGAATTCCTTTTCAAGCTTTCTCACATTTTACATGGATTTTAGTCCACCACATTGACACCAATTTGCTGAAAGGGAGAGCTTTTTGTTGGTTCCCAGCCATCTATCCCAGAAATAATCACACAAAAAGTATATTAATTAAATCACTTCTTGGCCCATTAACTCTAGCTTCTTATTGATCACTCTTAGTTATTAATTTAACCCATTTCTCTTGACCTACATATTACCACGAGGTCGTAACCTACCAACAAAGTTTCAGCATGTCTATTTCCAGTGGCTTCATGGCATCTCTCTGACTCTGCCTTCCTTCTCCCATCATACAGCCTAGCTTTCCCCACCTCATTATTTTTTCCCTGCTATAGGCACAAAATATTTATACATTAACCAATAAATGCAACACATAGACAGAAGGAACTCCCACACAATTTCCCCTTTTCCAGATATAGACATGCTGGAACATTGCTGATAGGCCACTGCCACATGGTGATATACAGATTAATAGAAATAGGTTAAATTAATATGTAAGAGTTGTCCAGTAAGAAGCTAGAGCTAATGGGCCCAGCAGTGATTTAATTAATGCAGTTTCTATGTGATTATTTCAGGTCTAAGCTAGCTGGGTGACAAGGTAACAACAAGCAGCCCTCCTTACATCACTGAAATGTTAGAAGTGGCACCAGATATTGTATACCTAGAAGCCATGGGAAAATATTACAACAGAGAAATTGAATGTTATAAAAGAGATAGGTAACTTTTATGAAAGTTGTAACTTTCTACATTGAAATAGCATAGATATTAACATAAAAGTAAGTGTACGGTTAGATATTTAAATATGAAACCTGTCTTTGGATAAATTTAAATAATGAAAGCTTATCATTATGAAGCAAATTAACATGTTGATAATTATTTTTCTTTGATTAAAAAAATTCATTTGGAAACTCTTTCCAAAAAGGGCTTTTTGAAAGAAGAATATTTCTTTCCAACTTTCAGCATTACTTCAGTGCCTATAAAAAATTTGTGTGGAGTTAGGACCAGAGCGAAATCTACCTCTTTTCATGTTAGCATGACTGCTCATGTCATCCTTATTCAGATCTTTTGTAAGAAGCTGCTTGTTTGTTCCCAGTCACTCAGACTCGAAATAACCAATCAGAAACTATATTAATTACAATACTTCTTTCTCTATTAGCTTATGCATATTTTTTGCTATTCTTGTAACTTAAATTAACACATTTCTGTTCATCTGTGTATCGCCATGTGGTTTTTGCCTACCAGTAAACGCCTGCTAACTATCTCCTTCAGGGGCTGCATAACTGCTCTCTTACTCCACCTTCTTTCTTCCAGAATTCAGCTTAGTTTTACCTGCCTAGCTCTGTTCAGTCCTGTCTTGGGCCCGAGTCACTTCTTTATTAAGCAATCTTATTCGCACAAATTACTGTGATAATACTATGTAATTATATTTAATGTTTACACAAAAAGATCCACATCAAATACTTGTTTAGGGACTTATTTGGCTGAGAACAACTATAGATGTCCTACTTATTCAAATTTTGTTAGGGTCCTATGTTCTTGAGAAGGACTACAAATGTGATACTTATTCAGATTATGTTAGGGTCCTATGTTTTTGAGAACGACTATAGATGTCATACTTATTCAGATTTTGTTGAGGACCTATGTTTTTGAGAATGAGTTTAGGTTTCATGCTTATTCTGATTTTGATATGGGCCTATGTTGTTAAAGATGACTATAGGTGTCATCATTATTCAGATCTTGTTTAGGTACTCATGTTGTTGAAACTTCATGAGTGTAGTTTCAAAGAAACAACTTCACAGCAGTCCCCTCTGGCTTTTAAAATCTTTCAATTCTCTCTACTGTTTTATACCAGAAAAGCTAGTTTTCGGGTAGGGGGATGTAAAGTCAACTACAGCAGAGAGGTCTCTGGGCTCTGCTTCTGAATCGAATGTTCATTCAGCAATAGAAATTTACCTTCCACCTTTGCAACATCATAGAGAATAAGCAACATCAATAGGCTCTATGTTTAGGGAGTTTCTTTGACAGACTTGGCCAACCTCTTAAAAAGGATTTTTGTGTTTGGTATTAGTGTAAGGTGCTCTTTGACTCTTCTATTGAGCACCATCAGTCCAGAAGAGGAAAAGATCATTAAAATTATATATGTATATTTATACATTAAATTGTATGTGTAATGGGAGATTTGATTAAATAATTAATAGTAAAATTCTTCATGGTTTTTTCTGATATTTTTATTGGTACTTTATTACTGTCCGCCCTTCTTTTGCATTAACCTTCCTCACCCTTTTCTAAAGAGCTTCCACTCTTCCCATTTCATAACCAGATACGTTACAAATTAAATTTTAAATAAATGTAACATGCATACTAAGAAATGATGATTATTTAATGAGAATTCTCTCATTTTGCTTTATAAATAAAAAGACAGTATTACCATTATTACAATTGCTACTTGTACTTCTTTAAACTGACATCAGAGTTATGACTTGTCTTTATAACCCTTCTTCTTTATATGCTCATCAATAATTATTTCAGCATTAGAATCAAACTTGTGTTTGATCTTCAGTGTGAAATTTTTACAACTCATACTTCTAAAATTACAATGCTAACAGAAAATGAATATCAACAATAAGAGCAAATATTAGGCTTGAAAGACGGCTCTGTAGATAAGCAAAGGTCTACCCTAGCAGAGGACCAGAGTTCTGTTCCCAACACTTACATCAGTTGGATACAAACATCTGTAACTCTAACTCCAGCAGATCTCATAGCACACAAACACACACACAAACATATACACACAAAGTTTACACATTTTACACACATATTTAAAAGTAATAGCAAAAATTTATTGTGATTATACTATACAATAAGAATCATAAAAGTAATAAAAAATTCAATAGAGTAACAGAGAAGAAAATTATTTTTCCTATTATTTTATGAAATATTTGATGACCTTAACTAGAAAAACGTAAAAACAATAAGAAGCTATTAGAGTTAATTAATAAGAACCAGGACACATTTGTAATTAAAACCACTAATCATTGATAGATGTACCATAAAAATCTCTTTTCAATCTTTATCCAATTTACACAGATATGCACCACCATGAGGACTTGAGTGATTTGCCTTCTACTTATACATCCTGACACTAGTAAACATTTTGCACACAAAAATTACTAATAATTGCTTATGGGTAACTGAAACTTTATATACTCAAATAATATCTCATTTTGATTTATTTTGTATTTAATACTTAGCTATCTCTAAACTCTACTTTAGGAATATTTGATCTTTATTATTTTTTTAAATGCTTAATCTTGCATGCTCAAGGAACTCAGACATGCCCCTGAAGATCTTCCTTGTCATGAACATGAAACAAAATATATTTTCATTCTATATGGTGTGATTAACTTTAATGTTTACACAAAACTGTACACATGTGCATTTTTCTTTTCTTATGTAAGTTAATGTCTGTTTTCCTTCTGCCAGCTATAAAAAGAATGCAATGTGGTTATCAACCATTCATCATGACCAGCCCATGAAACCGCTGGACAGAGTCATCTTCTGGATTGAGTTTGTCATGCGCCACAAAGGGGCCAAGCACCTGAGGCCACTTGCACACAACCTCACCTGGTACCAGTACCACTCTCTGGATGTGATTGGATTCCTACTGGCCTGTGTGGCAGCCATTGCTTTCCTTTCCATAAAATCCTTCTTATTCATTTATCGAAAGTTTGTAACAACGGGAAAGAAAACGAAGAGAGAGTAGAGCTCATTGAGAATGCACATGAACTCCATTTCAGCATCGTTCTAGTTTATGAACAGTCTTCTGAACATTCACTGATTACTCGGTCAAGGCATATCTTCATTAGACCAGAAGGGAGAAATAATGCAATTGTATTATAATCTCACAAAAGAAAAGACATAATAGAAAAAGCTGAGCAACTGATAAGGAACAACCTAGTAAGCATATTTCCTCTATAGTATCTGTTTCAGTCCTGCATCCTGAGTTTTTCCTTGAACCCCTGGCCTATATTTCCTCAGCAATGGACAGGGAGTTATGACATGAAATAAACCCTCTTCTTTATCAAACAAAAACAAACAAAAATGAAAATTTAAAAACTGAGTGGCCTCGCCATTATTCAGGGCATGCAGCATTATGATAAGCAAATATGTGGTGGAGAGGTGAGGCAGAAAGGGAAGTGGGAGCAGTTTGTTCTCTGTGAAGAGCGGTGGGACTGTAGACATGAAGACATTTCTGAACTTAGAAGCCTTAGAAAGGATATCAGTAGTAGCATATGAACCTATGCTAGGATGCCGCGAGAGGCTATTGCATAAAGTTATTAAGGTGAAGCCTTAGTTGGAATGCAGATACCAAGTTATTGGAGATGCCAGCACCATGGAACATTCATTGGTAATATTTACATGTAAAGAGTATAGTACAGAGAGCATAAAGGTCCTTATGTACTTTGTACCTAATCTCTCCACCCATCCAGGCCATGCATGTTGTGACAGAATCTAACTCTGGAAGTTTACCAGATCTTCTCTCAATGCACCACATATCTAACCCAGGTTCTCCATCCAGTGCCCTGAACTTGTCTAGACAGCTCTGCTTACCATACTCTCAGGCTCCAGGCTTTACCCAAGACCCACATCATCTTTCTTCCACATACAATTGCCACATCCAATCCCCTAGCCCCATCTGGGTCTGCACATCCTGCTTGGGGGTACAGCTTGGTGAGTCTGTCTGACCCTTCCCTCCAAGTTCCCCCTTAAACCATCAGACCTATCTCTAAACTCCAAATATTGATCACAAGACAGAATTTACACAGCACCCATCCTTCCATGTCCACTGGACTTCATTCCACGTAAGCTATATCCAATGCTCACGCCCACTCCACAATGTACATACTGTAGTCTGTCTCAGACTCTGTGGCCACATTAGACATAGAACTCACAAAAGAAGTCCCTAGGTCCAGACAGTATCATAAAATACAAACAGTATGAAAGGATGAGTCCATTTTCCCTCAACAAACCTGCCACTCCTTCAGAAATATAAAAATGTTCTCCAGTGAGAATTACATAAATAGCATACAGAATTTAAAATAACCATCTTAAAATTCATCCAATAATTCAAGGAGTGGAACAGAGACCAAAGAAACATCTGAATGAATGTAAAGAAAATGAAATTAAATAGAAGAAACATCTGATTATAACTAAGAAATCACAAACATAAAACTGATAGAAATGATGAAGATAACCACGAATTTGAGAGTATAATTAAAGAAAGAGATAGAAGAATTAAAAGGAACTTAAGCTGAAATGAAGAAGCAATTGAAAATCTCAAGAAGTCAACTAGAAAATTCAAAGGAAAAAAATCTGACAAGTATAATGAGTCAGGCAACAACAGATGGAATATCTGGACTTAAATATAAATTAGAGGTCCTAGGCAGAGAACAGTAAAGTTTGAAATCAAAGAAAAGGAGCATGAAGGTTAAGTGGCAAACCAGGAAAAGACAAATCTTTTGAATTATGGGAATAATTGAGGAAGAAGAATCCCAAATCAGTGGCATAGATCATATCTTCAACAAGAAAATTTCCCCTTAGAAAAGGTACACCCATATAGACAGAAGAAGCACACACAACACAAAACATATAACATCAAGAAAAAAACTCCCACAGCATTATCACAATAAAATACGAAGTATGTAAGTATACAGGAGAAACAAAGGGTATTAAAAGCTGCAAGAAGAAAACACACACACGTCATTCTTTTTTTTTGTGGGGAAGAAAGGGTTTATTTCACTAACAGTTCTATATAACAGTTCATCATCAAAAGCAGTGAGGACAGAAACTCACACAGGGCAGGAACCTGGAAGTAGGAACTGATAAAGAGGCCATAGGAGAGCTGCTTACTGGCTTCCTCTCCATAGTTTGCTCGGTCTGCTTTCTCATAAAACCTAGGACCATCAGCCCAAGGATGGTACCACCCACGATGGGCTCCACCATCAGTTACTAATTAATAAAATGTCCTATAGGCTTGCCTATAGTCAGGTCTCATGGAAGCATTTCTTTCTATTGAGGCTATCTCCTCTCTGTTCACTTGACTGTGTGCCATGCTCATATAAAACCATCCAGCAAATGAAGGGAATGTGGGACTCCAGTCTCTTTCTCTGCCTTCCCATTGAGGAGCACAAGCTCATTCAGAGTTTTCCCCCTCTGCTTTCATATGATACAGTCAAGAGGGAGGGTCCTCATCAGAACTGAGATTCCATCTCTACGTCCTTAAACCTACAAATCTGTGATACAATTGGATATGTTCTCTTTATAAAGTTAGCTGCTCTAAGTACTTCATTATAGTAACTAAAAGCTGACTGACATATTCCAAATAGTACAAAACCATTGTATTAAACAAACCTCTAATAGTTCTGTTCTGTTGTTAAGAATAATACATAGGCAGTGACTACATAAAGGCATTTCATATTCCACTTCCTTAAATCTACATTGCCATTCCCATGAAGATTAGTTATAACCTCATCATTAATAAGATGAATAGTTTCATCTCTCATCCAGTTAGGATGAGGCATGTCCACAGACAACCTACTCAGTACAATTCCCAGGTGAATGTTGATTGCATCATACATCATGTTGACACACGTCATTCTAATAAAAAAAAACAATTAACAAAGGAAACATTACAATCTTAGACACACATTCACCAAATTCTGGTGCCAATTTCATTAAAAATATACACTGGATTTAATGAAGTAGATTAACATCAAGACATTAATAATAGCTGATTTAAGTCATCAGCTTTCTCCAAAAGACTGGTTATCTGTACAAAAATTAAGCAGAAGAAACATCAGAAGAAAATGACGTCATACATTATTTGGGATACAGAGATATCTGGAGAATACTCTTGAAACACAAAAAAAAAATTCAAATGAGCATCCCATGGAAACTACTCTAAGACAGACAACACACTTAAACACAAAACAAATATTCATTAATTCAGAAAGATTAAAATAACTCTTTGTATCTTTTCTAAAGGTGAGAGAGAGAAAGAAAGAGAGAGAAACGGAGAGAGTAAAATAATAGTAAGGGTATGTTTACCTAAAGATACACATAGTACATATAAGCCTGCATATGCATATACAAGTACAGCTTTTATGTGATTTTCCCACCTAGGTTGCAAAAAATCCTGCAAGAACCCTAGACTGGGGAAAAACTGTCATAAATTGCATGAGAAGTCACATTTGGAGTTGTTGCTTATGGTTGTCAAAAGACTCTGAAAACATTAAAGATTGTTGCTATTGATTTTGGTTGCTCCCCAGAGGTGGAAAATAAGTTCTTATTGCAGAAGACACCTTGCACTTAAGACAAAGGTTCCATAGCAGCTGAGCTCAATCCGACCTGATAGACTTTCCTGAAGACTAGCTTTCCTGCTAGCAGCAGATACCTTGCAAGGGATAGAGAAGACACTAATGGTCCTACCCAGCTATGATGACTTATAACAATAGCCAGCCTGGCATAATAGACCTAAGAGTACAATAGTGGCTCCCTATTCTGGTGGTAACAAAAAGCTCGATAATTGAATTTAAGACCCACTTAGCTGGAGGAAAATTATGCCCAGTGCTGAAAATCTAGCTAACTATCTGGAGCTAATGATATTATTGATCTTCCAGGAAAACTTACAATGAACTTTGCTAAACCAGCATAATTTCCAGCTATATTATAAATATTAATTCTTATACCTACAGATAAGAGCATCATAAAAACAAAACTGAATCTCTATGTACAACAGATGGAGCCTATACAGAAAATGACAGCCAATCAAATACAGGGCACATATTATTTTCTGGTGCCCTGCTCCAACTTACATATCTATAACACAGCACCTATTATTAAGGCCATGAAACAACATTGAAAGGGGTAGAAAAATTTTAAGAGTCAGAGAAACAGGAAGTCTTGTGCGAGATTCTCTCTTCCAGAAATGTCAATGAAGTCACATGCATGAAGTCTCATCAACATGGCTGCCTAAACATGACCTGAATAAGAAATAGACTAATAGACATACTAACACCAAAGGGAGAAAGTGAATATGGTCCTAATCCTAGACAAAGAACTGGAGACAACTAAGAAATACTCAGAGTAGTAGAAATAGTCTTTCCTAAGGAACAGTCCCCATATTGGTTATCAAATTCCAGGTGGGATGGACTAAAATAAAATACATACAACAAACATTATATGGAATTAGCAGGTTGTATTTATATATTTAGGTAAATATATAAATATATATATAATGTCTTTGTTTCTTTTTTTGTATTGTGTGCATGTTTCTGCTTGTGTGTGTGTGTGTGTGTGTGTGTGTGTGTGTGTGTGTGTGTGAGAGAGAGAGAGAGAGAGAGAGAGAGAGAGAGAGAGGGAGGGCAAGGAAAGAGTACAGAGAAGAAGTTTGAGGGAAGAAAAAAAGGAAAACATTTTCATTTTAAAAATTTAAAATTAGAAGGTAGCAGTGCTGTTGCATATGGTTTATATGTTGCAGATGACCAAATAAAAGTGGAGAGACTACCCAATCTCTTTGAAGCCCATATGACAACATCACAAGCCAAATTGCAATACATGGTACCACAGAAGTTGGTGTTTTCCTTGCTAAGTGGAAATCCTGCTCAGGCCCAATAATTTCATGCTGTACTCCAAGTTCTATGTTTTGAATTGGAAGTATTTATCATGAGGCACTGATTGACAGAATTTTGTAACCTGGCTTTGATTTTATACAAGCTTACAGTATCATAAGACATTTTGAACTTTGGGCTTTTAAACATGGTGCGACTGTTAACTGTGGCAAATTTTCAAAGTCTGAACGAATGCATTTTAGTTTATGACCCAATAACATCAAAGAGTAAGCTCTTTTCTTGGAAATGACATGCTAGAGTTTCAAGGTAGTGGGAAAAAAGATTCACATACAATAGAAAATATTGACGTTATTTGACAGGATCTAAAATAGCTTAGTAGTCAAGCTTCCAAACACTTTCTAAATTAGGATAATTGAGGTAGGAATACTGTTGCTTTGGCTTTGTTGTTTGTTAAAAGTCATTTTCTTCTTTCTGTTCACCAGATAAATCTTGCACTGGCTTAATGCAGGCAGTTGCAGCTGCTGAGAGGTAATGACTACATAGGCTGAGTTAGGGCCAGAGGCAATTTTATAGCCTTCCTCCTTATGTATATGGTCACAGTATTTGGATTTTCTCTTCTATGATATTACTTCAGCCACAGATATGGTTGGATAAATTCACTGTCTTGAGCTGAACATTCAGGTGCAACTTATTCTCAGCATATTGAACAGACATGCTTCATTTACAGTTGTTCATTGCAAAGAGGGCCTTCTCTGATTAAGGCTGAGAGCACCATTTGTCCATATATCCAAACATTGAGTCCAGAAATCGGTTAATGTTGGCTATGAGAAATAGAATATGAGGAAGGGTAAAATTTTTCTTCTCTGTAGAAATTGATATATGCTAAAAAAATGGGCTTCATTCCTTTGTAGTAAGATCTTTGTAGACTGTCAGTTTACAAAATATATTTACAAATTAAGGTATACAATATATATCAAAGAAATAATACTAATGTCAATTGTTTATTATCTGACCCAATTTCTGTATGTGCTGCATAATCCTAGCTTCATTTTCTGACCTAAAGGGTTGATACAAGCTGCCACACAGAATAGATGGATTCTCTTATACACTATTTCAAGAAGCTCAATTAGGTCTTAAACATTATTATGGAGGGATTGGGAAAACAGGGATTCAAGAGAAGGTCCAAAGTTAAATAATCTTCAGCAAGAGCTTTAAAACTGGCAGTCAGTTGAGTATCAGAAAACAATTGGGGCTCTTCAGTGAGATGATTCAGTCCAACCAGGCAAAGGAATGTATCTACTCCTCAATGTTTATAAGAAGGAGTTTTTGTGCTAATAGATTTATTAATATGTGACCTGCGCAGTATGGAAGAGTCAGAGGAGAGGGACACTTAACAGGGGCTACGTGGCACAGCTTGCTCTTTGGGTAATGCATTGTGAATGGTTATAATGAGGCCTATAAGACATAAATATAATGAGGCTTCTATAGAAACTCCTTCAACCAATGGATTTGGCTATTTTATTTTAATCTGCAATGCAGGTTGTCTTGGATCTGAGCAATGAGGAGAACAATGTGGATCACTGTCCTGTTTTAAACCTTCTTGGTTTAGGTCTTCATGTGATTATGTAGCCTCACATGTCCATTTAAAAGTGACACTCTAATTAAGAGTATAGAAACAATTTAAACTTTAACTGACTGCAATAGGGTCTCTCAACAATATTAAGAATTTCTTTTAATGCAGGGCAGTGGTCGTGCATGACTTAAATGTCAGCAATCGGGAGGCAGAGGTAATCAGATCTCTGTGCATTCGCGGCCAGCTTGGTCTACAGAACGAGTTCCAGGCCAGACTCCAAAGATACACAGGAAACACTTGCCTCAAAAAAAAAAATGACATAGTTCAACTTTTTCACTTTTCATATCAAGTAAAATTTCTACTATACAGCATATTCCAAGTTATTTGCAGCACTTCATTCACCATTTTGTGACTTTAGAAGCAAAAAATAGAACTGAAAGTAGTTTCCTTTTCAAATTAGCCCAGTACATAGTTGATATAGTCAAGAAAAACAGAATTTTAAAGTCAGATGTCTACATAGCTAGAGGAACTGGAGAAGATGGGTTGAAGAAAAGTTTCAAAGTTGAACCATCCTTCAGGCAAAAAACTTTATTAACAATGGCCGATAGACCTCAGAGCCCAGCAGGGTCCTCAATAAGATGATTCAGTTTCATCAAGGGAAGACAAATGCTTACATTTAAAGTTTATAAGGTTTATATGGTTAGCTCGGATGGGGTACATGGGATACTGTCTCAAAGGGAGAGGTACAGGAGAGGAGAAGGAAAAAGAAAAGGAAGACGAGGTGCATTATCAGTTTGAATAAAGTTTGCTAGTTGCCCCTCCACAAGCACAGCCTGAATGCCGAGAATGGTAGGGGTTCTGGGATTGAGACAAGAAGGCTTCTTTTCAGGTGGTAGAACAGCAAGCTGTATTTTGACTCAGCTAAAGCCTTTTATACCTCTACTGCTTCTGTAGAAAACTACTGGCCAGAAAGATAAACATCCTTGTCAAGTACAGACTACAAAGAA
The DNA here is from genome assembly GCA_902806775.1 of Microtus agrestis. NCBI lineage: Eukaryota > Metazoa > Chordata > Mammalia > Rodentia > Cricetidae > Microtus > Microtus agrestis. Next base: position 2,254,441 of record CADCXT010006972.1, read on the forward strand.
GTTCTGCTGTCTGTCAGGGGGAGTGGGAGCAGCTAGATCACAAGAGCTAGTCCAAACGTGAAAATAATTTTATTGAAGAACAATTTAAATAACTCTATTATTTTCTCAGTTGCTATAGGGATGAGCTTGAGAACATGTCTCTGAATACTAATAAAATTTAAAATAACTCCTTGTTTTAAATGAGTAATTTATTTAATGAGTAATTAAATTTAACTTCTAATATTTTATATCTGTTTGTGTATTCTAGTCTTATCCTGTAACTCTTTATTATGACATATCTTTGATATTAGGTATAATCCTTTGAACAGTCGATCCTTCTTGGCTTTTTCTAATAGGCCCATATTAGATATGTTAATGTATCCATATATTAATATGTCTCTTATGTAGGTATTTTAACACTTTGTCAAGATTTTACTATGCTAGAACAATTTTGTGGTTGTTCTGTTTCAACTACAAGTTAAAATCCCTATCATCAGTCTCATGTCATCTTGAAAACTAGAGCTCTCTGCACAAATTGAAGGCAGCTTGACAGGTTAGAAAATGTCTCTACAAAGCTGCTCAGTTGCCCTGAAACTCTTCAAGACGGCTTGGATTGTCTCATCCTCCTTCAGGTTATTCATCTTGTAAGAGAGGATATCATAACAATTCTTACTGCTTATAAGATGTTATAGAGGGTCAAGTGAATCTAGTTAGTCTCAGAGAGTTCCTGAAATTTTTTGAGTTGTAACTTTCAAGACTCAAGAAGCTGTCTTACAGGATAGGATGTTTCAGTATCCCTCGGAACATCCTGAGTCTTAGAGAGCTTTCCTGTAAGATGGAATGTTTTTTCTCTCTCAAGATACTCTGAATCTTAAGGAACTTACCTAAAAGATGGAAGATTTTATCTCAGAGAAAATTGCCACACGAAGGCATCACAATTATCCCTCATTAAAAACTAATGAGAAGTGAAAGGTTGGGAGGGCCAATGGTCACGGGAAAAAAGCAGGAAGATGAGCCTTATATAGGCCCATCTTTGGAAGTCTGTTTTCTCCTGTTAAGTCACACATGTCTTTTATCATAAATTCACTACATTCTCAAAGAGCATCCATAGGTCTCCATAACCCAAACAAGGAGCAGTGTGTCAAAAATAGACTGCCAAAGAAAAATTTTATAGAATTTTCTCTCAAATTTCACAAATAAAATTTGTAGGATGAAAATAAATAAGCATTCTAATGCAAGTTACACCTTGTTAGCTTGGTTTTATGTTGGGGACCACCCTAACAAAAACCACTTCTTTCCAGGGTAGACGTGTGGGAAAAAGGAAGACAAAAATCCCATGACAGCATCAGGAGGGAATTTCAGTGATTATTCAGATCCAGAAATCACCCGTGTTTATATTCCCAACAGCTTTTATATGAAGATAAAGCAGGGGAGCAGGTATTACTTCGTTAACAATCTGTTGCCTAGGTAGCTAGGTGACTTAAGTCATGTTTTACTCAAGTCCACTTGGTAAATAGGCAGAATAAAACCTCTTTCCTGGGTGTCCTCATAGTTAAAATCGAAGGAGCAGAATCGTATTAGCATATCCTGACCATAGAGTTACCCAACTTCAAAAGAGGCCAGGCGACAACATCCTGTGTCTGGAGGTACAGACTGTGCCAGTTAGTCTCTCAGACTCTCTGACTGCCAGACAATATAGGAAAAAATGGTCCTGCATTTCTCAGCCCCCATAGTCTTAAACATTTATTATCTGCCTGAATAAGTATTGATTGGAGCTTTGTACTGATAACACATGATGGGCCTTGTATATTGTCAGCTAGCAATATAGGGTGATGGTTTATTGCCCATGAGTGAAGTCACACCTTTGGGCCCAGAGTACTTCCAGTCAGGATCCAAGGTCTGTAACAGTTTTTTGAAGGTGGATACATTCTCATCAGTGAGTAGTCCTTCTGCTTCCTGGAGATGTAAATTTATAGAACTAACACTTTATTTCTCATGTTATTAGGTAGTGTTTCTGATTATGAACTATTCAACCTCTTTGGGGTCCAAATGAGTAAAACTAGCTGAGTGCTTCATAGGAATCTAAGAGTTTAAACTGAGGTCAAAACAATCAGGCTAGCATTTGTGACAGCAACCTAGGAAAAATAATGGGTGGATGGGACTACCTTCTGCTCCTTTGGACTTCATTAAGAAAAGACCCTCATGCCAGGACTCCTGACAATTTTATTGCTGTTGAGGCTATCTTATTTCTTCATCAGTCTGCATATAAGTATGCAAAAACTTAAAATTGATACCAGTGGAATAAAAAGTCATACTCATTTATTTCCTGAAGGATCGCTACAGTTTGAGCCAACTTGGTTACAAAGTTTTACTTCCTATGCCAGTCTGGAGGTGGCAGAGCACATTGGCTTATTGTAAGGTTGAATGAAGTAAGCTGCTGATATAGTTAGCCAACTACTTCACAGGAACCTTCCTAGGTAGAGTTCCAAGATGATGATATTGAACAGGAACTCAAGAGAGAATATGCAGTTGAGTGGATTTTCAAAGGCAAATCTTTAATGTGATAAGCTAATAACTCCTAAAAATGGGTTCAGAATCCATCTTAACCTATTGTTATTTCTATTGTTGTGAGGAGACACTGTGACCACGGCAACTCTAATAAAGAAAAACATTCATTTTCATTTTAGTGGTTCAGTTCATCAACATAACGGTGTGACAAGTTGGCATGCAGTCAAACATGCTAGAGAAGTAACTGAGAGTCCTGCATCTTGCAGTCAACAGGACTACTGCACATACATAAACCAAGAATTATATCATATTAACCTAGATATGTGGTTATTTTAAATTGGCATGAAAATAAGAATGGAAAATTAGAAGTATTATACTAAATACACATGAAGTGTAATCATTCTTCCTTGCAGATGACTTATGAACATATAAAATTTTCTTTAATATATTCATGTTTCATTAACTCTCTCATGTATTCACATAACTGCACATAATTAATCACAATGACATTAGACCTGATTAAATATAAAGAAAGTCATAGGCGGTATTGCCATACTCTGCCTTATGTTTTAATAGTTCTTATGGTCTAATGTCTCTTTACCTGGTTTCCACACTGGGAAATCAAATGGCATTTAGCTATGCATTGTCTAATTTGTACAATTCTAGATTTTAAGTTTTGAAATCTGATACAAATTATTGTCTAACCTCTAACAGGTGTTTTGGGGATTTAAGGATATGAAGCCAGATACTTTAGGTCCCAATACCAGGGTCCCCCAAAAGGACCTTCTGGGTAGGACTCTGGGAAACTGTAGCATGGGTAACAAGCTAAAAAGTGATAGGAAGCCAACTGTTTCATTTTAGAAAAGTCAAAAATAAAACCAATTTTTAAATATTTTTTTGCTTGAAAGAGAATGAAATGTATTTTTATATTCCAGGAACAAGATGTTCACTGTAAAAAGAACTGCCTATTATAGGGAGCATTGTGGACTTATCTTCTCCTTTACACATTGAATTTTATAACTGTTTTCTTTCTAAAGCAGGATTTTTTTCAAAAACCACAAAGAAACATTAATGATCAATGACATATTGCCTATCACAAAAAGTTCACACTGTTTATAATACAACAATACAGGACACTGTTGTTGATTTATCATGACCGGGTTTCTCTGTAGCTTTGAAGCCAGTCCTGAAAGTAGCTCTTGTGCACCAGGCTGACCCCAAACTCATAGAAATCCGCCTGCCTCTGCCTCCCAACTGATGGATTTAAGGTGTGTCACACCACCTCCCATCTACAATACAGCGTTCTGATTGTCATGGTTGTCCTGGCACAACACTCTGGTTGTCCTCCTTGACCTGAATACCATAAAAAGACATGTGTCAGACTTACGATGTGTGTTGGTTATCATTTTCCTTTGTGTAATACTTTTTTTTAGAAAATCATACATAGGTACTATAGTTTCATCATTTACAGGCTCCTTTCTTCTTCCTTCAACTCCTGCTTTGTCCTCTACCATATCACCATCCCACTGAGTCCAATTTTGATGCGTATTATATACACATGTTTAGGGCTGACAATGGAGGATTGGATAATAGATCAAAGAGGTCACACTGGAGAAACATGGCCCTCCTTATCGTGACAGCCATTGTTTGTTCACAGTTTTCCCTATAGGATTGGACTTTGTGAAATTTTCCCATCTATGATGACAGGTCAACTGATGCTGTCATTATGCAGGTTTTTTTTTTTATTTTATTTTTCTCCATTAACAGCTTCAACTGGGTGTGGGGCAACAGGACCATTCCCAGCACAACCATGGGTGTGGGGTTCCCCGCAGTCTCCCCAGGGCGATGGTTCCTGCAATGATCTCTAGGGGGAAACGGCTCCCCACAGATCCCCTCCCCCCTCCCATGCAAAGGCAGGCAGCTATCACGTGGAGAGCACCAGTCAGAGTCATCCATGGTGTCAGACCAAAGGAGAAGGGACTGAGACAAGGAGAGACCCTCCTCTCGAGTGGTGAAGCAATCCACCTCTCCTGGTAACAGAGGGGTGCTCGATGACTCCTAGGTCGAGTGGGGACCAGGCCTTTTTCTTTCCCCCTTAGGCGTCCTAGGGTTCCCAGGGCCCTGCCTTAGGTTGGGGGATTATCCTGCCATAAGTCGCCTGTCCTTGGAGCTCCTCAAATAAAAGGCATCTAGCAGGATTAAAGTAAGCAGATCACAGGGCACCCTGTCTTAGGCCATGTGGAGAGCGCCCTCATACCTGTACCATGCCATGTTGAGCCGGTTTCTACAACCTCTGTATGGTGTGCTATTCAGGCAAGGATCCACACTAACTCCCGTCATTGGGCCCCTGCGTCTATCATTAATGAAAAGACTGTGAGGAGTTCCTCAAACAAGAGATATAATGATATAATTTTGGCACCAATAACTCCATCTCCAGACAAGAAGAAAGGGCTTTTTCCCAACCCAGTATTCACCTTTTAGTCTGGCCTATGGTGTGTCCTCCTTCCTAAGTGCCTACTCCACATAAAGTTACGTGTGCTGCCTGCCAAAAATTAGGGCAGTGTAAAAGGGATCAAAATCTAAACTTTTAACATATGCATTAAACCCAAACACTTTGCAGCATGTGTCAAACTTTTCTCAACATCTATAAGCAGTTACAAATATCATTTGATCAATTTCAGTAGGAGTACAATGACATACATTGATGTTATCAAATACCACCAGTTCCAGTCTCTGAGCAACAGTGACAGGAACCCCCAGTTTTTCCCCTTCTTAAGTGAAGAGAGGTTAATATTTTAATTAAAATGAGTTCTGTGTCCCAAAGTTTAAAGCCGTCTGATGTTTAGTCTGCAACTCAGCTCCAAAGCAGACTAGAGTTCAAGCTGCAGAAGCAGTTTAGCTTTTGTGCTCCAGGACAGGTGGGGGAACCTGGGTGAGGCGAGTTGGATTCAGCTACATGAAGCACATCCTGGCACTTATGTCCGCCTGGTCTCCCTGGACTCTGGAGGCAGGATGACCCTCTGCAGAGTGGTGTAGGTGGTTTTGTTAGCAGGCACTCCTTTCCTTGGGGGCAGGGGAGACCGGACCAAGGACCTCTCCTCAATCATCTCTGGAAGTCTGGCACTCCTCTGTGTCCGCAGCCTCGACATCACGTCCAGGATTCATTTTCTTTCTGTGAAAAAAGCACAAACACGTCCTCGACCCCAAATATATATACAGGTCGGGTTTTTTCATAATGCATTGCAAGGGCTTTTTCACCTTGTCTTATCAAAGGTAAGCTTGGTGTCATCAAGCCAGATCTGTTTGCATCAGGATCTGCTGGCAACTTTTATAAGTTGCTTTGAAGGAGCCTTGTTATGCTCTATAATTTTTATTATTGTTAGCCATATATGCAGTTCCTCCATTGGAAGAGCCATTTGTAAAATTTAGCATAAAATCCTTTAAGGGATTTTTTGCTATAACATTAGCAAGATACAGGTGCATAAATAGTAGCAGTGATCTGGGAAAAGACCATTGTTTTTGGCCTTTGAATTTAGCAAAGGCAATTGTCCAGGAATCAATCTTAAAATTATCAATGAATCTACGGTTTAGTATAAGAAACATTGATCATAGACAATATTTTGTTAAACCATTATCCAGATTCTATCCTGTCCTTTTATATCAGACAAGCTACTGGATTAAATTAAGAGTTTAATATCTTAACTAGCAAAACTGAGAAGATTTAGCCATAAGCAGCATGTTTTATAAAGCTGTTGTATAATAAGTTTTACATCTAATATACACACTTGCCATAGCTGAATTATGATTAATATACTGTATTTGTTGATTATTGTATACTTTATCTGTGGATTTATATTTTACCTGCTTGAGTACCTGTTAGGCAGCTGTTTTAAGCTCTCTATTGGAAACTGTTTTTTGTAAGAATTTTACCTAGCAGCTCAAGGTCTCCCATAAGAATATTATCACTAGAGGTTTAACCATTGGACATCCAAACAAAAGTTTGTAAGCTATCCTCTCTTTTTTTTTTAGTTTTTTTTTATATTGGAAAAAAATAAATTTCTGCCTCCTCCCCGCCTCCCATTTCCCTCCCCCACCCCTACTCCTCCCCCCCCCCCCTCCTCCCCCTCCATATCCAGACTGAAGAGCAGTCAGGCTTCCCTGCCCTGTGGAAAGTTCAAAGTCCTCCCCCCCTCAATCCTGGTCTAGAAAGGTGATCATCCAAACTGGCTAGGCTCCCACAAAGCCAGGACATGAAGTAGGATCAAAACCCGGTGCCATTGTTCTTGCCTTGTCAGCAGCCCTCATTGTCCACCAAATTCAAGGAGTCCAGTTTTATCCCATGCTTTTTCAGTCACAGTCCAGCTGGCCTTGGTGGGCTCCCAATGGATCAGCCCCACTGTCTCTGTGGGTGGGTGCATCGCTTGTGGTCCTGACATCTTTGCTCATATTCTCCCTCCTTCTGTTCCTCATTGGAACATTGGGAGCTCAGTCCGGTGCTCCAGTGTGGGTCTCTGTCTCTATCTCCATCCCTCGTCAGATGAAGGTTCTTTATTTATGTCTAGAAACCAATTATGAGTGAGTACATCCCATGTTCATCTTTTTGGGTCTGTGTTACCTCACTCAGGATAGTGTTTTCTATTTCCATCCATTTGCATGTTTTATTTAGGCAATCACACTGGTAAAATTTCATGGATGCAGTATCCCTATAATAAATATAAAGCACCATCTTCTATCAGGCATCCTGGTCCCCTGGCTCTTACATTCTTCTGTTACCTTTTCCAAAATATTTCCATAGCCTTTGATTTAGAAGTTGTGCTGCTCTAAGTGTACTATTTGGCCCTGGGCATCCAATGATCATTTATTCTAGTCCTTTTCCACCAACTGTGGATCTCTGCAATATTCTCCACTTGCTGCAATAAAAGATTTTTTGATGAGTTGTGAGAGCTACAGTTACCTGTGATTATAAGGATAAAGCTAGTAATATAGTTAGAAATTTTACTTGTTTTGAAAAACAGCAGAAGGAGGCTCTACTTCTGGGGTCTGTGATGTCTCCAGTCATGGATAGCTGACTTGCTTTACAGTACCACACATGAATTTCTTACCACTCAGTTGGCCTCAAATCCAATTAGACTTGGATTTATCTTGATTACACCGAAGATAAAAGTGTCACAATTTTGTTATTATGGATATCTTGCCATGCCAGTCATTGCTATAACCCATAGGTCTGACAGTTATTAGGACTATTGATTACATTTCTCCCTAGAGATCCTATGTAGCCTCTTCCAATACTATGAAAATCTTCAGAGAGGAAGTTTCCAAATCAATTGCTTCTGAATTGCTCCAGGTTCTAAGTCTGAAGTGTATAATGTCTTCAGACATCTTATCTTCAAGATCTGGGAAGCAATCAATGAAAATGACTAGAATCTATATTGCTTGGGAAGTGTCAAGAGCACCCCGCCTCCACCAAACCAACAAATGAAAGTGAAGTTTTCCTGCACTGGATATTTTGATAACAGCTATGATTCCTGAGACTAACAACATCACTGCATCTTCCAACCCCCTGGACCCATGCATATGCATGAGTATGCATGTAATAATAAGCAAGCCTATATGACAGTGTTTCCATACTGATTCCTCCAGTGACTTTAGTTCCATTTGTTATTTTGGAAAGAGGGTAATGGGAAAAAATAAGCAAGAAAGAAATAAATGGCACTAACATATGAACTCTTTAGGTTGATAAGTTAAAACAAACATATAGTATTCTTAGACATTCAATTTCTTCCGTCCACAATGTACTCTATGTATTCAATTGAAAATCTCTTCTCACTGTTCTTGCATCGTCACAGGCCACATCTGTCAATCATCCATCACTCAACTAATTCTTCTGTAAATCCTAGCATTACCTTTAAAAGAAAACAAAAGAAACAGCTCTCTCAGTTACATTACTTTGATCGTGGATGATTCTTGCTGTGAGGCTTCAAAACAATTTAAATAATTCAATTTAATATTAAAAATATCATGATGCTTTGATCACTTGATTACAGATTTTTGTCTATATTTAAGATCTCTAATTAGTATATTTTTCTGTTGTTCTTCTGATCCTAGGTCATCCAATAACTAAAGTCACATGTTAGTTTCCAGAATCTGCATTTGCAATCTTACAGAAATTGATGACCTCAGAAATGGTGGTCATAGTGTTTCCTTAAAAGGAGCGAATGTAGATGCATGTACTCTTCTACTTTTTAGAGCCTTTGTGGACTAGATTCTGATAACAAGCTATTCAACTACTTCTTTGGCTTATGAAAGGCCTGTGGACTAGTAAGATGAACCAACTGACTGCCTTAGCAGATAATATCACTCAAGTTAGTCTGTCAACTATGAGTCTAACAACTCAATTGCTAGTGTTCTATTTCCCTAGGGACATGTATAGGAGGAGGCTATTGTCTATCTGCTTCCCAGGGCTTCTGTCAGTAGAGTTCGTTAGGTGCACTACCAAGCTATTTAAAAAATTAATGCATGTGAATACATTTATCACCATTCTTATAATAATTTCTTAAAATGATAACAATACAATACTTATAATCTATGCAAGTATTCATATTGGCTTCTTTCTTGAGAAGAAATTTCTGACTAACCTGTCACTAACCAATGTTCTTGCTCCTATTCAAATATTTTAGAAACAGAACAGTTATGTAAACAGGTCATGGACTCTTTTTTTTTCACCTCTTTTTTGGGGGGTCATGGACTCTTGAATTTGCTTCATTACAAAACATCTGTCATTAAACACTGAGATGCAAATATGAATAATTAATATTTGCTTTTACTATCTCCATTAGATCAGAAGTTCAATGTGGTCATTTACTGCATTTGCTTTGATCGACTCCAGTTATATTTTAACTCAAGGCTTTTTCTTGTTAGATATAAGGATAAGCGATGACATGGGACACACTGTGAACAGAAGATTTTGATGTCCCAAGATGACTGAGAAGTGGATATCTGTTCTGCTGCTCCTGCAAATGGGTTGTTACTTAAGATCTGGGAACTGTGGGAAGGTGTTGGTATGGCCATTGGAATACAGTCACTGGATGAATCTAAAAACAATACTGGATGAACTTGTACAGAGGGGTCATGAAGTGACAGTTCTGAGACCTTCAGCTTCCATCTTCCTTGATCCCCAAAAATCACCTGCTCTGAAGTTTGAGAGTTTTTCTACATCTATCAGTAAAGATGATCTGGACAAGATTTTTACAATGTTTGTGGATGTGTGGACTAATGAGATACCAAGAGATTTGTGTTTATCCTTCTCTCCTTTGCTACAAAACGTGGTTAATGAATTCTCTGATAGCTATCTAAGGCTTTGCAGAGACACAGTTTCAAACAAACAACTTATGTCAAAACTACGGAGATCTAAGTTTGATGTCCTTTTCTCGGATGCCATTGCTCCCTGTGGGGAGTTGATAGCTGAACTTCTCCAGATCCCTTTTCTGTACAGTCTTCGCTTCTCTCCTGGCTATACAATGGAAAAGTACAGTGGGAAATTTCTAGTCCCTCCCTCTTATATACCCATGATTTTGTCAGGACTAGCTGGTCAAATGACATTCATGGAGAGGGTAAAAAATATGATGTGTATGCTATATTTTGACTTTTGGTTCGAGACACATAATGAGAAGAAATGGAGTCAGTTTTACAGTGAAACATTGGGTAAGTTATGATTCTTATCAGTAGCTCAGAGACCTAAGTTTCACAATTATTTAAATCTATTGTCATGCCCATAAAATGCAAAGTAAACTTGCCTTTTATAGGTGATCAAAGGTAATATGACATTAGCTAACAAACTCACTGTAAAGTCTCATACTATTGATCAAAGAGAAGCAGGTATCAGACCTGATACAGAACATTCTGGTAAGATACAGAGCTGCAAAAAGAAGCAAGTAGACTTTTCTTAAGTGGTTCTTACTTGTTTTGCTATAATTTTTAATCTATTTTAATAAGTAACTAGATAGGTAGCCAAATCATAATTAATGTATATTAAGGAATGAAATATTTTACAGTTTCAATATGTATAGAACATTGAAGAAATTATTTTCTCTTGCATAGGCAACTACCTTTATTTAAAACTAAACTTTGGGGTCTGAAAATATGACTAAAATTTTAGGAGTGTTTTTTTTTCTGTTCATTTTGAGTATCTGAGTTCTGCACCTAGCACCAACCCAGGACCAGTGACTCAAAATTGCCTGTAACTTCTGCTTTAGAGGACCTGCTGCCCTTTTATGATCTCTTCTAATTCCTGAATAAACTTAGTATATATTTACACAGACACACATATACACAAATAAAAATTTAAACTATAAAATATTTTCTCTGTAGTTCCTAAAGAATTCCTTTACTCTTAAAATATACTATGTTAGTTCACAGTTAGTTAAAAGTGAAACTGGGGTTTCTACCAGTACCATATTCCTTTATTGTGTACTTTCCTAACATCTATTGTTTAAACACTATGGAAGCATGGATACACACGTACCCAGTCTGTATTTTTTGAAGTCTTCTTTTCCTTTTTTTAAAAAATATTTCTCAGTCCCTTCTCCTTTGGTCTGACACCATGGTTGACTCTGACTGGTGCTCTCCACGTGATAGCTGCCTGCCTTTGTATGGGAGGGGGGAGTGGATCTGTTGGGAGCTGTTTCCCCCTAGAGATCATTGCAGAAACCATCACCCTGCGGAGACTGCGGGGAACCCCACACCCATGGTTGTGCTGGGAATGGTTCTGTTGCCCCACACCCAGTTGAAGCTGTTAATGGAGAAAAATAAAATAAATAAAATAATATTAAAAAAGTCCTAATTCATTAGTTTTTACACACTGTCAATGAGGAAAACATTATGAAGAGGAAAAAATGCCAAAATACACATAAAAATGAATATAAAAACTTGATCATAGAAACACTTGATAGTCCTAATCTTTATTACACTTTAAAGCTTGTTTTTCTACTTTGCAATTAAACTCAATTAAAAACAAAAAAAATATTTAATAGGTAAGACTGGCCAAAATTTCTATTCTCATAATTTCTGAAAATACTGTTAGTCTTTGTAAGAGAAGTACTATTAAATTTCTTTATATGAAACAAAGGTAGAAGCACTAACTTGAAATTCAGCCATTCATAAACTATACAGCCTGTTTAGCAAATCAAGGATGAAGGACAAGCTACAAACTACAATGACCCTGCAGAACTCTGGCCATGGTACACAGTGTGATATGACTTTTGGACCTGGAATGTGTGTTTATATTTGCACTATTCCTTGTAAAGATGTAGAGAGGAGTAAAATGTGTACTCATTAAATAGTGGCTTAGTGGGTTATTTAAATAACTGTTTGTTATTTCAAATTACTGTGGAAACATTAAGTAATTCCTACAGTTTGCTTTAAAAATAAACCCAAGACTGACATTTATGTATATTATGTAAGTCAATTACACTGTAAATTATGTTACATATGAAGAAACATTGGTTTTTAAAAGCACATGTTCCATATCAAACATATATTCTTTTATCATTTTAAGGAAATATGTTTTATATTCAAATGATAATCATTCAACTATTCTCCTTCTCACTTGCTCATTTCTCCTTCTAGGAAGGCCCACTACCTTAACTGAGACAATAGGCAAAGCAGAAATGTGGCTCATTAGATCCTACTGGGATTTGGAGTTTCCTCGGCCAACCTTACCAAATGTTGACTTTGTTGGAGGTCTCCACTGCAAACCTGCTAAACCCTTGCCTAAGGTAAATACATTCTTTAGATCTCTTTTTCAACTTTAATTATATTTTTCTCCCAGGGATGGAGATATATAAGAAGTGGACTTAAGCATCCTGCTAAAAAAGAGGTCAATTAACAAAGGAAAAATATGATAGACCTAGGAAATATTCATATCAGTGAATTAAATTAGGTTATCTAGGGTACTTAGGTGGTTAGCCATTATGTAAAGTCCTTGCCTAGCAACTATGAGGATGTAACTTTGAATCCTAACACCCAGAGAAAAATTTTTGTGTCCCAGCACAGTACAATAACATTGCACTGAGGTGGCAGAAACAGGTTGATACTGGGAGCTTGCTGACCACTAGTCTGTTTAAAAAAATGCTTAAGATTTGTGCTTAGTGTGAGACAATCTCAAAACCTACATTGAAGATTGATAGAAGAAGACTTTAGATTTTAACTTTTGGCATCTATGTGCTAAACAAAGGCAAGGAACCTCCCAGCACACCCAAAACACACACACATAAGCATACACACGGGCACAGACACATAAGCACACAAGAACATACATGTTCACACACATATACACAAACACAAATGTGCACATAAGCAAACAGACATATAAACACATGCACAAAAGACAGAGAAATTAAGTCAGTTAAACTCATCAATTATAAACTTCTCATCACCAAAACTATGATTAACTTATATTCAATGTAAGTTATATAACAACTTTCATTGTTGATATCCAAACAAACAGCATAGACATAGTTTCTCTCCAACCAGTAAATTTTGGATATCAGCTCTGAAAATACCCTATTCATACACAATATCAGAAAATTATTATACAGTATATGTTTATCCTAAGTTATGGTTATCCAAAACATTTTATTAATCAAATAGGAAGTTTGTAAAAGCTACCACATATGTACATACTATAACATAAATATTATTTCATCAAACACTAGTTAATAATATTAAATCAGCCATTAAGGAGAAAAATAAAATAGCAAGGGTAAAATACTACCCTTTCTGTAGGGAGAAAGCTTATAAATGAAGCGACAAGTTTTGAATGCTTCATAGAATATGCGTGCACTCCTGAGTTTTAATTTTGCCAGAGGGAAATATTTTGAATGTCTGTTGGACAATGTGTGAGTATAGTTTGTATGGGTGCCAGTGAAGTTCAAATTCTTTGATATCGCCATTCTTGTCTTCTGTATGATTAAACACCACTATACTAATTATTCCTATAAACATTTCAATTTTTATCTCCTAGTTTTTTCACCACGGTTTCATAAGTGATTATTATACGACTATAATTTGTTATAAAATAAATTCTCTTCACAGGAAATGGAAGATTTTGTCCAGACCTCTGGAGAGCATGGTGTCGTGGTGTTTTCTCTGGGGTCAATGGTCAGGAATGTGTCAGAAGACAAAGCAAAGGAAATCGCATGGGCCCTTGCCCAGATTCCACAAAAGGTGAGGGAAAGCATTTCATGGGAGGGGACTATATACTAAGTTTGTGAATGTCCTTGAAATGTCTAATTATAGAAATGATTGTGTGAAAAATAAAGTTTTAAGGAAGATCTAATTTCCCTTATTCAAATTTAGAAATTTATATTCACAGTAGATGCTTCATTACTGCAGAAGGTATTTTAACTGAGAGTGACTTATATATAAACACTGTGATCACTGTGGTCACATTCTGAAATGTTGGCATGATGATGATTGCGTTATTACTATCAAGTGTATGTAGACATAGCCAAATTCTTCAGAGTCACTTGTTCTATTTGTTCATTACTTAAAGTCACTGCATACATTAGATTTTCAGGGGTGAGTTAATTTGTATTTAGTAGTTATATCAGAATAACAGTAAGCAGGTGTTGAAAAATTTTGAAATGCAGCATGACTCTGCATTCTAATTTTTGAGTAGGCTTGTTCAGTATGCAGTTGAAAGGGCCAATTAAAGGAAGGGAGTCTGAGGCTCACCAACTGTCAATCAAAGTACACTTTTGGTTAATTGAGAGAAAAAGCAATAAAAGAAAAAATTCTATTTTCTGGTTGGCTGTAGAATGAGAAGTAGCGGGCTGTTTCCTGGCTGCCCAGCTAGCTTATTCCCCAAAATAACCACACAGAAAATTGTATTAATTAAATTGCTGCCTCACCCATTAGCTTTAGCCTCTTTTTGGCTAACTCTCACATTTTGATTAACCCATTTCTATTAACCTATGGGTTACCACGAGGTTGTGGTTTACCAGCATGAGTCTAACCAATGTCTGTCTTGGGCAGAAGCATGGTGGCTTTCCCTGCCTGCCTTCTTCTCCCAATACTCTGTTCTGTCTACTCCACCCACCTAAGGGCTGCCCTATCAAAAGTCCAAGGCAGCTTCTTTATTCAACGAATGAAAGCAACACAAATAGAAAAGAACCTCCTACAACATTTCCCCCTTTTTTTAACCAAAAAAGGCTTTCACTTTAACATATTAAAATTACATATAACAAAACAGTTATTAAGCAAAAATTACAGTCACAATATTTATATCTACTATTTCTTTTATCATAACCAAGGGAAACTCTTAACTATCTATCTATTCTTCAACTCTATCAAAGACTTCAGAAGGATATAATATTACCTATATAAACTGGAAGTAAGCAACTTCCAAAACTCTAGAATTGACAGAGACATCTCGCTGCCTATACAGTCACCCAAAGTTCTTCTGTACTGTTGGGGCATCCATCTTCAGCCTTCATGTCCATAGTAGCCAGCAGACATTTTCATGAAGCAGAAAATTTCAAAGACAGTTCAGTCACTTTCTTTCGTATCCTGCAGAATGTCTCACAGACTCTTTCATGAAACAGAAACCCTGAAGGATCATCTCACCTTTAGGCAAGTTCAGCAGTCCTCTCTCTGTGGGTTCTTTGTGTCCAGTTTATGCAACAGTCCAGGCAAGAGCAGTTTCTTGCCCACATGGCTAGCAAACTCCATAAGGAGCCTCTTTGATGCCCATCTTCCTCTTGAAGTAGCTGGTGCTGCCAGGAGCAGACGTGTCTCATTGTCATGGAAAGTCCTAAGTTATTAAAACATTAAATGCCATATTCTGTAGTCTTTGAAAGATATGAAAAATGCCTATCTAACTGGAATATATCTCTATATATCTAGAAAATCTAACATGATCATAAGCTTGACTATTATTGATGATTATTCATTAACAACCTATATTTCCTAATTATACATTGCATTTTTAAATGATCTACACAATCACAAAACCTTTATCAAGAGCAGAAATATACATATAACAATATTGATAATAAATTTATATTAATAAAGCAAAATCCATACAAACACAAATTATTCATCTCTCTATCATATCCCCCTATATATGCAAAAGAACATTTATAAACTATATGTGGGAATATAGAAGCAGTTTTGTCTCTCTAAACTGTTTCGTGTTATATGGGGGCACTGTTATTCAGGTCTTTCGTGGTATAGCCTGTGTGCTATGTTCATCTCAGTTGGCAGGTGAGTGAAGTAATTTTTTGAAGGTGTTCACAATGAATACCTTTCAGGAAGGCATGGTCTATCATACCATATTGGTCTAGTATCAATCCACAGGGTCTCATCTTCTGTGAAAACAAAAGAAGAACCTCTTTTCCAAAGCATCATATCCTTAGACCCAAATTCTGAAGTCATGATACCTTTAGAGCATATATGCTGGTTTAGCTTAGCCCATACAATGAAGTGTTTCTCTGAACTTAGCTCCTTTACAGTCAAAAGATTCAAAGAAAACACAGTAATATACAGAATCCAGGCTCTCTGTGAATTTTCCATTTTTACATGGCTCACTTTTCTTTACTTCTTTAATCTATGACTATCTGTACTCTGTCTCTTTAAAGACTTTACCCTTTTTTAGCATTAACTTTACTTTATGACTTTTTAATACTCTTTTTATTCTCTTTCCCAAGCCTATGTATGTCTATCTAATACTATGACCCATTTAGAGGTCATTTATATCTGAATCTGTCCTATTGTGAATCTGTAATTCTTTATTATCCAGGAGCACTTCTTAAAACGCTAAGCCCCTCTTAAGAACTTAAGTTGCGCCATGTAAGGGTAATACAGTATCAACAGTTTACTACACAGTCTAAACCTTAACTGTGCTGTTATTATCATAATTATGAAAGCTCCTGCCTGAGATCAGCACAGTTCAGCATGTGCTTCTTAGCCATATACACAGCACTGCTAGCATGGTGGAGCTGTTTGTACCTCTGAGTCACCACATAGTGCCTCCCTTTCAGGCACACAGTGAGTCCATTGCCATCAAGCAAGCCGTAGTACTTTACTCACAGACCCCATTGAAAAGCTTTGTCTACTGCAGGAGCCAGACAGTAATCATGATGTTGGCACAGCCCAGAAACTGGTATTTCAAAACCGCCCCTTTCTAGTAGACCTGATCCTGCTGCCTACCCAAGCAGGAAGATCTGAGCCACAGGTATGGTCTCAGCTACTTTGTTCCCAAACCTGAGTGGGTACACAAACATCCAAGCCCATGAATGCTCCATAGCTGGAGTTTGCACTGGCAGCAGGGCCCAGGAAGCCTTGATTTAAAATGGCACAGCTTTTTTTTTCCCACTACAGCCGAATCATGAAAATTTCTCTTACAGGAGTTGTGATACTCAGCCAGCAAACAGCAAAAAGCTGTGTTAAACTCTCTCTGTGTCCTTTTTATGACCTCTCAGGTTTTTAAGTGGATTTAGTCTATCACATTGGAGTGCTAATCTGTAGTATGAGAAGCAGCGGGCTGTGTCGGGGCCACCTGGCTAGCTTACTCCCCGAAACAACCATGTGGAAAATTGTGTTAATTAAATTGCTGCCTGGCCCACTAGCTCTAGCCTCTTCTTGGATAACTCTCACAGTTGGCCTGCCAGTATTTGTAGGAGAAATATCTAAGGGGAAGTTAAAGACGGGTTCTTCCCTCACAGTGATGTCTGAATCATAAAACATGAAACTCAAAACTCTGTTCTTAACCAGTCAGAATAAAAGTCCTACCAGTCAAGGAAGAAATAAGAAAATAAGAAAGGCACCAAAGGAACATAAGGTAAAAAATAAAGTTTCAGATCAGACGCTTCATAAAGCATACTGCAAAGTAATTTTCTATGGATTAAATTTGAATGTTTATGAATGTTTTTAAGTTTTGTAGTGGAACAGCCACTCTTTAATTACCTACATTTATTTGTTGATGTCATCCTGTAGTTGATTTTATCAGCCACATAGCAAATTCATGTTAACTGTGAGGCTAATGCTTGATTTTATGAGATCTGTCTGAGAATTTCAACATTAGCATGTATTGTAGGCTTCAGCTTGAGACTGGTTTTTCTGTCACAGAGCATCCATGAATATTTGGAGTACACATCTGTTCTTGAGGGAACCATTTTAGAGGCACTGAGGAGAAATGATAAGAAAGGGCTAATTTAGAGAAGATTGATGTAGGGGGATGAATATGACAACAGGATACTATATGACCTCCCAAAGAAGTGAAGACAAAAAGAGATGTCAGTTTTACTTTCTGTGATCATAGTCATCATTTAGATGGCAGGTGGACTCCCAATGTGCAGGCAGTTCTCAGCCTATTGGTCTGCATAAATAACTTTACAAAGAACAAAGTTTTTTTGGGGGGGGAGAATGTGATACAGCTGGTTGAATGTTTTATTTTAAAACCTAAACTCTCCCTGCTCCAGGAGTAGTGAGACCTGGGAGAATGGGACTGAAAATGAAGTAGAATAAAGACTCAGGCTGTAGTCAACTTTATTCAGAGAATCAGACAACTTATGTGCTGAAGGTTAAGAAAGTCTTATGAGCAAAACATACGTCAATTAAAGCTGTATACAATCATAATGAGGAGCCTTGTGTGGCAAAAACATATTTTTCCACAGAGGAACACAAAGAGCAGTCTATACATTATCTGGATAACAGCAGCAAGCAGTAGTGGTTACCCTGAAGTAGATCCACTCCTTTCTACTACATCTGGGAGAAGGGCAAAACACATTGCAAGAAATAATAAGATATGAAGTTAAATGTAAAAACAGTTTTCTATCCTTACATAGTAATGTATTAAAAAAATTGAAAACCCATACAGTTCTGTAACTCTCTTTAAAACTGATTGTTAGTCAGATGTAATATAGTACAACAAAGATAAATGTCATATGATTGTTTATATTGATTTACTGATTGAGCAAGAAAAGGAAGGTAATATTGAAAACAGCTTGGTATTGGCATAAAAACAGAGAAGTTGACCAATGGAATCGAATAGAAGACCCTGACTTTAACCCACAAACCTATGAGCACCTGATTTTCGATAAAGGAGCTAAAAGTATACAATGGAAAAAAGTGAGCATCTTCAACAAATTGTGCTGGTAAAACTGGATGTTAATATGTAGAAGAATGAAAATAGATCCATATCTATCACCTTGCACAAAACTCAAGTCCAAGTGGATTAAAGACCTCAATATCAGTCCGAACACACTGAACCTGATAGAAGAGAAAGTGGGAAATACTCTACAACATGTGGGCACAGGAGACCACTTCCTACGTATAACCCCAGCAGCACAGACAGTAAGGACCTCATTGAATAAATGGGACCTCCTGAGACTGAGAAGCTTCCGTAAAGCAAAGGACACTGTCGCTAAGACAGAAAGGCAACCCACTGACTGGGAGAAAATTTTCACCAACCCTGCAACTGAAAAAGGTCTGATCTCCAAAATATACAAAGAACTCAAGAAACTAGACCGTAATAGGCTAATCAACCCAATTATAAAATGGGGCACTGAGCTGAACAGAGATCTCTCAACAGGAGAAGTTCAAATGGCCAAAAGTCACCTAAAGTCATGCTCAACTTCTTTAGCGATCAGGGAAATGCAACTCAAGATAACTTTAAGATACCATCTTACACCTGTCAGAATGGCTAAAATCAAAAACACTAATGATAGCCTTTGCTGGAGAGGTTGTGGAGAAAGGGGTACACTCATCCATTGCTGATGGGAATGCAAACTTGTGCAACCACTCTGGAAAGCAGTGTGGAGGTTTCTCAGGAAATTCGGGATCAACCTACCCTTGGACCCAGCAATACCACTCTTGGGAATATACCCAAGAGAGGCCGTATCATACAACAAAAGTATCAGCTCTACTATGTTCATAGCAGCATTGTTTGTAATAGCCAGAACCTGGAAACAACCTAGATGCCCTTCAATTGAAGCATGGATGAAGAAAGTATGGAATATATACATATTAGAGTACTACTCAGCAGTAAAAAACAAGGACTTCTTGAAGTTTACAGGCAAATGGATGGAAATAGAAAACACTATCCTGAGTGAGGTAAGCCAGACCCAAAAAGAGGAACATGGGATGTACTCACTCATATTTGGTTTCTAGCCATAATTAAAGGACATTGAGCCTGTAGTTCGGGTTCTTAGAGAAGCCAAATGAGAAGGAGAACCCAAAGAAAAACATATGGGCATTCTCCTGAATATTAACCTTCATCAGGCGATGAAAGGAGACAGAGACAGAGACCCACATGGGACCACCGGACTGAAATCTCAAGGTCCAAGTCAAGAGCGGAAGGAGAGAGAGCACGAACAGGGAGCTCAGGACCACGAGGGGTGCACCCACACACTGAGGCAGTGGGGATGTTCTGTCGGGAACTCACCAAGGCCAGCTGGCCTGGGTCTAAAAAAGCCTGGGTTAAAACTGGTCTCGCTGAACATAGGGACAATGAGGACTACTGAGACCTCAAGAACAATGGCAATGGGTTTTTGATCCTACTGCACCTATTGGCTTTGTGGGAGCCTAGGCAGTTTGGATGCTCACCTTACTAGACCTGGATAGAGGTGGGTCTTCTTTGGACTTCCCACAGGGCAGGGAATCCTGATTGCTCTTTGGGCTGATGAGGAAGGGGTTTTGATTGGGGGAGGGGGAGGGAGGGGGCGGCGGTGGGGAAGAGACAGAAATCTTTAATAAATAAAATAAAAAAAAGAAATAATAAAAAAAAGAAAAGGAAGGTAAGCAGTTAGTATTTATTTTATGGCCCTTATGGTATAAATAAATCCGTTCTAAAGGTTTATCCTTTTGTGCTGTACTACATCTAGGAGACAATTGAGTAATGAAAATAAGTTTAAAGGCAGCAAAGAATCCACACTGTGGGGGTTCCCCAGAAGTGGTTCCACTCCACGTTGAGCAAAGGCCAGATAATTCAAACCATTCCTGTTCCTTTAAGGATAAGATAGGTTTGCCCCAGAGAGTGGCTGCCTATAGGATACTTGCTCTAAAGTCTAGTCACTGTATGTCTTCCCTAAAACATCAGAAAGCTTAACTCAGGAAATTGTGAGTTGATGTCTCAAGTATTGAAGCAAGTAATTGTTCTATTTGTTCTTTGTGTCATGTTAAATCAGTCGTTTGCCTTCTTCCCCCCTTTTTGGATTGGGGTATAGAGCATATGAAAAACAAACACATTCACTATTCACTGGATAATCCTTCTGCTTCTATCCTTATGTCTGTCTTTCATATCTCTGTTCCTCCTAACTGAGTTTTCTAACACACATGCTGTTACCCTGGAACTTGCAAAATCTGTCAAGGCTGAACCCTGACAGATGTCGCCCCAAAAGGTGTCACTCCAACTTGTGGCTATGAGACTACACAATATACAAATGCCTCTTTTAATTTAAAACCAAATAATTATAATTCTTCCATTACCACTCAAGATAAAGCTAAGAATTATAGAATGCTTTCTCTCCTTTCTGTGTTTTAGATAGATTGGCTAGGTCATAATTAGGCATTCATAAAATGGTATACAGAAAATTAACATACCCTATGGTTTATGAAAAGCATTTAATGTTTTTAAATTGTCAAATGGACATTTGTAGGGGAGATGTGGCGTTGCTTAGCAGTTGTTCTAGTAACTAGTTACCCCAGATACTACACAGTTGTTTCATTGCTGTACTTATCCAGGCATAATAATAAGCCCATATTTATATAGTACATCCCGAATCATGTCCTATATGGATTGTAGCTCTTTCTCTTTGGGGAAGACTAACAGGACAATCAGCCATGTAATTAATAATATTGAATAAAAAAGAAATTAAAAGATAAAGAAATGATGTAACTGTTCTTATGTATGCTGGAGAAGATAGTTTATTATAGATATGTGAGAGAGCATAGCAAGAGGCAGGGACAGTGACATCTCGAAGAGTGCAGAGAGGTCATGACCAGACAGAGCTGGGCCATGTGAGGAGAGGGGAGGAGGGAAGGAAGGGGGTAGAGAAGAATCAGGTGAAGTAGCCTAGAGAACAAAAGCATGAAAAAGAGCAGGTTGTCATAATGGTTGGGTTATGTAGTGAAGAACAGCCCGGCCCCTTGGGCTGTAGAATTCAAGATAGGGGGCAGGGTAAGTCAGCCAGGAATTCCCACAGGTAGGAACTAAGGAATGGAGGAAAAACCAGGGAGCCAGGTAAACTTTACAATATTAAATAAGCACCTTAGCAATTTGTCCAAGATTTGAACCTAACAAATCTAAGTCCACGAAAGGGAACGCTTCCCTCACAGGCTCTAAATAATTTGCTGCATAGTATCGACGCATGATAGGGGATTTTGTCATGTCTTGGTTTAGTACAGTCCATTAATGTCAGAACTGAGATCCTTTATGGTTGAATGAAGGAACAGAAAAGCCAAATGTACCTTATTAAAAGGATGAATATGTATAGTAAAAACTCATTTTTTATAAATGCAAAACTATTGAATGCCAACAGTAGCTGTCTTTAGGTAAACGAGGCTGTAAAGCTCCCTTTGGCCACATGGTGGCATTAACATTTCACAAGAAAATCAACCATCTTCATTTACCAGATTATTTTTTAATTACAAAACCAGGAGGATTCCTAGGAGAAAAGGGTGACTCTATGTGCCTGTTTTTCACTGTTCTCTGATGACCTTGTGAAGAGCCCATATCTTCTCCTTAGAAACAAGCCATTGAGATGTCCAGACAGGGTCACTTGGTTTTTATATAATTTTTCACTCCTATGAAAAACTAAGTTCTACTTATGTCCCCATCTACTTGGAAATATAGGCCCCATAATCTCTTGCATCTGTTTTCCTAGTCTTTTTCATTAGACAACCCAACCTTTCATTAGAATTCTAATTTGGAATATAGGTATCATTAGATGTGGGAATATAGATCTCTGCATGAGTCTGTTGTAGAAAGTCTCTTTACACAAATCAGTCCGAATATGAGTAAGACAAGACTGGAGGATTTCCATTATGTCTTCTGGGCCAATACCTTGTAATTTTGTAGCATTATGTTTAATCTTTTAGAATTCATTGTTCCCACCTTTATTAGGGTTGAATTTACCCCCCATAACAAGCCATCCAGGTGCCCATTATTCCATGGTTGTAATGGAAACATTACTCCCATTATAATTAATTAATACTGTAAACGTTTTTACCTTTACTTTAAATCCAATGATGGTTTAACATATTCCTTTAGTAAGGTCCTTAAATCTACATAGTCTTACTTGTACTGAGTCCTTGCTCAAAAAGCATGTTTCTTTGTGAAGGGCTCTATAGACAATAGTAATAACTGCAATTTTTTCTGCCTTAAGTGAACAATTAGTGGGCACTGTATTCGTGACTGCAATTTGCCCTGTTAAATCTTCACTAATGATTCCTGTATGAATTATGATTGCATTTATGGATAATCTACTGCAACCCACTAAAAGTCCAACTCTTTGAAGCAGTATAAGAGTCCCCAATATTCTGTGTGTAACCTTAAAGGACTAGGAAGAGAGGAAATGGCCAGGAAGGGATAGTTACATCCCTAATGTGTGAGAGAGCTGTCAGAAGCATATTATGCAGTTGATAATCTGTTGATACAAATATATCACACCCTGTCAGAATTTCATATGTGATATTTAGGATTACTCCTCATTCCTAGCTGTACAAATTTTCATTGGCTTTATCTGCAAACCACTCTTGCCACTAAAGAAGTTTTAAAGGACTAAGAACCATTTTAGCAATTATATGAAAATCACACAGCAACAATTGTGCATTATTGTTCCAACCAAAAAGATCCATAACTACATGGAGCAGTGTGTCCACAGAAAGTACAAACCTTCTAAAATCTTTCACTTTATTAATGTTTAACCCACGATAAACACCTTGATTTTGTTGAAAGTTCACTGAAAAACAAAGCTGAGCCCATGAGGCCAGTGAGTAATTGGTAAATTAATTCC
Source organism: Microtus agrestis (assembly GCA_902806775.1). Classification (NCBI taxonomy): domain Eukaryota; kingdom Metazoa; phylum Chordata; class Mammalia; order Rodentia; family Cricetidae; genus Microtus; species Microtus agrestis. Next base: position 2,277,942 of record CADCXT010006972.1, read on the forward strand.
TTTTCTGTGTCATGCCCTAGCTTGTCTAGATTGTAAAGTTAGCTTTTTCATAAGTTCTCTGAAATCCTCATTAAAAAGTAGAAAGAATGAAAGATTAGGTTGATTATTAGATTCCTTGCCACATGCTTCAGGAGAGCCTTAGGCAAGACAGGAAACATTTTTAAAGGAGACTCCAAAAAAGCGAGCTGAGGGAGCCATCATAGTTGACAGTGGCACTGTATTTACTTTGATTTTACATACACTAGGAAAATTTATTTGATTTTCTTTCTTTATTAATTTTAAGATGCTATCATCCAGTTTATAGTCATGCAAGGACTTAATCATCTTTTCCTAATGATTAATAACCTCCTTATCTTCCTTTAGTTTTGTAATAATTGTTTAAATCAATGCCTAAGTGACCCAAATTGAATGGGGATCTCTTCCTCTTATTTGTATGCCTTTCAAACATTCATTCAGACTTTGTCAGATACTTTTTCATCTAAAGCACCTTCTTCTGAAAACTTGGGGATATAATCATAAGCAAAAGTGAACTCTATTCGGAGAATCAAAAAATATATATTCTGGGGGTTAAGAAAGGTCATATGAGTAAAGATCACATGTTTTGAACTTGTATACGATCACTATGACAAGGCATGTGTGACAAAAAAAAAAGTTTTTCCATAGCCTCTTATTTAGGATTTTATTGCTTTGAAGAGACATCATAACCATGGCATCTGTAATAAAAAATACATTTAAATGTGTTACCTCATTTAAGCATTATCATATGAAGGGATATATGACACGATGCAGGAAAACATGGTTCTGGAGCTGAGTATCAGGGAACAGGAAGTCCCAGGTTTGATTTTAACAAACATAAGCCTGAGGAAAGGCCTCCCTCATGAGTTCTAAAACCTTTCCTGCATAGAATAGACACATAAGAGGGAATTATGTCATGCCTTCAAAGTAATAAAACCCATTGAAATCACAGCTAAGCTTTTTTATGATTGAATGAAGGAAGAGTAAAGCCAAAATATACCTTATTATCGGAAAGAATATGTACAGTATAAAAGCAATCTTTTAAATGCAAAACTATTAAAGGCCAATCTTTAACAATAACTGTCCTTTCATTTTCAATAACTCAATATTTTCATTAGGAATTCTGATTGTGAAGTCAACTGAAAGTCACACTGATATAAGTTTGAGGCAAAGAGATCTCAAAGCTCACCCCACAGAGACATACTTCCTCCAGCAAGGCCAAATCTCCTGATATGACCACTTCCTTAGAGGGCCATTTTCTATCAAACCACAACAGAAATGCACAAAGGGCAGTGTAAACTTTATCTGGATGGCAATAGCAAGCGGTAGTGGTTAACCTGAAATAGATCCAGTCATATCTGCTATACCTGGAAGGAGTGCGAAACACACTTACCAAAAAAAAAGTACCAAAAAAAGTACATTCTGAAGAAATTGAGGTCACAAGATTCTTGTCTTGTTTTCTTAGAGTGCTCTCTCAAGCACTCAGAATTCTTCTCATATAACTCCATTTCTAGATTATGTTCCAAAACTACACTATGCAAAATTACTCTCTGGATAGGCCAGATTACTCCATATTTCTATTGGCCAACACAATGGCATTGTTTCAAGGAACTTCAGACAAGAGAAAATTGTGGATCATATAAGTATGTCATGAATAAATAATCAAAGATTAAAAACTTGAAATTCAATGAAAATAACGTAGAAGAGGTAAAAGTAAACCCCCAAAAGCATATAAAATATAACGGTGTTAAAAGTAGAATTTTAGAACAGTCAAAATATGTTAATATAAAATATGAGTTATTAATAATGTGCCACTCTTCTCTGAGATTGAATTATATCACCATGTAGTGTATTAAATATTTTCATGCATCATGAGCTATCTCATTTGTCTAAACATCTCTGCTTAGAAAAATGATGATGATGTTCAACCTGCCTGAATGTAAAAATAAGTACAGACTCTGCTAGCACAATCTTCTTCTCAGTCTCTCTAGAGTTCTCAATATTTACCCTTTCTGATGTCTTCATCCATTTTTATGGGAGGTATTTACCTATGTTATATTTAAACACAAAAAGATTTATTTTTACAATTTCTGTTTTGAAATTACAATTTCATTATTTCTCCTTTTTTTGTTATTCCTCCAAATCCTCTCATATCCATTCTCCTAGCTCTCTTTCATATTCATAGCATCATCTTTATGAATGCTCTTACATATATGCATATTATATATATTTATATTCCTAATATAACTTATTTAATCAATATAATACTAAGTTTGACTCCAGCAATAAAGATGATCTAATCTTTAACAGGTTCTTTGGAGATTTGAGGGCAAAACACCAGACACCTTAGGACCCAATACCAGAGTTTACAAATGGCTTCCCCAGAATGACCTTCTAGGTAAGACTCTCAGAACAAACCTATCCTAGTTGACTTCAAAATCCTTTCTATCTCGCTTAGTGAATGTATTATTTATTTAAGATAACAAGTTCTGGTATGCAATTGGTCTTCTTTAATACTCATTTTCTCTTAACTGTCATGCACCCCATATGCTCAACTGGGAATCAGAATTTCATAGTTCAACTCTCAAGTCCAAGCAATTCTCCAAAATATCTCTCTGTAAATTTAGTTTCTTCTCACTCTGAGAGAAGAAAACATTTCACCAAGGTTATGCATATTAGAATCTTCACATAGGTTTTCTTGAGATGAGAAGTGAGGGGAAACAAAAGTTGTGTGGTAAACTAAATTAATAAAGTGAATTAAGTAAAATTAATCTTCATGTAGAAAATCTTTCAGTTCCTGATAGTGCACATTTCTCATTTCATGTCTGAGACTGCTAATTAGTGTCAACCTGAATTCTTTTTATTCTAGGTCATCCAAAAACCAAAGCCTTTGTAACTCATGGTGGAGCCAATGGAATCTATGAGGCGATCCATTTTGGAATCCCTATGATTGGCATTCCTTTGTTTGGAGAGCAGCATGATAACATTGCCTACATAGTAGCCAAAGGAGCGGCTGTTTCATTAGATTTCAGAACAATGACAAGGGCAGATTTGCTCAGTGCACTGGAGGCCGTCATAGATAACCCTTTGTGAGTATAACCTTTTGAAATGTATACATGTTGGTATTTCTTTATCATTAATTATGGTTATTACTGAAGGCCAAAGGAGCAAGAATTATCCTGAAGACAAAAATAATGGAAGGCACAGAGACAAATTAGGGCATGATTTAGTGTCATTGGGGTTTTCACTCTTCTTGTTATTACTTTTTATTTCCATGTTTTGCTTTATATTTCTTTCCTATGTAAATCAAACTGGTTCTAATTGTTTAATTCTTCAACTTAATCCTCCAAACAGCTTGTCTAACAGGCATATGCCACCAGCTCTGGACAATTTTTATTTTCAATTCCTTTAGGAAAGTAATTGGTCAGAGTTTTAAGGATAGTACAAAACTTCAATAGCCAGTAAGTGAAGTGAAACTAAATGTTGGAGGGGAGAGTCACTTGCTTGTTCCTTGCCACCCATACCTGAAATAATCACACAGAAACTATATTAATTAAATAACTGGTTGGCCCATTAACTCTAGCTTTTTAATAACTATCTCTTAAATATTAATTTAACACATTTATATTAATTTGTATATCACTACATGGCAGTGGCTTACAGGCAAAGTTTCAGCATATCTGTCTCCAGCAGCAACTCCATGGCATCTTTTTGATGCCGCCTTCCTCCTCCCATACTGTAGGCCAAGCCAGTTCTTTATTTATTAACCAATAAATGAGACACACAGACAGAAGGACCTCTCGTACCGTTTTCCCTTTTCTTTCTAAACAAAAAGGAAGTCTTTAACACAGTAAAATTGCATTTAATAAAAAAGATATCAAGCAACAATTATAGTTACAATATTTGTATCTATTTAACCTGTATCATAACTAAGTAAAACTATAAATATAAATTCTTTAACTCTATCAAACACTCCAGAAGGATATGACATTGTCTAAGTAAAAGGAGGTGCTTGTAAGCAACTTCAAAAACTGTAGAATTGAAAGAGAAATCTTGCTGCCTAGATTGTCACCTAAAGTTCTTTTGTATTGTTAGGGCATCTTCAGGCTACAGGCCCATAGTATCCCACAGACTTTTTAATAAAACAGGAAGTCTTAAAAATACCTCGGCCTATATACTGGAAGTTTGCCAGTCACTTTCTTCTGTATCCTGCAGAACATCTGGCAGATTCTTTCATATAGCAGGAACCCCAAAGAACCATCTCACCTTTAGGCAAGTTCAGCAGTCATTTCTCAGCAAGTCCTGCATGTCCATTTATGTGGCCACACAAGAGCAGTTTCTTGCCCTAATGACTAATGAACTGCACTAAAAGACTCTATGATGCCCATCTTCTTCTTGAAGTAGCTTGTGCTGCCAGGTACAGATATGTCTCATTTTCATGAAAAGTTCTAATATCTTAAAACATTTAAATGCCATATTCTGAAGGTCTCTGAATGATTTGAAAAATACCTAAATGAAATATCTCTCTATATATCTAGAAAACCTAAAATGACTACAAGCTTGCTTATTATAGATGACTATCTATTAACCTATATTTTTAATTATACATTATATTTTTTAAATGAACAACACAATCACAATACCTTAATCAAGAGTATTAATATGCATATAAGACTGACCTTAGATTTGCATCAATAAACCAAAATCCTAATATGTATATATTCCGTACTTTCTTCATCCATGCTTCAATTGAAGGGCATCTAGGTTGTTTCCAGGTTCTGGCTATTACAAACAATGCTGCTATGAACATAGTAGAGCTGATACTTTTGTTGTATGATAAGGCCTCTCTTGGGTATATTCCCAAGAGTGGTATTGCTGGGTCCAGGGGTAGGTTGATCCCGAATTTCCTGAGAAACCTCCACACTGCTTTCCAAAGTGGTTGCACAAGTTTACATTCCCACCAGCAATGGATGAGTGTACCCCTTTCTCCACAACCTCTCCAGCAAAGGCTATCATTAGTGTTTTTGATTTTCGCCATTCTGACAGGTGTAAGATGGAATCTTAAAGTTGTCTTGATTTGCATTTCCCTGTTCGCTAAGGAAGTTGAGCATGACCTTAGGTGTTTTTTGGCCATTTGAACTTCTTCTGTTGAGAGATCTCTGTTCAGCTCAGTGCCCCATTTTATAATTGGGTTGATTAGCCTTTTACGGTCTAGTTTCTTGAGTTCTTTATATATTTTGGAGATTAGACCTTTGTCAGTTGTGGGGTTGGTGAAGATCTTCTCCCAGTCAGTGGGTTGCCTTTCTGTCTTAGCAACAGTGCCCTTTGCTTTATAGAAGCTTCTCAGTCTCACTAGGTCCCATTTATTCAATGAGGCCCTTACTGTCTGTGCTGCTGGGGTTATACATAGGAAGTGGTCTCCTGTACCCACGTGTTGTAGAGTCTATGAATTTTCCATTATCTTTATGTGGCTCATTTTTCTCTACTCCATTTATTCTATGACTGTCTATACTCTGTCTCTTTAAAGACTTTGTTTTTTCATATATTTTCTTATTTTACAACTCTTAATGCTCTTGTCTTTCTCTCTCCCAAGGCTAGATACATTTATCCAACTCTGTGACCCATTTAGAGGTCTTTTATTTCTGAATCTGTCCAATTGTGTACCTGTAATTCTTTACTGTCCTGAAGTGCTTCTTAAAATGCTAAGTGCTTCTTAAAACTTAAACTGCACCATTACTACTGTATATGTGGTACTTCCTGCTTGCCTGTCCATTCTAAAACTCAAGTTGTGCAATTACTATGATATATCTGGAATTTCCTGCTTGCTCGGCACAGTTCAGCATGGCAAAGCTGTTTGCTGCTTCTGAGAGCCATGCCCATAGCCCAATTTCAGGTACACAGCCAGTCCATGCAACCATTAAGCAAGTTGCAGCAGTCTTTTCACAAACCCCTCCAAATATCCGTCTCCCAAAAGAGCCAGAGGTGACACTGGCAGCAAGGCCAGAAAGCTGGCATTTCAAAATGGTCGCAACTGAATTAGAAAATCCTTTCTTAAGGGAGCTTCAGCACGCTGCCAGCAAACACCAAGAAGCTGTGTTAATCTCTATATTTTTGTGTCTAGAATTCCTTTTCAAGCTTTCTCAGGTTTTATATAGATTTTAGTCAACCACATTGACACCAGTTTTTGGAGGGGAGAGCCACTTGTTAGTTCAGATAAGTTACAAATTAAATTTTAAATAAATGTAACATGCATACCAAGAAATGATGATCAAGAAATTAGAATAAATACATAATTCTCTCATTTTGCTTTGTAAATAAAAAGACAGTAAGTTACCATTATTACAATTGCTAGTTCTGCTGCATCAAACTGACATCAAAATTGATGACTTGTCTTTATACCCCTTCTTCTTTATATGCTCATTAATAATTATTTCAGCATTAGAATCGAGTACACCTTGTATTTGTTATCCAGTGTGAAATTTTTACAACTCATGCTTCTAAAATTACATTTCTAATAAAAAAAACCAAATATCAACAATAAGAGTAAAAATTAGGCTTGAAAGATGGCTCTGTGTATAAGGGAAGGTCTACCCTAGAAGTGGACCAGAGTTCTGTTCTCAACACTTGCATCAGTTGGTTACAAACATCTTTTACTCTATCTCCAACAGATCTCATAACAAACGTACACACACACACATGTTTACACACTTTGCACACATACTCTCTTACATACGTATTTAAAAGTAATAGCAAAAATTTATTGTGATTATATTTTATAATAAGAATGATAAAAGTAATAAAAAATCAGTACAGTAACAGAAGAAAATTATTTTTATTTTTTTATATTAATTTTATCAAATATTTGATACCTTAATTAGAAAAATATATAATCAATGGGAAGAAGCTATTAGAGCTATTTAATAAGAACCAGGACACATTTGCAATTAAAACCACTAATCACTGATAGATGTACCATAAAAATCTCTTTTCAATCTTTATCAACCTTACATAGATATGCACCACCATGAGGACTTGAGAATGATTTGACTTCTACATCCTGACACTAGTACACATTTTGTACACAAAATTTACTAATAATTGGTTATGGGTCAATGAAGCTTTATATACTCAAATAATATCTCATTTGGTTTATTTTGCATTTAATACTTAGCTATCTCTAAACTCTAGGGATATTTGATCTTTATTTTTCTTTTTACATGCTTAATCTTGCATACTCAAAAAAAATCAGACATTCCTCTGAAGATCTTCCTTATCATGAACATGAAACAAATATATTTTTTCTATATTGTGGGATTATCTTTAATATTTATACAAAAATTTACACATGTGCATTTTTCTTTTCCTATGTAAGTTAATGTCTGTTCTCATTCTATCAGCTATAAAAAGAATGCAATGTGGCTGTCGACCATTCACCATGACCAGCCCATGAAACCCCTGGACAGAGTCATCTTCTGGATTGAGTTTGTCATGCGCCACAAAGGGGCCAAGCACCTGAGGCCACTTGCACACAACCTCACCTGGTACCAGTACCACTCTCTGGATGTGATTGGATTCCTACTGGCCTGTGTGGCAGCCATAGCTTTCTTTGCCATAAAATCCTTCTTATTCATTTATCTTAAGTTTGTAAAGATGGGAAAGAAAACAAAGAGAGAGTAGAGCTCATTGAGAATGCACATGAACTCCATTTCAGCATCGTTCTAGATTATGAATGGCCTTCTGAACATTCACTGATCACTCTATCATGGCATATCTTCATTAGAAGGGAAGGGAGAAATAATGCAATTATAATCTCACAAAATAAAAGACATAATGAAAAGGGGAAAAAAGCTGAGAAAATGATAAGGAACAAGCTAGTAAGCAGAGTTCCTCCATGGTATCTTCTTCAGTTCTGCCTCCTGAGTCCTGCCCTTGAACCCCTGGCCTACTTTTCCTCAGCAATGGACAGGGAGCTATGAGATGAAATAAACCTTCTTCTTCTTCAAACAAAAATGAAAATTTAAAAACCAAGAAGAGGCCTCAGAATTATTCAGGGCATGCAGCATTATGATGAGCAAATATGTGGTGAGGAGGTGAGACAGAAAGGGAAGTGGGAGCAGTTTGTTCTCTGTGAAGACAGGTGGGACTGGAGACATGAAGACAGCAAGGAACGGCCTGATGTGAGAGGCCTGAACTGCCATCAGAGGCCATGGTGCTATCTAAACCTGTGCTGCCGCAGAGGGGCATGGCCCTTTTGTAACAGGGGTCTGTGACAACGTCCATGCAATGTGGACTTCCTTGGTCTGGTCCAGGATGTTGTCTAATTATGGTGCTGAGCTGGTCCAGCCCTTCAACAGCCACCACCCCGGAGCATAAGCACTGATACAAGTGTAGATAAGATGGCCCTGTCCCTTGCTTGGGCAGTGTGGGAGAGATGGCCCCAACGGTGTGGGCATGGGAGAGCTAAACCCACCCACAGGACTAGGGTGAGCTAGCCCTACAACTTGCCTGAGCAGTTAGGAAGAGCTGGCCCTGAATGAACGTGTAGATGAGGATGGCCTCATTAGTGTTGGAAAGCTGATCCTTACCCCTCATCGTGTATCTTGTCATTGTCAGATAGTTGGCCCTGGTGGCATGAACGAGGATCAGCTAACCCTGATTGTGTGGATACAGAAAAGTCAACCTCACCCCTTGCCTGGGCATCATGGGAGAGCTAGCATTGGTGACCAACTCAGCTAACACTCAGGACCAGATCCAAGATTTTGAGCTGGCCCACCCAACACATACCACATCTATGAGCTGCTGGAGTTCATGGGGGAAGAACCAAAGTTGCTGGCTCTCCATGACACAGGGAAGCCACAGGAGAGACCAGAGGAGTCTCAGAGAGGATCCAGCATCGGTAGTGTAGCAGATCCCAGAGTCCTTGAACCAGTCCAATGACTCATTGCAGCAAACATTCACAAGTAAACCTGTTTGTTTAAAGAGTACACCGTGTGACACACCATGAGACACTATATCTTCTTCCAGGAGACTATTTTGTAATTTTTATTTTCTATTGTCTTCTTGGAGGGAAGTTACAAGGCTGGAAGGCAGATATAGAAGGACTGGAAATTGAGTGGATTGGGGTATATAATGTGAAATTCACAAACAATCAATAAAAAAATCGTGGAAAAATTCAAACAAAGAAGCAATCTTTATTCTTTTATTAGTGTGAAAAAATTTACAGAAGTAATGATCTCATCCTGATATCCCTTCTTATATTCATACAAGTTGTGTTTGTAGCTTGGTGTTTTGTAATTAAATATATATGAGGAAGTTAGTTCAATAATTAATTTAAAACAATTACTGACAAAATTCATACATCTTATCATAATAGATACTGATGATTGCCTCAGAGCAGGAAAGACAGACAATGTTAAGAGAAGTTGAAGAAAAGAAGGAGATTGTGTTGCAAATGACGGTAAAAGATGTTTTTCTTTTTGTTTTGTTTTGCCTGTAAATTTTAATTTTTGTTTGTTTTTCTTATTTTTTCCTTTATTTTCCCTACAAACAGCAGTTTCCTATCTCTACTGTCCTCCCATCCTCTGCATTCACTTTCTGACCAACCTCCATCTATGCCTCCTCCATTAAAAGGGGCAGGTCCCCTATGGGAGTCATCACAGCATGGCCTATCAAGTTGTGACAGGACCAAGACCCTCCCCCTCTATCAAAGCAGAGCAAGGCATCCCAACGTATGGAATAGGATCCAAGGAGTTAGCTCATACATCAGGGACAGGTCCTTGTCCCACTACTAGGCATCCCAAACACAAATCAAACTACACATATTTCACCCACATGCAGAGGACCTATATTGGTCCAATGCAGGCTCCCTAGCTGTTGGTACAGAGACATTAGCTGCCACTAGCTCAGGTCTGATGTCTCTTGGGTTCCCCTTCCATGATTATGAAAATGATGAATGAGACAAAGAAAGTTCTATGTTTTATTAATTCTGGCAAAAATCCTTCCCCAGTTAGCATTTTTCGAAAGATCAAAGTTTACGGTTAAAGTTGAATGTTGCTCTCAAAATTGCACTTTGCTCAACAGCTGTACAATTAGGCAACCAAGTAAGAAAGAGTGAAAATGCAAAGAGCATGGACAGTGGGCTGTGAGGAGCTCGGCAATTAGGATGTCCACACAAGATTTGTCTTTTGAATATGCTCGGTTTATCCACAACAAACATTTCTTGTAATATCATGATAATAAAAATTTAACAGATACCTCACCAAGCATGGAACAGTTGCCAGTCAGAAAATGCTGCTGGAGGGTTCCATTGGGGAATAGAGATAGAAACGATCTATCCTCTGGACCCATTCCATGGTGAAGTCCTTCAGCTGTGTCAGGCCAGTACAGCAGGGGTCCAGAAAGTCCCTAAGAGCACAAGAGAGAACATGTGAGCTTAGCCAAATTGCTGGAAGTTTGATGGTAACCAAAGCTAGGATCACACACCGAGTGTAATTTCAAAGTCTTCAACACAAAAGCTTGAGGCTCTGCTTCTCAGGAGGATCACGATATGTGATCCACACAACCTGACCCTATTTGTACTGTTCTCATATTGGAACAGTCAGGTCCATATGCTTCTTAAAGAACTATACAAGGAGAAATGTGGATAGAATACACTCTGAGTCCAGGTACCTACGCAGCCAAGTGTCTTTAAGGCACCAAAAATCAGCTGCATAGGAAAAGATATCTTTGTCTGAAGTTGGAAGATGTAAGAGAAAGAGTAAAAGCAAAAAGTAAAATCAAAGCAAGCCGTAAGATCTATTACAGTAGCAAAGCTCAGACAGTACTTTAGGAAACTATAATAACGTGTATCACAGAACCTCAATCTCTGACAATGAAGTCTGTACATTATAAATGATAAAAAGTGTTTTGACTTAATATTGGACATTGCATTTTAACATAGATTTGGAAAGTTAACATGTTTTGAGATGGTGTGTCTAGAGCTGACTGAGAAAATTTTGTTGAGTTATGTTACTTGATACTAACGTTTAGATTACTACCCTAGTGATGTACTAAGATAATACCTGCATCACAACTCTGTATTAATTGCTTTGTGTTGTTGATTAGAGTTCACAGTTCTGAGAAGTCAAGTGGAATTCATGTATTACTACAGGAGTATGAGAAGTTGACCTGAGGATATTTTAAATATTTAAATATTTAAATTTATGTATATACAAATTCCCTGTCTGTCTGGTAATTTACTCAACTGAGCTGAAAATTTAACACTACTGAGGATTATTTTCAGACATACTTCTTGCTCCCTTCCTCCTCTCTCTCTCTCTGTCTCTCTCTGTCTCTCTCAGTCTCTCTCTCTCTCTCTCTCTCTCTCTCTCTCTCTGTCTCTCTCTCTGTGTCTCTCTCTCTCTCTCTCTCTCTCTCTCTCTCTCTCTCTCTCTCTTTGTTTCTCTCTCTGTCATTGAAGACATCCACAGATCACAAAGTAGATTTCAGTGGCTTCTTTTCTGTTAGCTCTTGTATGTTAAGTATTGACTATTCAATATTCATGAAGACCCTCTTTTCAGTTAGTGACTTCTAATAAGATCTTGACATTCTGTATCACCTTAAAGGTAAATTTAAGCTAGCTGCATGCCAAGGGCTGATTTGTGGTCCCATTCTGGTATTAGTTAATGTGCTCATCTGCTTATTTGTCTGATGTTTTAGGATTTAGTTTCCAACTTCCTGACCTATGCCAGAACTTGTAGATGTAGACTGCTCATTCATTTCCTGGGCATGCATATCCGAAATAATCACACAGAAACTCTATTATTTGCAATACTGTGACCAATACCTTAAGTGTATTTCTAGCTAGCTCTTACATATTAAACTAACCAATTTCTATTATTTTATATTTCACCGTGAGGCTCATGGTTTACTAGTAAATGTTTTGGTGTTTGTCTCCTTTAGTGGCTACATGACTTCTCTGACTCTGCCTTATTTTCTCTTCTATCTCTGCTTGGAATGTGTGCCTTGCTCTATTCTGCTGTGTCACAGACCCAAGCAGCTTCTTTATTCATTAACCCACAAAAACAACACATACACAGAAGAACTTCCCACACCAAGAACTAGATTCTTTTTATTGATGTAAGATTATGTACATGTAGTTTTATGGATTCTGTGAGTTTATATTGTGCCATTTCTATTACTACTCTAAACAAATGGTCAAGGGTGCTTTCCAAATTTAAATTCAGAGTCTATCTTACACATATCAGTTACCATTTATTCATTATCAAAAAAAGAAATTTAATTTTAAAAGAGTTTCTCTTTTTTCTTGAGTATATATAATGTCCTCTTTATATGGCTTGCTGTATATCTTTCATTATTTACAACAAGTAAAATTGGACCTAAAATTTCTATTCTAGTCCTTTACCTCTATTGTGGTAAAGATGCCTCTATTGGGGCATCTTTTGAGTCTAGCACTTGATCCATTTTGACAGATGTACCATAAAAATTATAGACACTGGAGATGATTTATTTTATGCAATTTATATACAAAATCAGTTCACCAAAATTAGAGGAATGTTCCCAGAAGATTGATAGGTTAGAAGTAACTCTAAAATAAAGAGGTATCTAACATGTAGGACTTCTCATAGTCTTCCATATCAGATGGTCATATTCTCATTACTTGGGATATGAATTAAGAGTACAATGTCAACCCCTATACTGATGGCTATGAAAAACTTGCTAATTCAATTTAAGAGCCACTCAATGAGAGAGAAATTATGCCAGGTACTGGAAATCTAGCTAACTATCTGGAGCTGATAACATCATAGATATCCGAGGAGAACCTACAATAAAGTTTACTAAACCAGAAAACACAGATAAGAGCAGTGTTCACCCATCATAAAAAAAAAACTAAATCACTATTTGCAAGAAATGGAGACCATACAGAAAACCATAACCAATCAAAATACAGAGCACACATGATTGTCTGGTGCCCAGCTCCAAATGACATATCTACAACATAGCACCTACTCCTAAGGCTCAGGGAACATCAATGGAAAGGGGGTAGAAAAATTGTAAGAGTCAGAGAAACAGGAAGTCTTCTGTGAGATTTCCTCTTCCAGATGTCAAGGAAGCTACATGTATGAAGTCTCATCAACATGGCTGCCTATACATGACCTGAACAAGAAGTAGACCACTATATATACAACACTAAAGGGGGAAATTTCATATGGCCCCAACCCTAAACAAAGAACTGAAGACAACTAAGAAATACTCAGAGTAGGAGGAATAGTTCCCTAAGGAACAGTTCCCATATTGGTTATCAAATTCCAAGTGGTATGGCCTGAAACAATCTACATAAAAAATAACATTATATGGAATTAGTGGGTTGTATTTATATATTTAGGTAAATATATATAATATCTCTCTTTCTCTGTATGTATGGTGTTGTGTGTACATGCATTGCTTGGGTGTGTGTGTGTGGCTGTGTGTGTGTGTGTGTGTGTGTGTGTGTGTGAGAGAGGAGAGAGAGAGAGAGAGAGAGAGAGAGAGAGAGAGAGAGAGAGTGGCAAGGGTACAGAGAAGAAGTTGAAGGAAGGAAAAGAAAGGGGAAAACATTTTAATTTCAAAATTTAAAATTAGAATGTAGTAGTGCTATTGCAGTAAGTTTATATGTTGCTGATGGCCAAATAGGAGTAGAGAGATTACCCAGTCTCTGTGATGCCAGTTTGACTATATCACAAGCCAAATTGCAAGACACAGTACTATAGAAGTTGTACTGTAAAAGTTCTCCTTGCTAAGTGAAAACCTTGCTTGGGCCTGATCATTGCAACCTGTGCTCCCAGATTTACCCTTTGAATTGGAAGTGTTTATCATGTGGCATTATTTGGGGTGATTTTGTAACCTGGCTTTGATTTTATACAAGATTATGGTAAAATATTCACTTGGAGTATCAGAAAATGTTTTAGACTTTGGTCTTTTAAACATTGCTGGGACTGTTAACTGTGGCAGATTTACAAAGTCTCAATGAATGCATTTCAGCTTACGACACTATGACATCAAAGAGTAAACTCTTTTCTTGGAAATGACTTGGTAGAGTTCTAAGTTAGTGGGAAAAAGATGCACATACAATAGAAAATATTGACTGTCTATTTGACAGGATCTAAAACACCTTAGTAGTCAAGCTTCCAAACACTTTGTAGATTAAGAAGATAATTAAGGTAGGAAAACTGTTGCTTTGGCCTTGTTGCTTATTAAAAGATTTTATTTATTTTTTTATTTTGGTATTCACAGGATGAATCTTGCACAGGACTATTGCAGGAAGTTGTAGCTGGTGTGAGGTAATGACTACATAGGTTCAGTTAAGGCCAATAACAATTTATAGCTTTCCTTCTTATGTATAGGGTCACAACTGAGTTTCCTCTTCTATAATGTTACTTCAGCCACAGACAGGGTTATATAAATCCCCTATCTTGAGATGACCATTCAACTGCCAATCATTCTCAGCATATTGAGCAGACATGCTTCATTTATAGTTGTTCATTGTAAATAGGGGCTTCTCTGATTAAGGATGAGAGTAACATTTTCCCATGTATCGAGGGCAGTAAGCAGTCATTGTTTGCTATAAGGAGCAGAGTATAAAAAAGGGTAAAATTTTTCTTCTCTTTGGACCATGATATATGCTAAGTTAAAAATTTGGGCTTCATTCATTTGTAGTAAGATTTTTTGGAGGCTGATAGACTCAAATAATGACAGAGATTAGTCTTATTAATTATGAAAGCTTAGGCTTGTCTCAACTAGCTCATAACTTAAATCAATCCTTTTATATTAATCTATGTTCTGTCACATGGTGTTATCTCTCTTTCAAGTTGCACCTTTTGTTTCCTCTCCATCTCTCCTGATGTCTCTCCTGCACCTTGTTTATCTCCTCCTACTTCCTCTTTCTACCTGGAAGTCCCACCTATACCTGCTGCCTAGCTATTGTCTATTCAGCACTTTATTAAATAAGTCATAGCAATATATCTTCACCCAATGTATAAATACCACACAATATTGCCTACAGGCATCACCAATATGTGAAAGATAGGAAATACATCATATGTGCACTTGTACTTTTCAACAAGTTATTTCTCAAACTTTGGGGGTTTGTATGCTAGAAGAAATTAGGGTATATGTTTTATATATACACCCCAAAGAAATAATACTAATGTCAAGTGCTTATTATCTGACTCAATTTCTGTATGTACTACTTAATCCTAGCTTCAATTTCTAACTTAAAGGGTTGATACAAGCTGCCACACAGGCTAGATGGGTTCTCTTACACACAGTTCCAAGAGGACTCAAAATATGTATTGAAGATTATTAGGGAGGGATAGGAAAAGAGGAGTTCAAGAGAAGGTTGAAAGTTGAATTATCCTTAAGCCAGAGTTTTAATACTGGTAGACAGTCGAGTATCAGAAAACAATTGAGTCTCTTCAGTGAGATGATTCAGCCCCAACAGGCAAAGGGATACATACATCTACTCTTCAATGTTTATAAGACAGAGTTTCTGCACTAACAACTGTTAGTATGTGACCTGCGCAAGGCGGAAGACCCAGAGTAGAGTGGCACACTTCACAGAGGCTATGGGGCATGCCTTGCTCTTTGGGTAGAGCATTGGGAATGGTTATAGTGTGGCCTGTAAGGCACAAAAATAATAAGGCTTGTGTGGAAACTCCATCAGCTGATAGATTTGACTATTTTATTTTCATCTGCAACACAAGTTGTCTTTGTATCTGGGCAATGAGAACAGTGTGGATTACTGCCTTGTTTTGAGTCTTCTTGGTTTTGTTCTTGAAGGGGCTATATACCCTCACAATGTCCATTTAAGGATGACACTTTAATTTAGAGCAAAGGAAAATCTTAAACTTTATCTGACTGCAACTATATCTCTAAGAATATTAAAGACTCCTTTACAATGCAGGGCAGTGGTGGTGCACATCTTTATCCCATCACCCGGAAGGCAGAGGTATGGGATCTCTGTGCATTACAGGCCAGCCTGATCTACAAGGTGAGTTCAAGGCCAGGCTCCAAAGTTACATAGAGAAACCTTGTTTCAAAAAAAAAAAAAGATTCCTTTTTAAGACATAGTTCCTCTTTTCACTTTTTATAAGAGTTATGGATTCTACTACACATGCATATTCCAAGTAATTTCCAAGTTTGCCTTCACCATTTTGTGACTTTAAAAGCAAAAGATGATGCTGAAAGTATTGCCTATTCAAATTAGCCCATCACATTCTTGGTATAAGCAGGAAATTAAGAATTTTAAAGTCAGAATGCCTACATAGACAGAGGAACTGGAGAACATGGGTTCAAGACAAGGTTCAACATTTTATCATTCTTTAGGCAAAAAAAAAAAACTTTATTAACACTGGCTGTCAGATGTCAGAGTACACTAGGTTCCTGAGTAAGATGATTTGGTTTCATGAAGTGAAGAGAGATGTCTTCCCCTAAAGTCTATAAGGGTTATAAGGTTAGCTTGGATGGTTTAAATGGGACATTGTTTCAAAAGGAGGAAGAGGTGCAGGAAAGAAGAAGAAAGAAGCAGAGGAAGAGGGGACCCATTATCAGTTTGAATAGAGTTTGCTAGTCCAAACATGAGAATAATATTTTCTCGGTTACTATAGGGAATATCTCTGATAAGCTTGAGAACATGTCTCTGAATACTAATAAAATTTAAAATAACTCTTTGTTTTAAATATTTGAGTACTTTATTTGCCACTCTTAAATGACAGTTACCTTCTAATATTTTATATCTTTTTAAGTATTCTGTTCTCATCCTCTAACTCTTTATTATCACAAGACTGATATCAGATACAATCCTTTAAACCGTTGATCGTTTGTGGCTCTTTTTAGTAGGCCAATATTAGGTATATTTGTGTATCCATATATTAATATGTATCTTTATGTAGGTGTTTTAATACTGTGGTCAACAAATTTTTCTATACTAACAATTCTGTGGTTGTTCTGTTTCAATTAAAAGTTAGAGTCCATATTATCAGTCTCATGTCATCTTTGAAAACTAGAGCTCACTGCACAACTTGAAGGCAGTTGGACAGGTTGGGATATGTCTCTACAAAGCAGCTCCGTTGTCCTGAAACTCTTCCAGACAGCTTGGATGGTCTCTTCCTCTTCTAGGTTATTCATCTTGTAAGAGAGTATATTGTAGCAGTTCTTACTGCTTATATACATTACTGAGGGTCAAGTGAAACTAGTTGGTCTCAGGGTGCTACTCAAATTTTTTGAGTTGTTTACTTTCTAGAAGCTGTATTACAGGATAGGTTGTTTCAGTATCACTCAGAGCATCCCAGTTCTTAGAGAGATTTCCTCTAGGATGGAATAGTTTTCCTCTCTTAAGACATTATGGATCTCAAGGAACTTCACTAAAAGATTAAATGTTTTATCTCCGAGAAAATTGCCACACAAAAGCATCACAATTATCCCTCATTTAAACAGGATGACAAGTGAAAGGGGGCACAAATGATCAAGAGGAAAACGCAGGAAGATGAGCCTGACAGAGGCCCATCCCTGGAAGTCTGTTTTCTTCTGATAAATAACACATTTCTATTATCATAAATTCATTTTATTCTGAAAGAGCTTCCATATGTCTGCATAATCTAAAGCAGGGAGCGGTGTGTCAAAAACAGACTTCCCAAAGCAAAAAATTTATAGCATTTCCTCTCACAAATTTTACAAATTTGTGAATATTGAAAATAAAAGAACATTCTAATGCAAATTATACTCTTTTTGCTTGATTTTTAAACATTCATTACTTGTCTGAATAACTACTGTTTGGAGCTTTGTACTGAAACAATTTGCTACTCCTTGTAGACTGTCAGCTAGCAAGATAGGATGATGGTTTATTGCACAGGAGTGAAGTCACAACTTTGGAACCAGAGTACTTCTGGTCAGAATCCAAGGTCTGTAACATTTATTTGAAGGTGAATTCATTCTTATCAGTGAGTAGTCCAACTGCTTTCTAGGGGATAAATGAATTTTTGAAAATAACAAACATTTTGTTTTTCATGTTATAAGGGAGTGTTTCTGAGAATGAACTGTTCAACCTGAGGCTCTTTCATGACAGTGAGACTCATCTGCTTCTGGCAGCACCAATCTACTTCAAGAGGAGGATGGTCATTGAAGATGCTCCTTATGGAGTTGGTCTTGCCACTTGGGCAAGAAACTGCTCTTGCCTGGACTGCTTGATGTTATGCTGTACATGCAGGACCCACAGAGAAATGAGTGCTGAAGTTGTCTAAATAAGGTGAGACAGTCCTTCCTGGTTCTTGCTTCATGAAAGAGTCTGCCAGACATTCTGCAGAAAACATAAGTGACTAACAAACCCCCAATATAGCTGGAACTGTCTTTGAAATTTCCTGCATTGTGGAAAAGTCTGCACGATACTATGGACCTGTAGGATGAAGATGGATGCTCCAATGTTACAGAAAAACTCTGGGTGACTGTCAGACAGCGAGACGTCTCTGTCAGTTCTAGAGTTTTAGAAGTTGCTTACAATGTACTTCCTGTTAACTTAAGTAATATGATTTCCTTCTGGAGTGTTTGATGGAGTTGAAGAATACATAGTTATCATTTCAGTTTTCCTTAGTTATGATGAAAGATAAAGTAAATATAAATATTGTAACTGTAATTCTTGCTTAATACCTGTTATATGTAATTTTACTATGTTAAAGTTAAAACCTTTTTTATTTAAACAAAAAAGGAGAAATGGTCCTTCTGTATATATGTTGCTTTTATTGGTTAATGAATAATGAGGCTGTTTTTGTACAGTGACTTAACAAAATATAGCCAGGCTGGGAGAGATATATAGAGGAAGAAGGCAGAGACAGAGAGAAGCCATGTAACCTCTGCAGGAGACAGATACACCAGGACCCTGCCAGTAAGCCACAGCCATGTGGCAATGGCAATACACAGATTAATAGAAATGGGTTAATCAAAGATATAAGAGCTAGGTAGCAATACGCTTAAGTTGTTGGCCAAGCAGTGATTTAAATAATATAGTTTCTGAGTTATTATTTTGGGAGTCTGGGTGGCCGGCTGAAAAACAAACAAGCAGCCTCCTACAACAAAACTCTTTTTGGGTCCAAATGAATCAGGCTACCTTAGTGCTTCATAAGAGTGTAAGAGTTTCAACAGGGGCCAAGTCAAACAGGCTAGCAGTTGTGGCAGCTACCTAGTATAAGCAATGGGTGGATGGGAGTACTTTTCTGCTTCTTAGGACCACTCTGGGCAAATCCTCACACCAGACTTCCTGACAGTTTTTTTGTAGTTGATGATATAGTATTGTTTCATCAATCTGCAGAGAGGTAAGCAGAAACTTAAAATTGATACCTGGGCAACAGTGGGATGAAGAGGCATACTGGTTTATTCCTGAAGGCTCTTTACAGTTTGAGCCAATTGGGATACAAAGTGTTACTTACTATGGCAATCTAGAGGTGGCAGATTGAATTGGCTTGTAGTAAGACAGAATAAACAAAGTTGCTAATGCAGTTACCCAACTACTTCACAAGAACTCTCCAAGGCAGAGTCCCAAGATGGTGATATGGAACAGGAACTGAGTGGGAATACTACACTGCTGAGTGGATTTTCCAAGGCAAATCTTCAATGTGATAACGTAATGATTCCTAAAAATGGGTTCAGAACCAATCTTATCCTATTGCTATTTCTGTTGTTGTGAAGAGACATCATGAGTATGGAAACTCTTACAAAGAAAAATATTCATTTATTGTTCAGTGGTTCAGTCCATCATTATCATTATGGTACAAGGTGGTGTGCAGGCAGGCATGCTAAGAAGTAGCTGAGAGACTACATCTTGCAGTCAGTAGGACCACTTTGTATATATACCCCAAGGATTATATTACATTGCATTTCTTATACAAGTCAACTTAATAAAGGAATGTAGCCATCATGTTATCCTACTTATAAAATCAATACAGTTGACTTGCTCTGCTGACAAATCACAACATGGTAATACAAACCTTCTGAAACATTAAGACAGTATATAGCTCGAAATGAAAAACAAACATTTAATAAACTAAAATGGCACATTTCCTTATAAATAAACAATAATACTGAAATTAGAAATTGAATTCATCATTTCAGCAAAGAAAGTCAACAAAAGCAATATTGGGATTAAACTATTATCATAACCCAACTGACCTAACCAATGTTGATAACAGATTTCACACCATAGTTGGAGGATATATATTCTATCATCAGAACATGGCACATACTCCAGAATCTATCAATCATAAATTAGGCTCGCAAAACAATCCTCAGCAAGTTCTGAGAAACCTACAAATTCAGTCTCTCACTATGTGAAATCTTTTGCAATTTCAACAAAATGGCCACTCTCACTTTCTTTTTGTGAAACCTTGGTGGTTTGACAGCCAGAAGAAACATGATAGATGAAACCAGAACCTTGTGAGGTTGGAAGTGTTCTGTGTGGCCTCCACAGATCCCATACAGGCTGTATATCTTCTCAAGCAAACACCAGAAGTTTGAAGCTCAGGTCTTCTGAATTCTAATCTCTGTTGCAGCTAGAAGTTTCTGGTGTTCCAAAACATTGTATTTCCTTTGGTAGCAACCAAAGTTATAAATACGTCTCCATGTAAAATTCTTTTCCATCTTCACTTACTTCCTCCAGTATGGTATATTCTGTGGGTACATGTCTGACATTAGTCTGCCATATAATCTTCAGAGAAGTACCTTATACAGACCATCCTTTAATGATCACTGTAACTAACTAAAACTATACATTATAGAGACTTGGTTCCTTCATTTCTCCTTTTAATTGTGATGTCTATTTCCTCATCTATATATTCTTACAATGCTGCTCTATTGGTTGGAGAGATATACTGGTAAGGTGACCATAGCACCAACAATGGATAATTTATGATTGTCTATGTCATATATGCCTTAAAACATCACTGTAGCTTTTAAATAAAATTCTATTTCTATTCTTCTTTTAGTGCCAAATCTTGAAGTGCACTGGACTTTAATCTATGACTACTCTAGACCCATTAGAATGAAGACTGTTTTGACTGCCACAAATTGTAACCACTGAAAAACACTTAATACTTAATTGTCTAGGTGACAAAAGTTCTCTGAAGAAAATGCATAAATAATTTACCCCCACAAAATAAGTATGGTAGCAGTGTCTCTGTTCCTTGGAAATGCCACATTCTTTGTGTTCACAGACATTGGTGCCACTGAAATGAATAAGTAGATTTCAGAGTTCAGATTCCATATTTGCATTTATATGTAGGTCAGATGTGAAGCAGTCTCTAAATTTCTTCCACCAAATAACATATTCCATTACTTTTTAATTTAGTGTTATTCAATTTCTCAGAACATAGATAAAACACAATCATATTCTTCACAAGAATAGAACATAAAGGCCACTAACAGACCTTCATGAAATCCTTACTATCTCCCAAAACTCCATGAACCCAGCCTACACTTTTCACACTTTAGTTTTTCAATTTCTGATCTTCTAGGCGCTAATCTAAATGGCATACAGAATTGGTATACAGAATTCTAGAGTCTTGCATTCTCACATGTCCATATTTTTCCATATTTCTTTGAAAAAATCATTAGAAAAACACTTATGTACCCTAAAGCTAGGTTATCATGGTAATGAGCCCATTATCATCATTAATTCCCTGTATTGGCTACTATTCTCATTATCATAACTAAACAACCTACAAAAAAGTCAACTTCGAAGAGGAATGGTTTACTTGTACAGACATTTCCAAAGAATATTCACCTTTTAGTTACACAATATAAAAGGAATAACCATTAAGGCTCTTACCAACATGAAATTTCTTATGGATTCAATGACATGGTAGACAACAATTTCTCAGAATATCAGCCAACAGAAATCATTCCTCCTATAACTTGCTTTTTTGTCAGACATGAACCTAATGATGACAAAGTAACTAATGAGTGATTCTTATTCTTAAATAATAAAGACCTATCAATGATGCCTTTTACTGTGTTTAGGTAACTGTATGGCCATCATCCCAGGGGAGTGTTTTAGTAGAGTCTGTGCAGCATCTTCAGCAGTAGTAAACATTAATATTAGTGGATGTTTCTTTGTCCTAGGCTGAATGCACTTCTATCACAAGCTACTCAACTTTTCAAACACTACTAGTCTTAGCATGGAATAAGCGGCTCTGGATATGTGAGAATTATCATTTTCTACAGGTTATATAGCATGGGATACCATGTTGAGTACAAGAAGGTTCATTCATGAATGTAATGTAGTAGATGTCAAACATGAAGCTTCAAGTATTGTTGTCCCATATCAGGAGTGTAAGGTAGAACATGTGTCAGTATCCAAGGGCTGCTGGACATTTGTAGGAGTTGACACTCTCATAAATGGCAGGTATACTGCTTCCAGGAGTGAATGGTTTATAGATGCATTCATTTAAAACTTCTTGGTTTCTTTTTCCATTTTTTATTATATTTTTAAAAAATAACAATCCAAGTTCCCACTCCCTCCCCTCCTTCTATTCTTTCCACACACCCTTCCACCCAACTACTATCCAATCCTTAGAGAGGGTAAGTCACATTGCTTTGTGGAAAGTTCAAAGCCCTCTTTACTATATCTTGGCTGATCCAGGTAAACATCCAAAGAGAATAGAATCCTAAAAAGTCATTACGTGCAGTAGAAATAAATCCTGGTGCCACTAACAGTGGCATCTCAGTCTGCCGCAGCCATGTAACTGTCAACAACATTCAGAAGGACTAGTTTGGTACTGTGCACGTTCCTTCCCAATCTGGCTGGTGTTGGTGAGCTCCCATTGGTTCAGGGAAACTGTCCCTGTGGGTGTGCCCATTATGGTCTAGACCTCTTTGCTCATATTCTCATTCTTCCCACTCTTCAACTGGACTTAAAAGCTCAGTACAGTGTTCCAATCTGCCTCTGTTTCCATCAGTTGCTGGATGAAGCTCCTATGATGATATTTAGGATATTCATTTATCTGACTACAGGGCAAGTCAAGATCAGGCCTCCTCTCCTCTATTGCTTAGGGTCTTAGCTGGGGTCATTCTTGTGGATTTCTGGGAATTACTCTAGAGCCAGGTTTCTTCTAAACCTATAATTCCTCTCTAAATCAAGATATCTCTTTCCTTGCTATCATATTTGTCCTTCCTCCATCTCTACTATCCCATTCCCTCAAGTTCTCCTCACACTTCCACTTCTCCCCTCCTCTTCCCCTTCCACTCTCCCTATTTGACAATAACTTTAAGTTTTTGGAGAAAGAAATTGAAGAAGATACCGAAAATAGAAAGATCACCTGTGTTCATGGATAGGTAGGATCAACATAGTAAAAATGGCAATACTACGAAAAGCAATCTATTGATTCAATGACAGATTCAATTCACAAATCTTAAAGAACAATAATCAACTTCATATAGAAAAACAAAATGCTCAAGATAGCTAAAACAATCCTGTACAATAAAGGAACTTCCAGAATCATCACCATCCCTGACATCAAGCTCTATATCAGAGCTACAGTAATGAAAACAGCTTGGTATTGGCATAAAAAAGAGAGGTTGGCCAATGGAATTGAATTGAAAACTCAGATAATAATCCACACACCTATAAACACCTGATTTTTGACAACGAAGCTTCTCATTGTTTTTTTTCTAGACACTGTGATTCTGAGAACAAGCTAAACATGTTAGATGTACAGAAGAATAAACAAATCAGCCAATTGTTTTCTAAGAGCCTTGGTAGAGAAAATGACTTAGGATGTTCTATTTACCTGTTTTGGTGGGATCGTGAATAGGTACAATTGCTTGCCTATCTTATTCTTAAGGTTTTCTTTCAAGCAATCCATTAAGCATGAAGCCAAGCACTTTTGTAGAGGCAAACATGCAGAAAATGACCATAGAGGATACTATAATGGTAACAGGACAGTGAGCTTATTTAGAAGTCATTTTACAAGGGATTATACTGAGTAAAACACACAGAATAGATTTCCCACATGCTGCTCATGCTTAGGCTGTATGCAGAGCAAGGCGATAGGATTTTAGAGCAGCGAGATCTAAGATACAGGGCCTATGGGCAAGGGGGCCAGCTATGTCACAAGACATCTACAGATGATCTATGCAAGAGGATATAGGGATAGAGGGAATATATGAACAGGGTTGTTTTATTCTGGTAAGAATGCAATCATGTGCTAACTATGAAGTTCACCAAGTCAGATGCGGAGATTCTGAGAAGCAGGTCATCTCCCATCCAGCATAAAACGAAGCTTCTAGGACCCTCCTGCTAACTTTCTCCATGCCACGTGAAGTTCTCTATGGTTCAGAGTTGTTTTCTGAGCCAAGACTATAGATACCTGTGCACAGTTTCCTTTTATAAGACCATTATTTCATTCTTGAGAGTATGAGACATGTATGTAAGTTATTGATCAAACACCAGCTCTCCCCTCCCATCCATTTTCCCCACTATTCTATCCTGTTTTTCACCCCTAACATTAGAAACTCATTTTTGAAACCCCTAGAGTTCACTTACACATATGGCCATTATGTGTAGGGTATAAATCCATCTGCTAGGACATGCCTACCCCTCTCAAGTCTGGAACTATGACTCTTCCTCCCCAGGAGCCATCATCTACCAAGACCTCCTCAGGTAGGCATGGGACTTCACGTGCCCCCTTATCCATTCTTGGATTATGGATTGGTTAAACTTGTGTATATCTTCTGAATCCAGTCACACCCACTGTGATTCATATGTGCAATGGATCTGGATGTCCAGAGAATATTGTTCTGCACCAGCCATCTACTACTTCTGCCCCTTACACTTATGTTGTACAATATCGCCATGTCCTTCCACACTTTGGTCTTTCTGGAACATGCCAGTGGAATGGCTGGTTTCATTTTGCCAGGTTTTTGGCTTTCCCAAAATAGAAACAAATAAGGTTATTACTTCTCATGAAACTCTTCCAAACAGGTAGTCAAAATGTGTATGCCTTATTGCAAATCTACTATAAAAATTTGGCACAGAGTTTAAGTTGGTGAATTTTATGCAAATGATAACATCACCATTATTACAAAAATCTTTGATATCTATTGTGGGAGAAATTAATATCAACTATGTAAATTAATATGCTTTCAATTATATTGACAGGGAAATTCAGAGAGCAGCCACATGATTCCAATCACTAAAATGTTTGTGAAACATTTTGGACTATTCTATAATCTATGTAGCATAGATTATTGAACACACAGTCATCACCTCATGGCTTACTGAAAACACTTCATCTTAAAAGATACTCATGTAAAAAGATAGCAATTAAATTAGCCTTCCCTCCTTAGTCCTTCCACATATTGAAGTGATTCAATAACAGGTTTGAGCAATGCAAGTTATATTTTAACTTCTTGGCTAATTTCTTCTTAGTTAAAAGCACAAATAGTGACAGAAAGGAACACACTGAAACAGAAGGACTTTGATTCTCCAGGATGCCTGTGAAGTGGATGTCTGCTCTGCTGCTCCTGCAGATGACTTGCTACTTCAGATCTGGGAGCTGTGGGAAGGTGTTGGTATGGCCATTGGAATACAGTCACTGGATGAATCTGAAGATAATTCTGGATGAACTTGTACAACGAGGCCATGAAGTGACAGTTCTGAGACCTTCATCTTCTATCTTTCTTGATCCCAAAAAAGCATCTGGTCTTAAATATGAGACATTTCCAACAACCACCAATAATGACAAAGTAGAAAAGTTTTTTACTGAATGGGTCAATAGGTGGATACATGACGTTCCAAAAGATTCATGTTGGAGATATTACCCATCATTTAACATACTATTTGGGCAATTTTCTGATTTTATTTTAAACCTTTGTAGAAAAGTAGTCTCAAACAAACAAGTTATGGCAAAACTACAGGAATCCAAGTTTGATGTTGTTTTTTCAGATGCTATTGGTCCCTGTGGTGAGCTGATAGCTGAGGTACTCCAAGTACCCTTTATGTATAGTCTTCGCTTTGGTAATGGCTACGGATTAGAAAAGTTTAGTGCGGGACTTTCATTCCCTCCCTCTTATGTCCCTATAATTATGTCAAAGTTAAGTGGTCAAATGTCCTTCATGGAGAGGGTAGAAAATATGATATGTTTGTTATATTTTGACTTTTTCTTTGAGTCATTTCCTGCTAAGGATTGGGATCCATTTTTCAGTGAAATTTTAGGTAAGTTGTATTTTTCATCACAAGGGTGAGGGCCTAAATAGCATTGTCTGAAAAATATTCTTAGGTACAAATATGTCTTTCTTGCCGAAATGGTTAAATTAAATATTAATATTGTGTAACAATATCACTACAGCATCATTTCCAAACCTTCATTTTAAAGACTATTGAAGTTTGTACCCAAATATGTTTGTTCTGTATTGTTGCCAGTCATGGTCTCTGGTTTAAATAAGTTAAGTCCCAATGAAGCAAGAGCAAAAATTCCTATTCTCAAACTTTCTGAGAACATTCCAGATAGTATTTGTAAATATTTCTAAAAAGAAATACATATCATTACACTGCTAATCCAAATGAAAAGTAGAGACAGATGCAAGAAATTCTACCAGACATAAACCTCATAATTCTCTTAGAAAACCAAGAGTCAAGGAATAGCCTGATTGTTGTAGAAACTAACATGATTCCTGCAAAAGTTGTATCCATAATTATGCCAGAATAGCTTGACCCTAGATATAGAGTGTCCTTTCATTTTTGCATGTGTTTTCTGAAGCTTCAAAGAACAAGTTGCATAGCAGTACATAGGGACATTATGGCTTCTATAATGAATAGAACTAGCATTTCATCTCAGCTCACCTTTAACATACATATATTTTATAAACTGTGGATAAATTACACTTCAATTGTATTTATGAACAATTTAATGTATTTGTTTCATAAATGTTTACTTTGCTTCTTTGAGTAAAATTATTCCAATATTTTCAGACAATATTATTTTATTCACATGACAACACTTTCATGATCATTGTACTCTTCCACCCAAACCTTTCATTTCTTTATTTAGGAAGACCTACTACTATGGTTGACACAATGAAGAAAGCAGAAATGTGGCTCATTCGCTCCTACTGGGATTTAGAGTTTCCTCGCCCAACATTACCAAACATTGAGTTTGTTGGAGGACTGCATTGCAAACCTGCCAAACCCTTACCTGAGGTAAATGAATCATTTTAGTTTAGTTTTGTTTGATTTTACTTCATTTCAGTTAAACATGGTTCTACATCATTTTTTTTTTTGGATTTTCAGGACAGGGTTTTTCCATGGCTTTTTTGGCTCCTGTCCTGGAACTAGCTCTTGTAGACCAGGCTGACCTCGAACTCACAGAGATCTGCCTGCCTCTGCCTCCTGAGTGCTGAGATTAACGGCATGCACCACCACCACTTTCTCTACATCATTTTTTTTATTTTTATTCCAGTGAATAAAAAGTAGGGAAAAGAAAATCTTGCCAAAAGATGTTCAAGGTTAAAACAGTAACAAACCTATGCATTTCTTTCATTTATAGACTGACCTGAGAACCTTGGGGAAACATCATAAATCAATACTATAATAAGGAATGCTTACTCATGCAAAATTTGTTAGTGACTAACACACATCTGGTTTTTTTTAATATATATATATATATATATATATATATTGCATTGTGTATATATATACATGTAAATATATATGTAGTAAAATTTGTAAGTATACCATTTGTAAGTACATGATGCAGCTTAAAATTTTTCATAAGATAATACATGGTATATTTGTTACTCAAAGATATGAATATACATACTGCAGATTCCCTTGAGTACAGGGTGATTAAGACAACAATGATTGTCTTATGTGTGCTTCATCAGTGGCACTTATCTTTCCTATAATGCTTCATTTCTCTCCTCTTTTAGTAGCAATTTGAACAGCATTTCATCTGCTATTGATTTTCAATAATAAAATTATTTCTGTATCCACAGGAAATGGAAAAGTTTGCACAGAGCTCTGGGGAAGATGGTGTTGTGGTGTTTTCTCTGGGATCAATGATCAAAAACACAACACAAGAAAGGGCTAACACAATTGCGTCAGCTCTTGCACAGATTCCACAAAAGGTAAAATGAGGTCCCCATGGAAGGCAATTATCTACTTAGTTTACTAAAGTCTGGAAAGGAGTGACACTGGAAGGTCCCTTTATGTAAAATCTAGTATTATGATTGCCTTTAGTCAGGTTAGAAACAAAGATAAAGATAGCAGATTCTACAGAATGTGATTTTGATGACAATAACAGTGACATAAACATCGTGATCACAGGGAAGCGTGGTGAGTGAGTGCAAATCTAAACTTCTCTAGTCTGATGATACTGGGAGCAAAACTACACAACTATACAACTATACAAACTACACAACTATAACTATACAACTATACAAACTACACAACTATAATTATAAAACTACACAAAAATAACAAAATTCTCAGTGGTCATTTCAACTTTTTTCTTGAGCCTTGTTTGCATCTAGACATTCAGGGGAAAATGAAGTTTTATTTAAAATCTTTATTAGCAGATACTAAAAAATGTTTGCAGTACATTAGTAGACTTCTAGACCTGCTGTAGCCAGCTTGACTTCCCAGGTTTCCCTTCTCTCTTTTTGAGAATGCCGGACTAGGTTTCATTAGTTACCACTCAGGAGACTTTTCAAAGAAAAAGAGAAAACAGTTCACCATCTCAGTGCTTTTGTACCATGTTCATTGAGAAAAAAAGAAAGGAAGGATCGGCCCTTCTTGAATCTGCTAAACCTAAAACAGGACGATGTAAAGTGTCTATGGCACTTTGTTTCTAACCCAGAAGAGTAAACTGTGTCTCATTTAGGAAGAAATGGGAACTAAGAGATAATCCAGTAGAAACAGGACTGATGCCAGAAAAGGTCCAGCTGACTCTCTTCATAAGGTATATGAAGATAATTTACCACATCTGAACTGTAATCTGGAGTATGTAGGAACTAGATTTTAGCTTTCCATCCCACGAAGTCTCCCTGTAATAACTTGTGCTGGTTTTCCCTGAGATCCTGAAGAAAAGTTTAAATTTATTGTGGCAAACAGATATTGAACATGTAGCTGAAGCTCACATTTAGAAGGGTGGTTTGGGATTTCAAAATGAACACCATTTGTGTGGTCTGCCTATGGAACTGCTTGGCATTTCACAAAGTGTATTAACCCTGAAGTGCTTTGCCATCTATCATATGGGTCAGATGCAGCACTATTAGGATTTTGAATGATTTCTACAGCTACTGGCACTTAAGAGCAACACAGCAGGTTCCTTTCCCACATGAAAGGAATATCCAGTCAGCAACAGTGATATGGCTCGTGTGATGAAGTGCTCTGCACTTTCTGTGATTTCTAAGTAAAGTCGGTGCCTCAACCAAAAATGAGCAATATGAGACTTAATACTTTATTCATTCAAGAAATTATGTCAGTTGCTCCCTGCTGTTGTTACCTTCGTGGTGGAAGCAGCACCTCCTCAACACGCAGAAAGATGCAATCAACTATGGGAGCTTTATGCCAGTAACCAAGTCACTGGTAGTTAGTGAACAACCTAAACACATACACTCTGTGAGATTGTGGCCAGGATGGAATTAACTGAGAACTCCATTCTCTGATTATCCGTGGTGGTACCTTTTCCAAAAAACTAGTAAACAGAGAAAATTGTAATATGGAATATTTGCTGAAAATAATTAATGAATAACAAAAAATAAGTGTCAAACTCTATTAAAATAACATAGGACAAACGAATATAAGTAAGATCTCTGGTCATTTTAAACTGGCATAAAACTAAGAATGGAAAATTAGAAGAATTATAGTAAATACACATAAAGTTTAATTATTCTTCCTTGCAGCTGATTTATAAACGAAAAAACTTTTCTTAAATATATTCATGTTTCATTAACTGTCTCATGTGTGCACATGGAAAATCATGATGACATTAGACCTGATTAAATGTAAAGAGAAACCTAGATGCTACTCCATACTCTGACTTATGTTTTGATAGTTCTTATTGTCTAATGTCTCTTTACCTTTTTTCCACACCAGAGATAAGAATGGCATTTAGCTAATCACTGCCTAATTTCTAAAATATTATGTTTTCAGTTTTAAAATTTACCAAATTATGTCTAACCTCTAACAGGTGTTTTGGAGATATGATGGTATGAAACCAGATACCTTAGGTCCCAATACCAGGATTTTCAAGTGGATCCCCCAGAATGACCTTCTAGGTGAGACTCTGGGAAGCAAGCACTGAAATGAGTCACACGCTGAAATGCAATAGGAAGCAAACTGATTCTTTTTAGAAAAATCAAAAATAAAACCAATTTTTAAATATTTTTTGCTTGAAAGAGATTGAAATGTGATATGTATTGTTAAAGAAGCTGCCTCTCACAGGAAGCATTCTGTTCTTACCTTGCCTTTTACATATTCAATTATATACCTGTTACCTTTTCTAAAGCAGAAATTTTTCAAAAATGATGAGAAACATTGACCAATGACATATTGCCCATCACAAAAAGTTCACACTGAATATCATGCAACAATACCACAATCTATTTTTATTGTTTCGAGACCGTGTTTCTCTGTAATTTTGGAGCCAGCCCTGGAAGTAGCTCTTGTAGACCAGACTGTCACAGGGATCCTCCTGCCTCTGGCTCCTGAGTGCTGGGATTAAAGATGTGCATCACCACTGCATAGCTATGATACAGCACTGTGATTGCCATGGTTGTCCTGGCACAATATAATAATCAGGTTGTCATGGTTGTGCTGAATGCCCTATAAACCTTGTGTCAGACTTAGTACATGTGTTAGTTATGATTTCCCTTGTGAAATACATCATTTTTGAGAAAATCTATATGTAAGTACTATATTACCATCATTTTCAGCCTTCTTTCTCTTTTTTCCCTCTACCATTTTATCATCCTTCTAAGTCCAATTTTTGTTGCTTGTTATTTACACTTGTTTAGGGCTGACAATGGAATATTGGATAATAGATCAGGGATGTCATACTGGAGAAACCTGACTCTCCCCATCTTGTCAGCCATTGATTGTCTACAGTTTTCCCTATAAGATTAGGACTTTGTGAAATTTTCTCCATCTATGTTGTCAGGCCAACAGGAGATTTCATGATGCAGGTATTACTTAGGCAATCACACTGGTGGGATTTCTTGGATGCTCCCTTTGCTACCTCTCCCCTTAACTCTTCAACCCTCCCCCAAGGTCCACATCCTCCCAATTTACTCAGGAGATCTTATTGTTTATTTATACTTTCTATTTTCCATGTATTTAAATCTACATAAGTCTCTCTTAGTGTCCTCATTGTTGCCTAAGTTCTCTGGGATTGTGGTTTGTAGGCTGGCTTTCTTTGCTTTATGTTTAAAAACCACCTATGAGTGAGTACATGTGATAACTGTTTTTCTATGTCTGGGTTACCTCACTCAAAATAATGTTTTTTAGCTCTATCCATTTTCCAGCACAATTCAATCTGTCGTTATTCTTTCTGCTGTTTAGTACTTCTTTCTGTAAATGTACCATATTTTCCTCATCAATTCTTCATTTGAGGGGCATTTAGGTAGTTTCCAGGTTCTGGCTATGACAAACAAAGCTGCTATTAACATATTGAGCACATGTCCTTGTTGCACGATTGAGCATCCTTTGGATATATACCCAAAAGTTGTATTATTCAATGTTAAAAATACACTAACCCTTTGATCACATGATTACAGATTTTTACGTATATCTAAGAACTCTAATTAGTACATTTTCTGTTGTTCTTCTGATCCTAGGTCATCCAAAAACTAGAGTTTTTGTAACTCATGGTGGAGCCAATGGCATTTATGAGTCACTTCATCATGGGGTCCCCATGGTTGGCATCCCTATGTTTGCAGAACAGTATGATAACATTGCTCACATGGTGGCCAAAGGAGCAGCTGCTTCAGTAGATTTTCATACAATGACAAGTTCAGATTTGCTTAATGCCCTGAAGGAAGTCATTAACAATCCGTCGTGAGTATAAAAATATATTTATTTGTGTTGTATTGGAACAAAGAACTTTAAACATGCATGCTGAGCAACTAATCTAACAGTAAGATTTGTCACTAGCCTATTTATTATAAATAATTTCTCACTAGAGTTCCAGAGAGCAGCAAATAACCTAGACAAATAAACAATGATAAGTTCAATGATGTGCATTAGACAGTGAGAGAATATCAATGTGTTCCCTCATTATTTTTGTTTTAGACAATGTCTGAGTTTAACTTGACATCCTCCTCTTTCATCATACAAAGCTGTAGAATAGAAAGCATGGGCCAACAGCCAAGACCAAAGTACTTTGGAGCTGTTTTAGTAAAATAAAAATTATCAGAGGTTTAATTTTAGAGTAAATACAGTTTTGTTCAAATAAGTACTGAGAGTTGAAGTTGAAGTTGAGTGAAGCAAATGAGCATGCCCACCATTTTTTCTTTTACTTTAAGAAAATCACCTCAAAATGGCTTCCTGTAAATCACTAAGATAAAAATTAATCTCTACTTAAAATTATATTTAATCTTACAAATTTGTGTTTGACAATAATTTGATTCATAGGTGATTTTGAAGGCTTATGACACACACAGAATTAGTCTTCAGTAAAATGTACAACTTCATTATTACAGGTCTAATCTGCATAACAACTATATTACTATTTCTGCCTTTGTCTGAAAAGCTCTTACTTTTCTCTGCATTTTCAGCTGCTATTCTCCAGTATATTATAAATAATCAGAAAGGAAGTTGCCTCTATCGCCATTGGTACTCAGAAATGATTCAGCATGCTAAGCTGTACACTTGATGAGCAATGTCCATAAGCTAGATTCCTATCCCATATATTCTGCTCTGTAACCATTTCACCACTAGAATCAAATATATCTTCAATGTTTCAGCGTAAAATATTGAATTGTCTCAACATTAAAAAAATAAAAGAAAAACATGAAGAGCAATTGCAAGAATTTACTCTAATTCTTGCTTACAGTAAGAAAAATTCACAGTATTCCAAGAGTCAAGAGAATCATACATAGATCTAATCTACATGGGAAGTAAAAAAAGACAAGATCTCCTTAGTAAAATGGGAACATGGGGAACTTTGGGGAAGGTTAAAGGGGAGGGAAGAGGCAGGAAGCGGAGCAGAGAAAAATGTAGAGCTCAATAAAAATAAAAAAAAACATTTTCACCTGAATAGAGACATTTTAATTTTATTATTTCCATTTAACAGTTTAAAAACTAGAAGGAGAAATTTATTAAAAGATCAAGAATCCACTAAATGAACAATCACTGCACACCTACATTTATAACCCATAAGTACTAATAAGTGGTCAATACAAATTCCTCATTAAACCCAACTCCTTAACAGCTTTTCCCAGATATGGACCACAGTGAAAATGACGCATTGTTGTCCATTTCCAAATTGTTCTACTGTTCTGTACCAGCTACACTAGCAATTGCTTTCTCACTTACTTGTGTTTCAAGGCCTCAAAGGCTAGTTCATTTTGACTTTGTTTATTTTGCTTTGGGGTGCTAATTGAATCTGATCTCTTACTCATTAATATTTGTCTTTTCCTAGCATTTTTATAGATTTAAATCCTGTGTGTTGAAGTTCTAGATGATACATTATTTAAGAAGACCTTTACTGTAATAAACACACAATTTTCTTTATATTTTCATATAATCATCATTATGATACACATAAATTTATACACATATGCTTCTTCTTTCTGTAAATTAATACCCATCCTATTTTCCTTTAGCTACAAAAAGAATGTGATGTGGTTATCAACCATTCATCATGACCAGCCCATGAAACCCCTGGACAGAGCCGTCTTCTGGGTTGAGTATGTCATGCGCCACAAAGGGGCCAAGCACCTGAAGCCTCTTGCCTTTAACCTCACCTGGTACCAGTACTACTCTCTGGATGTGATTGGATTCCTCCTGGCCTGTGTGGCAGCTCTGATTTTCCTCACTATAAAATGTTGCTTGTTTGTTTACCGATTCATTGTAAAGAAACCAAAGAATAAAAAGGAATAGGACTCTTTAAGAGAGAAGACAAGACTATTTCATTCAATTCTAGCCCTATATATACCTAAATCTCTTAAGCACTCCCAGATGAACTGGGCAAGTACAGTAGAGGCTTCTAGAACTATATGTTGATCTTTCCAGTGTGACCACATCAAATAAAGTTTTTTTTCCTCCTCTCACCTTTACTTTCTCTTTTGTTGGCTTATATAGGACGCATAGTTAAGTTTATATTTTTAAGACAGAAGGGATCCAAGCTTTGTCCCTAACCACTTTTGCAGCAGTTTCTGAAACTCAATAAAATTAAAAAGTGCTGCAGTTGAAATCATAGAAATATATACTTTCAATACTTAATGGGTTTTATAGAAACTTGAGGATAAGAAACTAGACCAATTAAGACCCAGTAACTGAATATATAAATGGATGCTCCAGAAAGAAAGATACAGAAGAACAAATGATGATAAAGTTGATAAGACTCAATGGGTATTATATATACATGCATTAAACCACAATAATTATAAAAAAAGAGATTATGAATCGCAGATGGATTGAGAGTAGGGAAAAAAGTTTGTAGTGGGAAAAGGAAGAGCTGGAGATGATCCCACACACTATGTACATAAAGAAAGTTTCATTAAAATTCCCTGAAAACAAATAGAAAAAATTAATTGAAGAATTTTGATTCAAGAATTTGTTACATTTTATTGCATTTTTAAAATAATGTGTAATTACATATTCTCTGTTACTCTTCTCCCACAAAGTCCTTCGATAGAACCCTCCATTCTCTTCTTCAAATTCATGGCCTCTTTATCACTAAGTCTGTGTGTCATGTGTGTGTGTGTGTGTGTGTGTGTCTGTGTGTGTATACATATTCCTAAATATAACCAGCTCAGTCCATAAAATACTGTTTGTATCTATGTTTTCAGGATTAACCATCTGGCACTGGGCAACCAATTGGTATGCTCTTCCTTGGAAATACCACCCTCTCCAACTCTCAGTTTTATTTACTTCCCTATACTTCTTTATGTTGAATGTCGACTTTTCTCTACCCACTGTGGCATTTCTATGGGTATCGTTGTTCAGCTCACATTTGAGAAGTCATGTTGGTCAAACTTTATGGGAGTATCTTCTGATATTTCTAGTTGACAAAATCTCATAACAAACTCCCTTCCCCACATGTAATACTGTTTAGGCTTTAAGGGATAGAGTGTTAAAATCTTAAAATTTTCCATATCTTCAAATACCTGAAACCATTACTTCATAACTGAGAATACTTTACAAAATAAATGGAGTACAATAAAACTAAATAAAAAGAACCTCTTCTGTAGGAAGAGGTACATTTTAATAACTCAAGAAAGATTCCAGTATCACTCTTTACAAATCAAAAGTACATTCAGGTAAGCAAATAATATTTAAAAAAATAATTGATGCTAGAATTCATAACAATAATAACATGGAAAAGCAGACAATGTTGACTTATTTATATTATGCACTGATAAATACATATACATACATACATAGGATCTTAATTGCCTTGAATTTCCCATGCCATCATCTTTTATGATCTAAGGTAAAGTGTAGCTAGGATTTTATGTTATGTACTATTACATGGTCTGACCTAAAGTATATACATGTGTCATGACAGTAAATGCTGAAAACCACAAATAGGTTGAAAGAAACCAAATAAAGCAAACATCCACCATAAATGCTAGAGTAAAGTATTCATATAATACTCAACAGTGTTTACATGTTATATGGGGTAAGTTGGAGAAAGAAGACACATACACACACACACACACACACGTCCAACTATGGAGACATATTGACAAGAGAACATTCAGATATTAACAGTATTTCATCACATATGATAAAGCAATTCTTACATTTATTAGAATTTTGAAGTCTTTATACAGAAAGCAATATATATAAAGCAATGTGTATATAAATATATCTATATGTCTGGATTATGTATACTATCATGTATTCTATTAATTTTTTTACTGCAGTGAAACATTTGAATCTGGGGACTGCTAAGCTAAATATATATATATATATTGAAGTCAGGATACGTTTAATATATATATATATATATATATATATGTATATATATATAATATCCTGACTTCAAAATTTGAGTCTACAGTTGTATTGCTTTGGAAAAGAGGTTCTGCTTTTGTTTCCACAGAGAATAAGAACCTGTGTATTGTTTCCAGACTAATGTGGTTTAATGGACCAAGACCACCAAAACAGTCTCCATGAACTCCCAAAAATACTTTGCTCAAGAAAAGAAGTAAATAGTTAGGATAGAACTATGCCAAAATTCCCAAATACTGTTCAGAAATTTTTTTTTATCTAAAAAGGAAATAATCTATAGAGATGACACCTTTGCATTGGTATAGGTCTTCATTTATTGATACAAATTTAAAGTTGATTTTTGTATTATACATTTTTATTCTTGCTTATGGTATGTATAAACAGCTCATTTAAAACTTTAATGTTAAATTAAAAATTGCAGATTAATAGTGACTTATAATAGTCATTTGTAGTCATGTTAGTTAGATTTTCTAGATGCATAGACATATTTTTCAGATGGATAGGTTTTCTTCAAACCTTTCAAAGACTAACAGAATATGGCATTTGAAAATTTATAAGAACTTAGGACTTTTCATGACAATGAGACACATCTGGTCCTAGTGACACCAATTACTTCAGGAGGATGCTGGGCATTGAAAAGGCTCCTTATGGAGTTTGTTAGCCATTTGAGCAAGAAACTGCTCTTTCCTGGACTGCTTGATTGTATGCTGTATGAACTGGACATGTAGGACCCACAGAAAAATGACTGCTGAACTTGCCGAAAGGTGAGACCTTCAGGGTTACTGCTTCATGAAAGAACTGCCAGATGTTTTGCAAAAGACATAAGAAAGCAACTGATGAACTTTGCCATTACAGGTCGAAACAGATCTTCAAACTTCCTGCTTCATGAGAATGTCTGCCAGATACTATAAGCCTGTAGGCTGAGTATGGATGCCCCAATGTTACAGAACTTTTGGTGACTATCCAGGCAACAAAATTTCTCTGCCTAATCTAGAGTTTTAGAAGTTGCTTACAATGCACTTCTTGCTAACTTAGGTAATATTATATCCTTCTGGGGTTTTTGATGGAGTTGAAGAATAGATAGTTATAGTTTTCCTTAGCTATACTAAAAGATAAATTAGATATGAAACTTTAGACTCAAACAATATTGTATTTGTAATTCTTGCCTGATACCTGCTTTGTTATGTGTAATTTTACTATGTTAAAGTTAAAACCTTCCTTTTTGTTTAGACAGAAAGGGGGAGATGATGTAGGATTCCCCTCTGTATGTTATAAATATGTATTATTAGTACTGGTTATTAAAGAAGCTGTTTCAGCCAATTGCTTAGTAGAGTAAAACCAGGAGGGAAATCTGAACAAATACATAGAGAAAAAGTAGATGGTGTCTGAGAGATGCCATGAAGCTACAGAAGGAGAAAGATACCAGCAGCCAGGCAAAACCTTACCAGTAGGCCACAACCTCATGGTGACTCAAAAATTTAAAACATAGGTTAAAATAAGATATGAGAGTTAGCTAGAAATATATATAAGCTATTGGCCAAACAGTGTTGTAATTAATATAGTTTTATGTGATTATTTGGGTCTAAACAGCTGGGAAACAAACACATCATCTCAATCTACACATGAAGATAAATTTTATACACTCTAGAAAATCAATTATATATTAAATTGTTTCAGTTTAAATATCACACAAAATTAATTTAAAACTGGTTTAGAATATTTTAAATAAGTCATCTATTAAAAATATTTTAGAATGGAAAATGGTTACTTGTCATATAAAAGTCTAGAAATGATGTAAGCTTATTCATTTCTAAAATTTCTAGTCAACATTAATTTTCTTTTTAACAGTAATGCTTAAAAAAGGACTAAAACAGGAACTATAGATTCAAAACAGAATTAAAATAATCATATGCTGGAAGCCTTACTCCATGTGGGTTTGATAACATGGGATGGATATGTGAAGTTGGCACCAAGAAGAGACTGTGGCCACCTGTTGTTCAAACAGATAGCCTCGGATAGACTGGGCTGTCTTTATTTATATAGTTTCAATGGTTTATATGACCAGTATTGCTATCTAAGTTTCGGAAAATGGTTGCAATAATTACCAGTTTGTTACTTACTTCTTTCCCCTTGCATCCAACAACTCTCACACCAGTAGTTATGACCTTTTTGGTCTATATCTCTACTGTTAGAAGCACAAGCAATCTTGCAAACTACAAAGAAACTTTTCTAACCCTGTATACTTACAGATAGAACAGTGTACCTAGTTGTCAGCATATGTGATTATTGTCTCATGCAGGGTGAGAGACAGTTGTCTCTTCTGGTTAATATTTTCATCTGATAGAGTCTGGGTTCTTATGATCAACTCACCAGTCAAAGCTGGATCAATCTTTTCTACACTTTGTACTACTCTATCTCCTTTGGGTTTCTCATTGATCGTGTAGGTGGAAAGTTACACTTAATAGTTAGTACTGTGTATCCCTTGTTGTATCTCCATAATTTCTTGGGATATTGACATAGGTAACTGTAAATAGTTTTTGTGGTTTTGCTTCATTCCCTGTTCCTTGAATGATCCCATTAACTCTTTTTTTAAAGATATTTTTATGGTTTATTTAACTTTATTTTATGTGCATTGGTGTGAAGGTGTCAGATCCCCTGCAACTGGATCTTCAGACAGTTGTGAGCTGCCATGTGGGTGCTGGGAATTGAACCCGGGTTTTCTGGAAGAGCAGTCAGTGCTCTTAACCACTGAGCCATATCTCCAACCCCCATTAACTCTTAATATAATCTATTTAAGAACATTTTTCAAAAACTGTTGTGGTTAAAAGTATCCTTTCCAGTATATTACAGCAAATATACCTTCATGACCTAGTGTGACTCTTTCAGAAAGCAGTATGGCTAGCATCGTGAAAACAGGGAAATCACCTGGTACACATGTTCCCAGGGTAAAACCTGGTGTAGGAGGTTTTTCTGTCTATGTGTTGCTTTATTGGTTAATGAATGAGGAACTGACTTGAGCCTATGGCAGGGAAGAACAGAACTAGGTGGGAAAAGCTAGGCTGTATGCTGTGAGGAAGAAGAATGAAATCAGAGAAAAGCCATGTATCTGCTGGAGATTGATATGCTGAAACTTTGCTGTTGGCCACAACCTCGTGGTGATGCACAGATTACTTGAAATGGGTTAAATTAAAATGTAAGAGTTAGCCAATAAGAAGTTAGAGCTAATGGGCCAAGTAGTGCTTTTAATTAATACAGTTTGTGTGATTATTTAGGGTCCGAGTTAGCTGGGCAGCTTGGAAGAACAAGAACCCTCCTCCTACACATGCCCAAAATCATGTAGCAAGCCATTCAGTGTTCTTGCCAACTGGGTCAGGGCCTCCAGAGTCTTAGCACAAGGAGACCCATTCTTGCTATTCTAAGGCCTTGTTCTCCAAGAAGTCAAATGTCTCCTGACAATCTTGAGTTCATTTTTTTTGAGACTGTTCAGGTTTATTAGCAAAAGGGATAACCCCACACATACATTCACAAGTATATTTAGGAAACTTAGAACTGACAATACTTATACCTCCCAATACCCCCTTCTCTAGGGCCCACCCAGATGATGGATGAAGCTTAGACATCAATGTGAGGGTATACAACTCTTAAGTAAGAGCTTCATGTAGTAAGTTATGGATTGAATGTAATATGAGTTAAAGAATGGATAATACAAATGTCCTAAATGGAAGGCTGCTTCCTAATACTCTTTAAGCACAAAATCCATCATTAAGCATATATAAATTGCTTGTCTGATTTTAGTGTAAGTTTGCTGAGTACCTATCAAAAAATTACCATTTCTTTAAAATTTTCCAATTTGGTAAAATCATAGGGCTTTTTGTTTAATTGCTTGGTTTGGTTTTTTTTTTTTTTGGAAGGTTGGAAGGGGTGGCATGTATTTATTTTTGTATTTATTTATTTTCTTCTCATACAGTACATCTCAAGCACAGTTTCTTTTCCCACCACACCTTGCAGTTGGTTTTTAATGTATATTCTTATGATTAGCTGCATTTTCTCAGTATCTGTGATGTTATTGAAAGTTTTGATAGGTATAACAGTCTGGGCTGCCAGCTTTGATCTCTTAGACCTGCAGTACATGATTTCAGGCCTTCCTGGCTTTTAGACAATAATCATTGTTATTAATTAATCATTTTCAGATTTCACCTTATAAGACCAAGAATTTGCAGTTAATGATTACCCTTTTATCAACCGCTAAAAGACATCACTTCTCTGAGTGTGATGATGAATAGTGTCATCGTGATTCAGCAGTTTGAGAAAAGCTAAGGTTATTCTAACTTCACCAAAGGAGATTCAACAGAAAAATCTCACAGAATGTGAGTGCAGAATGTAAACAAATTATATGAAGGTATCATAAATTTACAGTGATGATTATTCAGATTATTCAGTAATGATTTTCACTTAAATTTTTAAAAGATTTTTACAAGTCTTATATTTAGAAAAATAGATATTATAGCAGAGGCAGCTAATATTTGGCCACCAAAGTAATGGCTTGTGAGTGTACACAGAGAATCACTTTGTCCTTTATTGCTACTGGCTACAAGAAGCCAAAGTTCTCTTATGCTTTGTTCTTTCTGGTCATTGTTAAAAGCAGAAAATCATAGTACAGTATGAATAAATACATTTATACCTCTACCCTTAAAGTCCATCAATCATTTGGATTCTAAGAAAAAGCCACTTTTTAATAATACAATCACAGAATATCCTAGTGTGCTAAGAACCAATAGATATTATCTGTTCTTTATAGAGG
Organism: Microtus agrestis; assembly: GCA_902806775.1. Classification (NCBI taxonomy): domain Eukaryota; kingdom Metazoa; phylum Chordata; class Mammalia; order Rodentia; family Cricetidae; genus Microtus; species Microtus agrestis. The sequence goes on from CADCXT010006972.1 coordinate 2,318,957, forward strand.
TGACTGAGTGTGTTGTTCATTGTTGATTCCCCTTAGGATGTGTGTGTTTGCAGGAGTGGAAAAGAATGGCAGCCATATTGACCATCTCACTCACTACACCAATGTGGCTGCCAAATATGTGTTTAGAATAAGTGATAATCCCTATAGTTTTTCTCATCAATCTCTTGATTTTATTTCCATGCAGATTTATATCATGTAAGCATGTTAAGATTTACCAAGGTTTCTTCTACAATCTTAGCTGCAAAAAAAAATAATGCCTGCTGGATGGGTAGAGGAGCTGATACAGATGAGGGAGGGGCTCAGGATTTTGCCATAGTATGGAGGACCTCACCTCTTCGTCTTCTCTGTGAATTTGCAGCCTGTCCAGCATTTACTTCTTCAAAGCCAGGAAAAAATATTATTACCAGGAAACATCAGTAAAGGCTAAATCACTACCCCTATGATGCCTAATGGGTAATAAATCAAATTCAGTTTTATATTGTACTTTGTTTCACAATCAGCATAGGTAGAATGGTATTGGTAATTCCAAGAATCCATCTCTTCTAGCTACTCCTGTGGGCTAATGCCCTTGTACACTTAAATATTTATCACTCATATTGGTTTAATAAAATACTGATTGGGCAGTATTCACGCAGGAAGTATAGCTGGGCCAACCAGACTAGGAGAATTCTGGGAAGAGGGGAGGCTGAGATGTAATCATCAGTCAGATGCAGAGGAAGCAAGATGAGAATACATTACTGGGAAAAGGTACCAAGCCACATGGCTAAATGGAGATAAGAATGATGGGCTAACTTAAGTTGTAAGAGGTAGTTAGTAATAAGCCTGAACAATAGACCAAACAGTTTATAATTAATATAAGTCTCTGTGTGTTTATTTGGGACTGAACAGCTGTGGGACAGGGTGGGACAGAAACTTCCCTCTACAAGCTCCCTATGAAGGACAATGTCCACCAAAAAATAGGCTGCTATCAGGCATAGAGTTACACATTTTTTTAAAAAATACACAATCAACCTCTATGTTTCAATTACCTTCAAATTGGGTTTCAAATTAACCTTAGTAAATTGCCACTATAAACTGAATAGGGCAAATTTTAAATTTCAATACAAGATTTTTATTAGGTTATAATAATTAAGATTAGAGAAGCAAATATTTTACATTGGTTTCTGACTACAAGGAGAAGAGAAAAGGATTGAGACACCCTGAGTCTCTTACTTCAGTGGCTATTATATATAAGCCTTTTGCTTTTTTTATTTTGAGGTTAAGCAGGAGGTGGAGTATTCCTTTAATACCAGCAATGGGAGGCAGAGGTAACTTCTCTGTGAGTCTGAGGACAACCTGGCCTAAATAGTGAGTTGCAGGCCAACCAAAGGTGGAAAGAGGGAGCCTGTTGATTAGCCAGCCATCTTTTAAGTTTATGAGGCAGTCTTTTCTTTTTCAGTAGCTACACTGACCTCTTGTGGACAGTTTGTGCTAATGTCCCAGTTCAGAGAAAAAAATAACTCGGCTCCCCAGCAATGATAGATGTGACTCAGAGAAACTGACAAACTAAGGAACTGAATCAATCAATGACATAAAAAGATAATAATTAACTAGCAATTAAACAGCAAAATTTATAAGTCAAAAGCCAATCATAACTACATGCAGTGTGCAAAAGTAATATGATATCAAAATGGACATAAACATGGTAAATCACAATATTTATAAAAAACAAGATGGGTGATTGTGACTAGAAAATCATCAGAAACAAAGCTGTTAGAGTACAAATTGCGGATGAAGACGGGCCTAAAATAAGGTGGTATCAATCCTTTGCTTCCGTTTACTGACAACTCGGGGCAACTTAGCTGACTATTGGGAGCTGTGGAAGTTGAAGATCAGCGAGGTAGAGAATTAGTATTTGTGACTATGGTCTTCATTCTTTTCCTTTAAGATTTATTTTATTTTAAATTATGTGTTTGGGTTTGTAAGTGCATTTGAATGCAGGCATGCAGAGAGGCCAGAGGCATCAGGTTCCCTGAAGCCAGAGTTACAGGCAGTTATAAACAGCTCAGTGTGGGTATGGGAGTCAAACTTGGTCCATGCAAAGAGTGCATGCTTTTAATTACTAAGATATATTTCAGGCCTTGTTTATTATGTTTTATTATTCTTTCTCTTACTTTTAAATTCATATTTTAGTTATAATTCCTGAAATTAGTGAATGCACTTCTATGCTGATTTCTTTTACCATTTATTTAAAAAATAAAACTAAGGGATAGAAATTAAAGATAAAAACCTGAGATAACTGTGAGACTGCAACTCAACACCTCCATCTACTTCTCAGCACAAAAAGCTGTGAAAACCCAAGGCCCAACCTTTTTTCTCTTCTGAGAAACTTACTTCCACTTGTCCAGCATCTGCCAGGGAATTCCATGATAAATTTTGGCCAGCTGTATATGAATCCCACATCTCAAACCAATGCTCTACTCCAGTTGGACACCAGACCCCAACATAGACAAAATTCCCATAACATTTCCCCCTTTCTGTCTAAGGAAAAAGGCATAGTTATAACATAGAAAACTATATAGAATAAGGATGATTATCAGGTAAAGTTTAAATAGAAAGAAGGGCTATTAACTTTAACAAAAATGAAACTACATACAAGAACAATTATCAAGTAAGAAATATATTGAAAATGTCCAGTCCATTTGTAATTGGCGAATTGAGAGAAATTACTCCATTAGTTGTCCTCTCCTAAAGAATCCAAAGTTTCTGACCTATATACTTTCAGATACTATTAAGAAAAACTGTAACTGTAGCAATCCAGCTTTCACCCTCATCAAAGACCTGAGAAGAATAGAGTATTACCTGAATAAGCAGGAACTGCAGAGCAAGAAACTTCCAACAATGCAAGAAATGATAGAAACAGCTGGCTGCCTGGACAGTCATCCAAGTTTCCTTTGCAACGTCGGGGCTTCCAGCTTTGACCTAAAAGCCTAGAATATCTGACCGACTTTTCTAAGAACCAGGAAATTTTAAAGACTGTCCTAGCCTGTCCTAGCAGTCACTTTTTTGGTGTCCGACTCTGCCAGTTTGGACACCATATTATCAGCAGTGGAGGCAAGGACAGTTTCTTGCCCAAATGGCTAGATTTTGCCACAAGGAAACTAACTTCAATATGGAGGTTCTTTGATGCCCGTCATATTCTCTGATGTAGATCAGTCCTGCCAGGAGCAGACGTATCCCACTGTCATGAAAATCCTTAGGCTATTAAAGCATCTGTAGCTCTCTGAAGTGTTGGATGATGACTTATCAATCTAAAATATATCTCTGTATGATCTTGAAAACATACCTAATATGACTATATATTTGATAGTTAAGAGTTATTAAGTATTAATGTATATTTATTTATTATCCTAAATAGCTTTCAAGGACTAAAACTTTAAATTACATTTTAAATGAGATGTATAGGTACAATAATTTAAACAAAAATAGAAATATATGTACAGTATAACAAAAATAATCTTAAATTTATATCAGTATACAAAAATATATCAAACAAAAGCAGAAATAGATATACAGTTACCAAAGATAACTTTAAATTTGTATCAATATACAAAAATCCATACCAATGTAGATTTTTTTGAGATTAATAGTTATGTTGGGAATTAAATTAGATTCAATAATCTGCAAGATTTTTCCTACCATTCCTATTCTCCCTTTTTCTTTTGGAAAGAGATCCCTGAGTCTTACCTCCTTTGAATAGTATTTTCTTGACCATGACCAGTAACAACTTGCAACCAACCCCTCTAAACAATGACAAACATTAATAATCCATTGAGTTACCAAAAATCATCCACCATTCCTTTTGGATATGTGAGTGTCATGTTTTCTAAACCGTTTCCTGCTGGCATGGGGTACTGGCATCTTTAGGAGACCCTGAGAAAAATTGAGATAATTGTCAATGTTGCACAAGGAGGGTGGCCTTTTGTACTGGCAGCCCAGCTAGCTTACACCCACAATAAAAACACAGAAACTGTATTCATTAAAACAGTGCTTGGCCATTAGCTCTAACTTCTCATTGGCTAACTCTTACATGTTAATTTAAACCATTTCTAGTAATCTGTGTATCGCCACATGACTGTGAACCTGCCTCTGTCTCAGACAGGAGATCCATGGCATCTCGCACTCTGCCCTTCTTCCCAGCATTCAGTTCTGTCTACAACTTTTATACACATACAGTCAGCAATTCTTTGGCAACAGATAGGTTGCAAGGCAGTTTTCTCATGTTCACAAACCATTCCTAGGAGACGGATAAGAGCCAAGGCAGCAACTTGTCAGTTACTATTATGGCTCAGGAATGCATCTGTGGCTGTGGGTTATCTCTTAGAGGAAAGAGGTCATAAAAAGGAAAAATTAACCAAGGAAAAAAGCTAACGATGAAAAGAGAATTTCGTATACTAGTCTATATTTAAACAGAGTGGCTAAATAAATAAACTAAAAGTCTCTGATTAATAAAACGCGAATAAAGCAAGACACAGGAGCTCCTTTTGGCTCCCAGTACCTCTGTGGAGCCCTGCAAAACAGTGAGTAACCATAGCAACCCGAGGACGGTAGGAGGAAACATACAGTGCTGATTCGTATCAACACATTCGCCAAAGGTAAACTGGCAATAAAATCGTTTTAAGTCTAAAGATGTGTCTTCTACCCTATGTGGTAAGATCAAAGGAAATCCCCTGTAATTATTTGTAGAAAATGTGGGTCCGGACACCTCTTAGCCACTCTGGCCCCTGGTATTTGAGAAAGCCATGCCAGCTCAGGGAGATGTTAAATCAGTCAATAACCGCTATCTGTTAGTTACACAAATCTTGGGGCTAAAGCACAAACAGTCTCATAAGCTAAGATCTAGTATCACTAAACTGAGGTGAACGTATATAGGACGTGGTACTAGCCTTCCAGGTCGGAGCAGCAAGAGTGCAGAGTCTCCCACAAGGACAGGCAGAACAAGTTCAGGGCACTTCTTGGACTCTTTAATCTCAGGAAGGCTTTGACACAGCAAATCCAGATGTGCTGCGATTTTGTCCTTGAGTATTATCTGTGAAAGTCCCGCTAGTCTATCTACACAAAGGCACCTCATGTGCCCAAATCATCCTCTCAGTGAGTTAATTGTAGCAAACAGTCTTTGAAGTGTTTTTAGTGCAGTGTGGGACAAAAGGTTTGACTGTCTTATTTTATTCACCAGAATTACACAGTTTGGGGGTAAGTCTTCCTACTATCAGTTCACAGGAATAATTTTGCCCGACATATATGGAACACATGGCTAAGGCTGAGGAAAAGTCCCAAAATTGTCCAGAAGGGACGCACAAGAAAATTGCAGTTAGAAATCTGAATGTTAAGCTCATCAATCAGAAACTGTTAATCACCAAAAGCCATGATGAATATATACCCAAGGTAAAGGATATCTGGAACAAACAACAGAGACATAGTTTCTCTCCAACTAGTAAATTGTGGATGTTAGCTCTGAAAATACCCTATTCATATACAATATCATAAAATTATTAAATGATATATGTTTATCATGATGTTATGATTATGTCACAAAGAACCAAAACATTTTATTAATCATAGTAGGAAGTTTGTGTAAATTACCACATATGTACATACTACAACATAAATATTACTTCATCAAACACTAGTTAATAATATCAAAACAGCTATTATAGGAGGAAATAAAATAACAAGGGAAAATATTACACTTTCTATAAGATGAAAGCCTGTAAATGAATCTATAATTTTATGACTATTTCATAGGATATGCTTTCACTCTTGATTTTTAATTTTTCTGGAGGAAAAATATTTAGAATGTCTGTTAGACAATGTGTGAATACAGTTTGTATGGATGTCTGTGAAGTTCACTCTTTGATATTGCCATTTTTGTCTTCTGTATGTTTTAAGACCACCATTCTACATAGTCCTAGAGACAATTCAATTTTAATTCTCATAGTTTTTTCATAGAGGTATCAGAAGTGATTATTCTACAGCTATATTTTGTCATCGAGCAAATTCTTTTCACAGGAAATGGAAGACTTTTTCCAGACCTCTGGAGAGCATGGTATCATGGTGTTTTCTCTGGGGTCAATGGTCAGCAACATGTCAGAAGACAAAGCCAATGCAATCGCATGGGCCGTTGCCCAGATCCCAAAAATGGTGAGGGAAAACATTCCATGGGAGGTGACTATATACTAACTCTGTGAATGTCCTTGGAAGGTCTGATTATAGAAATGATGGCATGAAAGGTAAAGTTTTAAGGAAGCTCTAACTTTCCTTAGTCAAACAGATATTAAAAATTTATATTCACAACAAATGCGTCAATGCTACAGAAGGTGTTTTTCACTAGAGTGACTTGGATATATATATAATGTGACCACCGTGGGCACATTCTGAAATGCTGGCATGATGATGACATTGCTATCAAGTCTATGTAGACATAACCAAATTCTTCAGGGTTACTTGTTCTATTTGTTGATTACCTAAAGTCACTGCATACATTAGATTTTCAGGGGTGAGTTAATTTGTATTTAGTATTTCTATCAGAATAACAGTAAGCAGTTTTTGAAAAGGTTTGAAATGCAGCATCCTACTTTTAGAATAGACTTATTCAGTGTGCTGTTGAGAGGGCCAATAAAAAGGAAGTGAGTCCGAGACTTATCTACTGTTAATCAAAATATACTTTGGCCTGATGGAGAGAAAAAGCATTAAAAGAAAAACCTATGCTCTTGACTGGCCTGCCAGTATTTGTTGGAGAAACATCCAAGAGACAGGTAGAGAAGGGTGCTTCCCTCACAGTGATGTCTGAATCATAAAAGATGAAACTCACGATTCTGCTCTTAACCAGTCAGAGTGATAGTCCTATTATTCAAGGAAAAAAAAAGCGGAAAAAGAAAGAGTCCAAAGGAATATAAGGTAAAATATAAAGTTTCAGATGACTCACTTTATAAAACATTCTACAAAGTAATTTTCTACGGTACAAATTTGAATGCTTATGAGCATTTTAAATTTGTAAGTGAACAGCCACCCTTTATTCATCTACATTAATTTTTGATACCATCCTGTAGTTGACTTTATCAGTCACATAGCAAATCTATGTTAAACGTGAGGCTAATGCTCCATTTTATGAGATTTGTCTGAGAATTTCAACATTAGCACCTATTGTAGGCCTCAGGTAGGTTTTCTGTCAAAGAACATTCTAACCTCTGCAGTAAATTCTTTGCAATTCATTATAAGGACTGCATACCTACCAGTATGCACAAGTCAGTAGGACATAAATAAGTGTCATTAGATTTGGGAATATTTTTTAATCATAGCACTTGTGAATAGCGAATTATGTAGAAGAGACTGCTAAGAATCTTTACAAAGATTAATATGGTCAGTAATACCCAAATCCATTCTAATTCAAGCTCCCAAAAAGGTCATAATTTTAGAACTCCTCTACATACCTCATAAAATGGAGCCTTTTCTGCTTGTTTAACATCTATTTACTACATTCAATAAATTTCTGAGGAAGAGACGTGACTCAGTATATTAAATTTTTTCAGTGCATAGTGATCAGTCCAGTCTGAATCCCCCAAACCCACATCAAGTCAGGCACAGTATTTTATGTGTCTGTAATGTCAACACTCCTATCAAAGACAGAAGGCAGAAACAGGAGAATTCCTGTGGGCCAGCAGCAGAAAAAAAGTCAGATAAGATATTCTGTCATTAACAAGAGAGAAACCAGAAGGAATATATGTAGAAATCTTTATTCCACATTTACCTTGGTGTTGAATGAGATTTTTGTTCCACCAGGTCCCGCATTTGTTTAGTTCTTGGTCTGGGGTTTCTATTCTGCCTGCTTCATTATTTAACAAGGCAGTCATATCTTGTTTTCTCTGTATCTGGGTCACAACTGCAGACTGAAATGTTCCTCTTCCCAGAATTCTCATTGTCCCGCCTCTTCTTCCTGCCTGATTGCCATTGTCCTGCCTATACTTCCTGCCTGGCTACAGGCCAAACAGAATTTTATTAAAATTAATACAAGTAACAGGATAAAAGACGATTGTTCCACAGTAATTTCCTCCTAAAAAAAAAAAAAACAAGAACTCTGAATCTAATATCCTTTGTTTAGCTTTTCTCCTGACCATTATCCATCAAAACTTGTAACCAACATTCTAAACAAAGAAAAACATACACAGTCCATTTTTCGTTTTTTTGAGAATGTGTATATAGTTTTCCTGGCTATTTCCTGCTAATTGGAGGTGTTGATAATATTATGACTGGAGTAACCTGTGAGGCTTGACTATCCTCAGCCAGCAGTCTTGAATGAGTTCTGGATGTAGATCTCAGACATCTGGGCCATCTACTCCTATCAGAGATTTCTCTGGGGGTCTTCCTTGTTCAAACCCGAGTTTTCTAAATCCAGAATGAATTCATAGCCTCTCATTTCCTGTGGAAACATAAGCAAAACCTCTTCTCCAAAGTAACATTTTTTACTTCAATTTTGAAGTCAAGGTATTTTCAAAATATATATCTTGGTCTATTTCAATAATATTTATAAACAAATACCTTTTAGCAGCTGTTGCTACTTCCTTAGCATTCAAATAATTCAAAAACATAATGACATAAAGAACACCCAGGGAGGAAAAGAGAGAATGAGATATAGACAGGAAAAATTTTTCCAATCTCAGTGACAATCTAAGAATATTGATTCATGTTCAGAACTCTACATGCAATTTTTCCTGCCATTGGTGTTTACATTGAGATTCTTAGAGTCCTAAAGTAAAATTGACTTATCATTAAAAGACAATGATTGCGTAGATTTAAACTCATGTAAATCAAAACCAAGAACAATAACTGAACAACCAAAAACAGACCAAACCTGAGCACGCAGAGGGAAGTTAAGTACATTATCCTACCCAAAGCCATGGAACTATGGACAATTATTAGTTTGTGAGAGAGGAAGAGTATAGGCCCTGGTAAGTCAACCTTTCTCTACCAGAAGAACACATTCAAGAATATTTGTAGAGCACAAATTGGTCTTGAAAAATTCTTTTTTTAAGGACACTAATTAGAGTGAATAGAGATGGGGGTGTTTTAGGTAAGATTGGGTATGGGAATGAATATTACAAAATTATATTATATGACCTCCCAAAGAAATAAAGAAAAAAATGTCTGTTTCACATGATGTGGCCATAGCCATTGTTTGGACAAGAGATGGAGTTCCAACGTGGAAATATTGCAGGCATATTCTGAGCCTCTTAGTCTACTACAATAGCTCTACAAGAACATAAGTTTTTTGGTGAATTGATACAGCAGGGTTGAATATTTTAGCTTAAAACCTAACTATCTCTGCTTCAAATGCAGTGATACTTGAGAGAATGGGCCAGAAAATGAGGCAGAATTAAGGATCATGCAATAGCCAACTTTTTTCAGAGAATCAGACAACATCTACTGTGAAGGTTGGGAAAGGACATATGAACAAATAACACAGTAGTTGAAGCTATGTACAATCATAACAAGAAGTCCTGTGGGGCAAAAACATGTTTTCCCACAGAGTACCACAAAAGACAATTTAAACATTATTTGGATAACAACAACAAGCAGTAATAGTTACTCTGAAGTAGATCCACTCCTATTTACTACATCTGGAAGAAAAGCAAAAACACATTCCAAGATACAATAGGATATTAAGATAAATGTAAAGAAGTTTTCTATCCTCCATAGTAATATATGAATAAAATTTGAAAACCCATACAGTTGTGTAACTCTCTTTAAACCTGACTGTTAGTCAGACGTAATATAGTACAGCAAGAATCAAAGTCATATGATTGTTGAGATTGGGCCCTCCCCTGATTTACTGATTGATCAAGAAAAGGAAGGTAAGCAGTTAGTATTTTATGGCCCTTATGGTATAAACAAATCCATTCTAAAGGTTTATCCTTTGTGCTACACTACCTCTAGGACACAATTAAGTGGTGAAAATAAGTTTAAAGGTAGCAAATGGGGCACACTGTGGGGGCCCACTGAAGTGGTTCCACTCTACCTTGAGCAAAGTCCGAGAATTGAAGCCTATTTCTGCTGCTCCATGGATAACAGAGAAGGTTTGACCCAGGGAGTGGCTGCTTACAGGTACTTGGTCTAGGGTGTAGTCACTGCATGTCCTGCCTAAAACATCAGAATGCTTAACTCAGGAAATGGTGACTTGACATCTGAAGTATTGAGGCAAGTAATTGTTCTATTTGTTCTTTGTGTCACGTTAAATAAGTCTTTTGCCTTCTTCCCCCTTTTTTTGGATTAAGGTATATAAACATATGGAAAATAAACATATTCTGTATTCACTGAAAAATCCTCCTGCTTCTATCCTACATCTCCGTACTTCTTTCATATTTCTACTCCTCCTACCTAATTTTTCTAATCCACATGCTGCTCTCTACCCTGGAACATGCAAGTACCATCAAGGCTGAACCCCAAAAGATACCACCCCAACATATGTCACCCCAAATTGTGGCTATGACAGAACACAATATACAAATGCATCTTTAAGTTTAAAATTAAATAGCTATAATTCTTCTTTGAAACTTAAGATAAAATTAAGAACTATATAATGTTGTCTCTCCTTTCAGAGTTTTAGATATATTGGTTAGGTCATAATTAGGCATTCATAATGTGGTATAATAATTTGTGAAAGGCATTGAATGTTTTTAAATTGTCTAATGGACATTTGATGGGGAGGTGGGATGTTGCTTAGCAGTTGTTCTAGTAACTAGTTGCCCCCAGATATTACACAGTGTCTCATCGCTGTACTTTTTCAGGTATAATAATAAGCCCATATTTATGTACTATATCCTAAGTAATGTCACTAGGATTTTTATAATTTTTGAATCTTATTTAAAATCTAATTCGTACTTATGTACTTTCCCACATGGGAATATAGGTCTTATACTCCCTTGCATCTCTTTTCCTAGTCCTTTTCCTTTTTGATAACCCAACCTTTCTATTATAATTTTCATTCTGAAGAATGGATATCATCAGATGTGGGAATATAGATCTCTGCATGAGTCCATTGTACAAGTCTCTCTATCAAAATTAATCACAACATGAGTAACATAAGTCTGGAGGATTTCCATTATTACTTCTGGGTCTATACATTGTAATTTTGTAGCATTCTGTTTAATCTTTTAGAACTCACAGTTCCCAACCCCATCAGGGTTGAACTTACCCCCCATAATAAACAATTTAGGTGGCCAATATTCCATGGTTATAAAACAAACTTCAGTCCCATCATAACTAATTAGTACTATAAACATTTTCCTTTTATTTTTAAATCCAATAATGGTTTATCATTTTCCTTTTGTATGAGGCTTAACTCTATATAGTATTACTTGTATTGAGGCCTTACTCACAAAGCATGACTCTTTGTGAAGGGCTGTATAGACAATACTAAGAACTGCAATTTTTCTTCTGTCTTAAATGAAATTTGTAGGCACTGCAATGTCCCCTGTTTAATCTCCACCAATAACTCCTGCATGAACTATGATTGCATTCATAAATAAACTATTGCAATGCCATAAATGTCCAACTGTTTGAGGCAGTATAAGTCCTCGGTATTGACATCGAAGAGAGGAAACCGCAATACATTAGGGCAAGGAGTACCAATAGCAGTATTTTCTTGAATAACATCTTGTAACAAAAGACTAGATTGATTACAATCTGCAGTCTGGAATCAATGTTGTTTCCACATCCAAAGCCATTTATTTTGGAAGGCCTTTAGGGAACCCCTCAACATGTTTCCCTATTGTTCACAGGTATTTTTATTGTTGCCAGGCAATACATTTTCATTCAGATAATAATTAGTGCAACATTTCTTAACCCAGTGTTTTCCTTCCTTGAGTATAGGGCATAAACCTGATGTTCATTGATTCTAAACTTTCAATTATAGGGGCAGTTTACATTGCATCTTCAAGTGACCATGTTGCTAATGTATGTTTTGTACTGCACAGAATTCTATACCAGCTAACTTTACTCTGTTTGTAGATCCATACATTTCTAATGAACTTCAGAAAATCCATCACCTACCAATACCTACTCAGGTAGGCATGGGCACTATCCATTCTAGGATTATGCCTTGTTTAATTTTAGGTAGGTCTTCTGAATCAAGGCACAGCCACTGGGATTCATATGTGTAATGGTTCTGAATGTCCAAAGAATATTGTTCTGCACCAACTGTCCACTACTTCTGACCCTTACACCTATGTGGTACAATCTCGCCATGTCCTTCCATACTTAGTCCTTTCTGGAACATGCCAGTGGAATGGCTGGTTTCACTTTTCCAGGTTTTCTTTGCTTTCCCAAAATAAGGTTACTACTTCTCATGAAATGCTTGCAAACTGGTAGTCAAAGTGTTTATGCCTTATTGCAAATGTACTATAAAAATTTGGCACAGAGTTTAAGTTGGTGAATTTTATGCATATCAGAACATGAACATTATTACAAAAATCTTCCATTTTTACTATTGGAGAAATAATGATCAGCTATGTAAATTAATATGCTTTCCATTCTGTTGAGAAAAAAACTCGGAGAGCAGCCACATAATTTCTCTCACTAAAATGTTTTGTGAAATATTTTAGACTATTCTAGAATCTATGAGCATAGATAATTGAACACACAGTCATCACTTCCTGGCTTACTAAAAACACTTCATCATAAAAGAGGCTTTAAACATACTCATGTAAAAAGATAGCAATTAAATTAGCCTTCCCTCCTTTGTCCTTCTACATATTGATGGTGGTTCAATAACAGGTTTGAGCAATGCAAGTTACATTTTAACTTCTTGGCTAATTCCTTCCTAGTTAAAAGCACAAATAGTGACAGAAAGGAACACACTGGGAACAGAAGGACTTTGATTCTCCAGGATGCCTGTGAAGTGGATGTCTGCTCTGCTGCTCCTGCAGATGACTTGCTACTTCAGATCTGGGAGCTGTGGGAAGGTGTTGGTATGGCCAATGGAATACAGTCACTGGATGAATCTGAAGATAATTCTGGATGAACTTGTACAACGAGGCCATGAAGTGACAGTTCTGAGACCTTCATCTTCTGTCTTTCTTGATCCCAAAAAAGCATCTGGTCTTAAATATGAGACATTTCCTACAACCACCAATAATGACAAAGTAGAAAAGTTTTTTACTGAATGGGTCAATAGGTGGATATATGATGTTCCAAAAGATTCATGTTGGAGATATTACCCATCGTTTAACATACTATTTGGGCAATTTTCTGATTTTATTTTAAACCTTTGTAGACAAGCAGTTTCAAACAAACAAGTTATTGCAAAACTACAGGAATCCAAGTTTGATGTTGTTTTTTCAGATGCTATTGGTCCCTGTGGTGAGCTGATAGCTGAGATACTCCAAGTACCCTTTATGTATAGTCTTCGCCATGCTGGTGGCTACGGATTAGAAAAGTTTAGTGCGGGACTTTCATACCCTCCTTCTTATGTCCCTATAATTATGTCAAAGTTAAGTGGTCAAATGTCCTTCATGGAGAGGGTAGAAAATATGATATGTTTGTTATATTTTGACTTTTTCTTTGAGTCATTTCCTGCTAAGGATTGGGATCCATTTTTCAGTGAAATTTTAGGTAAGTTGTATTTTTCATCACAAGGGTGAGGGCCTAAATAGCATTGCTCTGAAAAGAAATCTTAGGCACAAATATGTCTTTTGTGCTGAAATGGTTAAAAGAAATAATAATATTGTGTAACAATATCACTACAGCATCATTTCCAAATCTTCATTTTAAAGACTACTGAAGTTTGAACCCAAATATGTTTGTTCTGTATTGTTGCCAGTCATTAATATTAATATTAGTTTAATTAAGTTAAGTCCCAATAAAGCAAGAGCAAAAATTCCTATTCTCAAACTTTCTGAGAACATTCCAGATAGTATTGTAAATGTTTCTAAATGGAAATACATATCATTACACTGCTAATCCAAATGAAAAGTTGAGACAGATGCAAGAAATTCTTCCAGACATAACCCTCATAATTCTCTTAGAAAACCAAGAGTCAAGGAATAGCCTGTTTGTTTTAGAAACAAACATGATTCCTGCAAAAGTTGTTTCCATAATTAGCTGGAATATTTTGACTCTATATAGAGTGTTCTTTTATATTTGCATGTGTTTTCTGAAGCTTCAAAGGAGAACAAGGTGCACAGCAGTACATAGGGGCTTTATGGCTTCTATAATGAACAGAACTCCTAAATCATTGAGCTGGCAATAGCATTTCATCTCCGCTCACCCTTAATATACATATATTTTGTAAACCACAGATTAATTATGCTTTGATTGCATTTATGAAAAACTTAATGTATTTGTATCATGAATGTTTACTTTGCTTCGTTAAGTTAAATGATTCCAATATTTTCAGACAACATTATTTTATTCACGTGACAACACTTTCATGATCATTGTACTCTTCCACCCAAAACTGTCATTCTCCTTTTAGGAAGACCTACTACTATGGTTGACACAATGAAGAAAGCAGAAATGTGGTTCATTCGCTCCTACTGGGATTTAGAGTTTCCTCACCCAACCTTACCAAACATTGAGTTTGTTGGAGGACTGCATTGCAAACCTGCCAAACCCTTGCCTGAGGTAAATAAATCCTTTTAGTTAATTTTGTTTCTTTTTACTTCATTTCATTTAAAAATGGTTCTACATCATTTTTTTAGTTTTATTCCAGTGAATAAAAAGTGGGGAAAAAGAACATCTTGCCAAAAGATGTTCAAGGTTAAAGCAGTAGCAAACCTATGCATTTCTTTCATTAATAGACTGACCTGAGAACTCGGGGAGACATAATTTAATACTATAATAAGGGATGCTTATTCATGCAAAATTTGTCAAGTGACTAACATACAGCTCAATAATTTCTGTTTTGTTTTTAAGTAAATACATATTGCAGCGTGTGTGTAAATATAGAGAGAGAGTAAAATGTGTAAGTATACCATTGTAAGTACTTGATGCGGCTTAAATTTTTTCATAATACCTGGTATATTTGTTGCTCAAAGACATGAATATATATAGTGCACATCCCACGAGTACAGGGTGATTAAGACAGCAATGATTGTCTTATGTGTGCTTGATCATTGGCACTTATTGTTCCCATAATGCTTCATTTTTCTCTTATTTTAGTAGCAATTTGAATAGCATTTCATCTGCTATTGATTTTCAATAATAAAATTATTTCTGTATTTACAGGAAATGGAAGAGTTTGCACAGAGCTCTGGGGAACATGGTGTTGTGGTGTTTTCTCTGGGATCAATGATCAAAAACACAACACAAGAAAAGGCCAACACAATTGCATCAGCCCTTGCAAAGATTCCACAAAAGGTAAAATCCCCATGGAAGGTAATTATCTACTTAGTCTACTAAAGTCTGGAAAGGGGTGATACTGGAAGGTCCCTTTATGTAAAATCAAGTATTATGATTGCCTTTAGTCAGTTTATAAACAAAGATAAAATAGCAGATTCTACAGGATGTGTTTTCGATGACAATAACAGTGACATAATCATTGTGATCAGAGAATTATGGTGAGTGAGTGCAATCTAAACTTCTCTTGTCTGATGATACCGGGAGCAAAACTACAGAAAAAATAATAAATTCTCAGTGGTTATTTACTCCTTTTTCTTGAGTCTTCTTTGAATCTAGACATTCTGGGGGAAATGAAGTTTTATTTAAAATCTTTATTAGCAGATACTAAAAAATGTTTGCAGTACATTAGTAGACTTCTAGACCTGCTGTAGCCATCTAGACTTCCCAGGTTTCCCTTCTCTCTTTATGAGAATGCCGGACTAGGTTTCATTAGTTACCACTCAGCAGACTTTTCAAAGAAAAAGAGAAAACAGTTCACCATCTCAGTGCTTTTTTACCATGTTCATTGAGAAAAAAGAAAGGAAGGATTGGCCATTCTTGAATCTGCCAAACCTACAACAGGACAATGTAAACGAGAAGGTGGAATGGTCCCTGTCCTTATGGTGAACCACACACAGTCAAACATTGTCTATGGCACTTTGTCCCTAACCCAGAAGAGTAAAGTGTGTTTCATTTAAAAAGAAATGGGAGCTAATAGGTAATTCTGTAGAAATATGATTGATGCCAGAAAGGGTCCAGCTGATTCTCTTCATAGGGTATATGAATATAATTTACCACATCTGAACTTTAATCTGGAGTATGTAGGAACTAGATTTTACTTTCCTATCCCGGGAAATCTCCCTGTAACAACTCATGCTGGTTTTCCCTGAGATCCTGAAGAAAAGTTTAATTTATTGTGGCAAACAGATATTGAACATGTAGCTGAAGTTCACATTTAGAAGGGTGGTTTGGGATTTCTAACACGAGCACCATTTATGGTCTGGCTGTGGAACTGCTTGGCATTTCACAAAGCTTATTAACCCTGAAGCGTTTTGCCATCTATCATATGGGTCAGATGCAGCACCATCAGGATCTTGAATGATTTCTACAGCTAGTAGCACTTATGAGCTGCACAGCAGGTTCCTTTCCCACATGAAAGGAATATCCAGTCTCAGTGACAATGATATGACTCAGGTGATGAAGTGCTCTGCACTTCCTGTGATTCCTAAGTAAAACTTGTGCCTCAACTAATATGAGCAATATGAGACCTAATTTTTTATTGGTTCATGAAATTATGTTAGTCTCTCCCTGTAGTTGTTATTTCCATGGTGGGAGCAACATGCAGAAGGGTACAAGCAAGCATGAGGAGCTTTATGCCCTATGGAAACACTCTGCCAGCTACTAAGTCACTGGTAGTTAGTAAAAAACTTAAACACATACACTCTGAGATTATGGCCAGAATGAGATTGATTGATAACTCCATTCTCTGATTATCTGTGGTGGTACCTTTTCCAAAGCACTGGTAAACAGAGAAAATTGTAAATATGGAATATTTGCTGAAAATAAATAATGAATAATGAAAAATAAGTGTCAAACTCTATTAAAAGAACATAGGACAAATGAATATAAGTAAAATCTGCAGTTGTTTTAAAGTGGCATAAAATTAAGAATGGAAAATTAGAAGTATTATAGTAAATACACATAAAGTTTAATCATTCTTCCTTGCAGCTAATTTATGACCATAAAAACTTTTCTTAAATATATTCTTGTTTCATTAACTCTCTCATGTGTGCACATGGAAAATCATGATGACATTCGACCCGATTAATTGTAAAGAGAAACATAGATGGTGTTCCATACTCTACTTCATGTTTTGATAGTTCTTAATGTCTAATGTCTCTTTACCTGGTTTCCATACCAGAAATAAAAATGGCATTTAGCTAAGCACTGTCTAATTTCTAAAACATTATATTTTCAGTTTTGAAATCTGATAGAAATTATTGTCTAACCTCTAATAGGTGTTTTGGAGATATGAAGGTATGGAACCAGATACCATAGGTCCCAATACCAGGATTTTCAAGTGGATCCCCCAGAATGACCTTCTAGGTGAGATTCTGGGAAGCAAGCACTGAAATAAGAGTCACAAGCTGACATGCGATAGGAAGCAAACTGGTTCGTTATAGAAAAATCAAAAATAAAACCAATTTTTAAATATATATTGCTTGAAAGAGATTGAAATGTGAGCTGGCATTTGTATTCCAGAAACAGAGTGCACATTGTGAAAGAAGCTGCCACTCACAGGGAGCATTCTATACTTACCTTGGCTTTTACAGATTCAATTTGATACCCGTTACCTTTTCTAAAGTAGGAATTTTTCAAAAATGACTAAGAAACACTAATGATCAATGACAAGACTGCCCATCATAAAAAATTTACACTGTTTATCATGCAACAATACCACGCTCTTTTTTTTTTGTTCTTTTGATTTTTTGTTTTTTTTTTTTTTTTTGAGATCAGGTTTCTCTGTAACTTTGGAGCTTGTGACACCAGGCTGGCCCTGAAGTCACAAAGATCCTCCTGCCTCCTGAGTGTGTGTGATTAAAGGTGGGTACCACCACACCCTGACTACAATACAGGACTCTGATTGCCATGGTATTCCTGGATCAATACAGCACTCTGGTTATCATGGTTGTCCTGAATGCCCTAAAAAGCCTTGTGTCAGACTTAGTACATGTGTTAGTTATCATTTTCCTTTGTGAAATACACCATTTCTGAGAAAACTATATGTAAGTAATATATTACCATCATTTTCAGCCTTCTTTCTCCTTTTGCCCTCTACCATTTTATCATCCTTCTAAGTCCAATTTTTGTTGCTTGTTATTTACACATGTTAAGGGCTGACAATGGAATATTGGATAATAGATCAGGGAGGTCATACTGGAGAAACCTGGCTCTCCCCATCTTGACAGCCATTGATTGTCCACAGTTTTCCCTATAGGGATAAGACTTTGTGAAATTTTCTCCATCTCTGTTGGCAGGTCAACAGGAGATGTCATGATGCAGGTCTTATTTAGGCAATCACACTGGTGGGATTTCTTCGATGCAATATCCCTATAATATATATAAAGCAACATCATATACCGGGCATCCTGGTTTCCTGGCTCTTATGCATTTCTGATATCTTTTCCAAAATATTTCCATAGCCTTTGATTTAGAAGTTGTGCTACTCTAAGTGGACTTATTGGCCTTGAGCATCCAATGATCATTTATTCTCTTCCTTTTCCAACAGCTGTGGATCTCTGCAATATTCTCCACTTTCTGTAATGAAAGATTTTTTATGACTTGTGAGAGCTACAGTTACCTGTAGTTATAAGGAAAAATGTTAATAATGTACTTAGAAATTATACTTGTTTGGAAAGTTGACCACACATGAATTTTTTACCACTGAGTTGGTCTCAAATCCAAGTAGACTTGGATTTATCTTGGTTATTCCTAAGATAAAAGTGCCACCATTTTGCTATTATGGATATCTTGCCATGCCTGTCATTGTTATAAGTCATAGGTCTGACAGCTAATAGGACTATTGATTACATTTCTCCCTAGAGATCTTATGTAGCCTCTTCCAATACTATGAAAGTCCTCAGAGAAGAAGTTTCCAAATCAATTGCTTCTCAATTGGTCCAGATCCTAGGTCTGGAATGTATAATGTCTTCAGAGATCTTATCTTTAAGTTCTGGGAAGCCATCGTGGACAATGGCTAGAGTGTGTGTTCTTTGAATAGAGTCAAGGACACCCCATCGCCATCAAACTAACAACTAAAAGTGAAGCTTTCCATTCCTTGCATTGGATACTTTGTTAAAAGTCTATGATTCATGAGGCAAACAACATCACTACATTTGGCAAAACTCTTCCAACCCCCTGGACACACACAAGCACATATTACTATGCATGTACTAATAAGCAAGCCTGTATAACAGTGTTTTCCTATGGATTTCTCAAGTGCCTTTGGTAGCTTTTATTACACTGGGGAAGAGGATAATGGGGGCGGAGGGGGGAAGAAACAAGAAAGAAATGGATGGCGCTAAAATATGAACTCTTTAAGTTGATTAGTTATAACAAAGACATGGTGTTCTGAGACATTCATTCTTCCATCCAGTTGATTAGTTATAACAAAGACATGGTGTTCTGAGACATTCATTCTTCCATCCAGTATGTACTTTATGTGTTCAATTGAAAACCCCTTCTCATTGTCCCAGTGTCATCACAGGCCACATCTCTCATTCTTCCATCACTCAAATAATTCTCCTGTAAATCCTAGCGTCACCTTTAAAAGAAAACAAAAGGTGCAGCTCTCTGTTTCACTACTTTGAACTTGGATGAACTTGATGAGACTTACAACAATTTAAGCAGGGGCTGGAGAGATGGCTCAGTGTTTAAGAGCATTGCCTGCTCTTCCAAGGGTTCTGAGTTCAATTCCTGGCAACTACATGGTGGCTCACAACCATCTGTAATGAGGTCTGGCGCCCTCTTCTGGCCTGCAGGCATACACACAGAACATTGTATACATAATAAATAAATATTTAAAAAAACAATTTAAGCAATTCAATTTAATGTCTCTTTTTTTGTTAATAGAATTTTCTTTTTTATTGATTTATATTGAGCTCTATATTTTTCTCTGCTCCCCTCTGTACCTCCTCTCCCCTTTTCAATCCTCCTCCAGGTCCCCATGTTCCCAAATTACTCAGGAGTTCTTGTCTTTTCCTTTGTACTTTCTACTTCCCATGCAGATTAGATCTATGTAAGTCTCTCTTAGTGTCCTCATTGTTGGCTAAGTTATCTGGGATTGTGGTTTTTAGGCTGGTTTTCTTTGTTTTATGTTTAAAAACCACCAAGAGTGAGTACAGGTGATAATTGTCTTTCTGAATCTGGTTTACCTTACTCAAAATAATGTTTTCTAGCTTTATCCATTTTCCTTCAAAATTCAAGATTTTTTTTTCTGCTGTGCAGTACTCCATTATGCAATTGTACCACATTTTCCTCATCAATTCTTCATTCGAGAGGCATTTAGATTGTTTCCGGGTTCTCGCTATGACAAACAATGCTGCTCAGAACATATTTGAGCACATGTCCTTGTGGCACGATTGAGCATCCTTTGGATATATACCCAAAAGTTGTATTATTCAATGTTAAAAATACACTGACCCTTTGATCACTTGATTGCAGATTTTTACTTATGTCTAAGAGCTCTAATTAGTAAATTTTCTGATGTTCTTCTGATCCTAGGTCATCCAAAAACTAGAGTTTTTGTAACTCATGGTGGAGCCAATGGCATTTATGAGTCAATTCATCATGGGGTCCCCATGGTTGGCATCCCTCTGTTTGCAGAACAATATGATAACATTGCTCACATGGTGGCCAAAGGAGCAGCTGCTTCAGTAGATTTTCATACAATGACAAGTTCAGATTTGCTTAATGCCCTGAAGGAAGTCATTAACAATCCGTCGTGAGTATAAAAATATATTTATTTGTGTTGTATTGGAACAAAGAACTTTAGACATGCATGCTGAGCAACTAATCGAACAGTGAGCTTTATCACTAGCCTATTTATTAGGAATTTCTCACTAGAAGTTCCAGAGAGCAGGAGTTAACCTAGACAAAAAAATAATGATAATCACAAAGAGCTGCATTAGACAGTGAGAGAATAGCAATGTGTTTCCTCATTATTTTTGTTTTAGACAATGTCTGAGTTTAACTTGACATCCTCCTCTTTTATCATACATAGAAAACATGTGCCAACATCGAAAATCAAGGTATTTGGAGCTGTTTTAGTAAAACAAAAATTATCAAAGGTTTAATTTTAGAGTAAATACAGTTTTGTGCAAATAAATACTGATAGTCGAAATTGTAGTTTAGTGAAGAAAATGAACATAGCCAACATTTTTTTTACTTTAAAAAATCACCTCAAAATGGCTTATTGTAAACCAGTAAGATAAAAATTAATCTCTACTTCCAATTATATTGAAAAAGCTCTTACATTTCTCTGCATTTTTGGCTGCTATTCTCCAGTATATTATAAATAATAAGAAGGGAAGTTGTCTCTATTGCCGTTGGTACTCTATTATGATTCAGCATGCTAAACTGTACACTCGATGAGCAATGTCCGTACCTAGATTCCTATCCCATACATTATGGTCTATAATCATTTCACCACTAGAATCAAATATATCTTCAATGTTTCAGTGTAAAAATTGAAGAGTCTCAACATTAAAATAATACATAAAAGAAAAACATGAACAGCAATTGCAAGAATTTACTATAATTCTTGCTTAGAGTAAGAATAATTCACAGTTTTCCAAGTGTCAAGAGAATCATACATAGATCTAATCTACATGGGAAGTAGAAAGAGACAAGATCTCCTTAGTAAAATGGGAGTATGGGACCTTGGGGGAGTGTTGAAGGGGAGGGAAGAGGCAGGAAGCGGAGCAGAGAAAAATGTAGAGCTCAATACAAATCAATAAAAAATATTTTCACCTGAATAAAGGAAATTTTCATTTTATTATTTCCATTTAATACTTAAAAACTAGAAGGAGAAATTAATGAAAAGACCAAGAATCCATTTAATGAACAATTACTACACATCTACATTTATAACCCATAAGCACTAATAAGTGGTCAATACAAATTCCTCATTAAACCCAACTCTGTAACAGCTTTGCCCAGATATGGACCACAGTGAAAATGACAGGCATCGTTGTACATTTCTAAATTGTTCTACTCTTCTGTACCAGCTACACTAGCAATTGCTTCCTTAATTACTCGTGTTCAAGACCCCAAAGGCTAGTTCCTTTTGACTTTGTTTATTTTGCATTGGGGTCCTAATTAAGTCTGATCTCTTACTTATAAATATTTGTCTTTTCCTAGCATTTCTTATATATTTAAATCCTGTATGTTGAAGAAGTTCTAGATGATACATTATTTAAGAAGATCTTTACTGTGATAAACACACAATTTTCTTTATAATTAATGTAATCATCGTTTTTATACACATATGTTTTTTCTTTCTGTAAATTAATACCCATCGTATTTTCTTTAAGGTATAAAAAGAATGTGATGTGGTTATCAACCATTCACCATGACCAGCCCATGAAGCCCCTGGACAGAGCTGTCTTCTGGGTTGAGTATGTCATGCGCCACAAAGGGGCCAAGCACCTGAAGCCTCTTGCCTTTAACCTCACCTGGTACCAGTACTACTCTCTGGATGTCATTGGATTCCTCCTGGCCTGTGTGGCAGCTATGATTTTCCTCACTATAAAATGTTGCTTGTTTGTTTACCGATTCTTTGTAAAGAAGCCAAAGAATAAAAAGGAATAGGACTCTTTAAAAGAGAAGACAAGACTATTTCATTCAATTCTAGCACTGTGTATCAAGTGTTTTAAAAGATATACAATACTTGATTTTCTATATAGTTTCCTTCTTAAAAATTAACCTTTTTAAATATTGATTTCCTGATATAACTAATTTTGTACTGATTTATGGATGTAATCATCCTGAGAACAATGATAACTATTGAAATACCATCTTGTTTATGGGAGAAAAATAGGAAGCCTGAAGTTTCTATTGTGAAATTTTTTAGAGAGATTATCTTTAAAATCAAATGAACTATCACTGTCTGTCAAAAAAATGACAAGGCAGGTTTTATTCAAAAACCAAAGTAGAGGAAAGATAATTGAGGATACAATGAACACAACTATACATGAAAAGGATGAACGTATTTTTTATAGAAGCAAATATGAAGGGCAGCAGGATGTTTCAGGTTATAGGGGCATGGGTTGCACAAGCCAGAGTACTCAAGTTCAAACCCCAGAACTGATAGATTGTGAAAGGAGAGAATCAACATCACAGACTTGTCCTGTGCCTACAACCTGTGACTCTGCACCCACAAACACTTATGAACACACAACATACACACTCATATATACTCATACACGATCACCACCCTCAACAACAACAACAATAATAACAAATACAAAGTGAAGTTTAAAGCACACTAAAATGTGTGTGTGGTGGGGAATAAAGAAATAGAGTAAGTGGAGAACTACAAAAGTAGATGGTAAAATTACTTAAATGGCCTGGCAAGAAGGAAAAACAATGTAAAATTCACAGTTTCATAGAAATACAGATGCATGCACACAAATGTCAGAAGGTAAATCACCTTTAAAGATAGAATAAAACTGAAATCCAGGATTATTTGCTCTGGGTACATTGTTAACCAAGTCGTGTGTGCTACATGAGCATAGAAATACATCTTTCTTAAATGCAAAATACTTGGCAGAGAATTCTTGTCACTTATTACACCAACTCAAGATTTTCCTAACACATTTCCCTCAGCTCTTCATAGTTGATGGTTTCTGGCCGGGGTGTAGGGAAGGACTCAATTACCTTAAGGGCTTCATTCACCATGCCCTGACAAGTGCATACATGGCACAGATTGGACTTGATGTATTTTGGATGGGGGATTACGCTGGAGTGGGAGGGTGAACCTGGGAGGAGGGGGAGGTGAGTGTGATAGCGATGCCTTTCGTGAAATTCCCAATGAATCAATAAAAATATTACATTGGAAAAATCTATATCACCTGACGTAATTTGGTTAGAAGAATGGAAGCCTAATTACCACATGATGCTTTGACTGTTCTTTTTATTGAATAATTCTATGCAATTGAACAATATGACTTGCTGAACATAGTGGACAATGAGGACTACTGAGAACTCAAGAACAATGGGTTTTTGATCCTACTGCACGTAGTGGCTTGTGGGAGCCTAGGCAGTTTGGATGCTCACCTTACTAGACCTGGCTGGAGGTGGGTGGTCCTTGGACTTCCCACAGGTCAGGGAACCCTGATTGCTCTTCGGGCTGATGAGGAAGGGGGACTTTATCGGGGGAGGGGGAGGGAAATGGTTGGCAGTGGCGGGGAGGATGCAGAAATCTTTAATAAGTAAATACATTAAAATAAAAAAAGCAAACGTACAATGGAAGATGCACTGTTTAGCTCAGAGCAATAGCTGAGAATCCATACATAATTAAGTCTGCTTAGTGTTACAGTACATTTCCCTCTTGTGGCAATAAGTTGACCCATGCCTTCCCTTTATTCATCTATCTAGTCATTTCTAGCTGTTTTGCAATCCAGGACAATTGTGTGAAAAACACAAACTTAGAGTACATTTTTACATATTTTCATTAGCAAGATATAAAATAATAATTAAAGATGGAATAAACAGTCAAGATTGGATGAAAAACTTGGTGTCATATCACAGAATCTATGGTAAAGTAGTTTAAACAGCAAAATTTTCTCAAGATATGATGTGCAATATCTACAATTAGAATTTTCATTATCATAACATAGTCTGCAAACTAGAACACAGGGAAAAAAGAATACAACTGAACAGCATTTCTTTTGCTTAATAAACATATTATAAAGTTGGATGGGAGATTTAGTTAACATTTTTGATATATGAAAAACTTTTCTACAGTGCTCTACTATGTAAAACTTGAGAATTATTATTAATATACCAACATTGATAATAATGCACAGAAGTAAAAAAAGATTTTTTCATTTTTTAAAGCAATCTTTTTATTTTACATAACAAACCCAGATCCCTCTCCCCCACTTCCTGCTACCGCTATTTTCTTCCTGTCCCACTTACAACCACTCCACAGAGCAAGTGAGGTCTCCCATGGGAAGTCACCAAACCCTGTCACATCACTTGAGGCAGTACCAAGGAGCTCTCCCTTTCCCGGTATCTAGGCTGAGCAAGGTGTCCGTCTATAAGGAATGGGCTCCAGAAAGCCAGTTCATGCACTAGGGATACATACTATCTATTGCCAGTGGCACCACAAACTCCCCAAGGCACAAAACTGGCCTCACAGTATAAGAGAATCAATTACATACAACCTTCTTGTAATCGCTGTGAAAAATAAAAGTTGAAGGAAAATCAATATTTACACAGCAAATTAAAGTTAAATGGTGCTCTTCTCCATTGCCTTGCCTTGAGAAAGAGACAGAGCATGGAAATCTTTGCTTATTGCAGTCCGTTGTAATCTTTGTTCCACATGTTTCATAATTCACCTCAACCTTCCCAATGCTGTGACCTTTAATATAGTTATTAAGTTGTAGTAACCCCAACCACAATTCATGCTACATCATAACTGTAACTTTGCTACTGTTAATGAGACATAATGTAAACATCTGATATGAGGGATATTTGATATGTGATCCCTGTGAAAGGGTCAGTTGATCCTCTGCAGTCCACAGATTGGGAACTGTCTCTGTAGACAAATAAACATCCAGTTAAATAACCCTTCACAACTCCTCATTTTGGATGCTTTTAAACAGCATAAATATTACCAACCAGTAGCTACTACCTTTTCGATCTATATCGCTACTGTTAGAAGAATAAGCAATCTTGCAAGCTACAAAGAAACCTTTCTAACCCAGTACACTTACAGGTAGAACAGTGTACCCAGTTGTTAGCATATGCCATTACTGCCTCATGCAAGGTGAGAGACAGTTTTGTTTCTTGTGGTTAATATATACATCTGATAGAGTCTGGGTTCTCATGATCAACTCACCAGTCAAAGCTGGATCAATCCTTTCTACACTTTGTACTACTCTATCTCCTTTGGAGACATACCAGATTTTTTCATTGATCCTGTAGGTAACAGAACTTGGAAACTTACATTTAATAGTTGGCACCGAGTATCCCTTGTTCTATCTCCATAACTTATTGGGATATTGGCATAGGTAACTCTAATTTTCTATGGTTCTGCTTCATTCCCTGTTCCTTGAATGTTCCCATTAACTGCTAATATGATATATTTAAGAAAATTTTTGAAAAACTGTTGGGATTAAAATGATCCTGTCCAGTATATTACAGCAAATATATAATATTAAACTTCATGACCAACTGTGATTCTTTCAGACAGAAGTATGGCTAGCATTGTGACAACAAGGAAATCACATGGAACACACATTCCCAGGGTCATACCTAGTGTCGGAGGTCCTTCTATGTGTTTCTTTATTGGTTAATGAATAAAGAACTGTCTTGAGATTATGGCGGGGAAGAACAGAACTAGGTAGGAAAAGCTAGGCTATATGATGGGAGGAGGAAGGTGGAGTCAAAGAGAAGCCATGTATCTGCTGGAGAGAGACATGCTGAAACTTTGCTGGTAGGCCACGACCTTGTAGTGATGCACAGATTACTTGAAATGGGTTAAATTAAGATGTAAGAGTTAGCCAATAAGAAGGTAGAGCTAATGGGCCAAGCAGTGTTTTAATTAGTACAGTTTGTGGGATTATTTTGGGTGGCAGCTTGGAAGAACAAGCGCCCTCTTCCTTCACATGCCCAGAATCATGCAGCAAGCTGTCCAGAGCTCTTGCCAACTGGGTCAGGGCCTCCAGGGTCTTAGCACAAAGAGACTCATTCAAGCTAATCTCAGGCCTTGTTCCACAAGAAGTCAAATGGCTTCTGGAAATCTTGAGTTCATTTTTTTTGAGACTGTTCAGGTTTATTAGCAAAAGGGATAACCCCACATATCCATTCACAAGTATATTTAGGAAACTTAGAACTGACAATACTCATCCCTCCCAATACCCCCTTCTCTAGGACCCACCCAGATGACACATGAAACTGAGACATCAATGTGAGGGTATACAACTGTTAAGTAAGAGATTCCTACACTAAGTTATGGACTGAATGTAATATGAATTAAAGAATGGATAATACAAATGTCCTAACTGGAAATCTGCTTTGTAATACTCTTTAAGCACAAAATCCAGCATTAAGCATATACCACAGAAAGCATATTTTAAAACCAACAATAACTAGAAAAACTACTACAGAGAAATAAAGATTGATCATTATAACAAATACATCTTCCACAGAGTCACTGGATGTCTCCTAGTGATGAAACATTCAGTGGTCAGAAAAAGAGATAATTGTATGCATACCCAGTTCAGTTCAACAAAATGGTACCCAAGACTAGAAGATGATACATAAAATATCATTATTTTACCTATTAGCACTCTAAGTATTGTTGTCTCCTTGGGTATTTGGGGATGTATGGAATATATAATATATATATATTAGTGTGGTTGTATTATATATACATATATGTAATAATTATTATAAATAGGGGTAGTGTGTTCTTGGAAGATGAAGTCACAGATCAAGGGATCAAATAGAGAATCTGGCAGAGGTGAGTTGAGTCAGCCATTGGTTATGCATTTCTAGTGGTAGTCTGTGATTGTTTTATTAAAAACGTGTGTTTTGCTTGTAATCCAACTGATTGATGGGCTTTAAGGGCAGAGATATGAATGTACTTACTCATACAGGGAAGTGGCTTTCTGCTTTTAACAATCAGAAAGAACAGAGGATAATAGAGCTTAGGCTCACTAATAGATCTTTTATCTGACTAAGATTGTAGTTAAACATTGCCCTTTTTATCAAACCTTAACTGATCTGACTTCTCAGAGTGTGACTATAAGTAGTGTCACTGTGACTCAGCAATTTGAACAAAGCCAAGGTTATTCTAATTTCATACCCAAACTCATCCAACAGTAAAGTCCCACAGACTATGAGTGAAAAATGTAAACAAAAGTACATGAAGTTATAAACTTAGGACAATGATTATTCAGATCATTAACTAGAGATTTTCTACTTAAATATCTGAAAGGTTTTCATAAGTCTTATAATTAGAAAAATAAATGGCATTGTAGAGATAGCTATTACTTGGCCACCAAAGTGATGGTTTGTGAGTGTACACAGAGAATCGCTGTATATGAAGGATACAAATGAGCTCATGTGCACTGACCCTTTCTAAACAGAATGGAGGCAACTACTACTGGAGCCAAAATTCAATGAAATCTGCTGAATAACATTACGTTAGATCACATATCAGGGCATTAGGTTCTTAATAGAGTTGACTGAGTGTGATGTTCATTGTTGAATTCTCTTTAGGATGTGTATGTGTTTGAAGAAGAGAAAAAAGGTGGAATCCATACTGATTATCTCACTCTATTTTAAAATTGAGACTGCAAAATATGTTGTCAGAATAAGTGATAATCCCACTCTTTTCTCACCAATCTCTTGACTTTAGTTCCTTGCAGATTTATATCATGTAAGCATGTTAAGATTTGCTAAGGTTTCTTCTACGATCTTTCCAGAAGCTAATTATACAAAATAGATCATGCACCCCTGTATAAATGGAGACTTCTCTAGTGGCTGGGCTGTTTTGCTTTCCTGATCGTCAGACAAGCTTTATTTACTGAAGCACTGAAATAGAGACTGTGAGCATTGTGTTACAAATTACTTAGTGGCAACATAGATCTGCTGCATCCTGGAGCTGGGGCAGTAAGCATGGCTTACAGAGGCAGTGAACATACCTCCACCATGTTGGACAGGGGGGAGCGAACAGGCAGTGCTGCAGAGTTGGCTCTAGCCAAGACCACTTAGTATTAAAAAAAAATAAGGTGCTCCTTACTCCAGAGTCTGATACAAGACCTCTAAATAGGTCACAGAGTTGGATAAATGTACATGGGCTTGAGAGAGAAAAAAAGAGTACAGACAGTCATAGATTGAATGAGTAAAGATAATTAAATATTAAAAAGTAAGTTATAGAGTAAAAAACCCCATGTAAAGATGGATTATACAGAGAGAGTCTGGATTGTATATATTATTATATTTTCTTTGAAATTTTTGACTACAGAGAGACATTTGATGGGGTCTGCTAAGTTAAACAAACATAAATATATTTAAGCTTTACAATTTGGTTCTAAGCATATATAGCTTTGGAAAAGAGGTTCTGCTTTTGTTTCCACAGATGTGAGAACCTGCGATTCCTTTCAGGCTAATGGGGTTTAATGGGACAAAATCCTTTGAAAGGTCTCTGTGAGCCCTAAAAATACTTTACCCAACAAACAGCAGGAAAGAGTTTGGAGAAAACTATGTCCAGATTTTTTTAAATATTGTTTAGAAATATTTGTTTTTCTTACTATGAAAAATGGTAAATTAGATATAGAACATTAGACTCACAAAGATAAGATAGATTATAGAGCATTTTCCTTAATTTGCCAAATGTGAATGGACCAAATATTGGAACTGTAATTCTTGTTTGATACCTATTTTTCTATATGTAATTTTACTATGGTAAACTTAAAACCTTATTTTTTAATTAGACAGAAAAGGGGAGATGATGTGGGATCCCCCTCTGTATGCTATGAATATGTTTTATTACCATTGCTTAATAAAGAAGCCACTTGGACCTATGGAAGGACAGAATAGAACAATTCAGGAAATACAAACAGAGAGAGAGAGAAAGAAAGAGTGTGAGAGAGAGAGAGCGAGTATGCTAAGTCAGAGAGACATTATGTAGCTGCCAAACAAGACAGATGCCACAGTCAGAAACTTACCCAATAAGTCACAGTTTCATGGTGATACACAGATTAATAGAAATGGGTTAATTTAAAATGTAAGAGATAATGAAAAGCCTGAGCTAATAAGTCATTTGGTGTTCTAATTAATATAATTTCTGTGTTATTATTCATGTCTGGGTGGCCAGGAAATGAAGAAGCAGTCTCCGTACATAACCATAAATTTACTAAAAGTCATTCTATTGATACTGTTTTGTCAGTAACAAGTATTTTGCCAAACAAAGAAATACTTCTTTGGTTTTACTCTAGGTCTCTGGGCTATCAGATTTCTGGTTCTTGGTCACCAAAAAGTTTTGGGTATGTTTTCTGTCTTGTAGAATGGACCTTGAGTCAAAAAAAACATTAGTTGGCTGCTCCACAGGTTGTGTGTTACTTCACTAGGAGAAGTAGGTCTATCTAAATTGCTTGTCTGATTTTGATGTCCGTTTGGTGAGTAACTATCAAAAAAAATCCATTTCTTTAAAGCTTTCCAATTTGGTAGAGTCATAGGGCTTTTCGTTTAATTGGTTGGTTTGGTTTGGTTTTTGGGAAGATTGGCTGGGGGTGATATGTATTTATTTATTGATTCATTCATTTATTTATTTTCTTCTCATACAGTACATCTCAAGCACAGTTTCTCCTCCCTCCACACCTTCCAGTAGGTTTTAAAGAATATACTTATGATTCTCTGCATTTTCTCAGTGTCTGTTATTATGTTATTGAAAGTTTTGGTAGGTATAACATCTGGGCTGCCAGCTTTGATCTCTTAGAATTTGCAGTACATGAGTTCAGGCCTTTTTGGGATTTAGACAATATTTATTGTTATTAATTAATCATTCTCAGGTTTCACCTTATCTGACCCAGACTTTG
Organism: Microtus agrestis; assembly: GCA_902806775.1. Classification (NCBI taxonomy): domain Eukaryota; kingdom Metazoa; phylum Chordata; class Mammalia; order Rodentia; family Cricetidae; genus Microtus; species Microtus agrestis. The sequence continues at coordinate 2,349,703 of CADCXT010006972.1, forward strand.
TAGTTAATGATTACACTTTTATCAATAGCTAATTGACCTCATTTCTCCTACTGTGATGATGAATAGTGTCATTGTGATTCAGCAGTTTGAGAAAAGCCAAGGTTATTCTAACTTTACCAAAAGAGATCCAACAGAAAAATCCCACAGAATGTGAGTACAGGATGTAAACAAAGTACATGAAGGTATCATATACTTAGGGTGATGATTATTCAGTTTATTAAGTAATGATTTTCACTTAAATCTCTAAAAGGTTTTTACAAGTCTTATATTTAGAAAAATAGATACTATAGCAGAGGCAGCTAATATTTGGCAACCAAAGTAATGGCTTATGAGTGTACACAGAGAATCAGTTTGTCCTTCATTGTTACTGGCTACAAGAAGCAAAAGTTCTCTTGTGCTTTGTTCTTTCTGGTCATTGTTAAACCCAGAAAATCACAGTACTGTATGAATAAATACATTTATACCTCTACCCTTAAAGTCCATCGATCATTTGGATTCTAAGAAAAACCCACTTTTTAATAATACAATCACAGAATATCCTAGCATGCTAAGAACCAGTAGATATTATCTGTTCTTTATACAGGTGACTGAGTGTGTTGTTCATTGTTGATTTCCCCTGAGGATGTGTATGTGTTTGCAGAAGTGGGAAAGGGTGGCAGCCATATTGACCATCTCACTCACTACACCAATGAGGCTGCAAAATATGTGTTTAGAATAAGTGATAATCCCTATAGTTTTTCTCATCAATCTCTGGATTTTATTTCCCTGCAGATTTAATCATGTAAGCATATTAATATTTGCCAAGCTTTCTTCTACAATCTTTCCAGAGGCTAATTAAGCAAAATATATCATGTGCCTCTGAAATTATGCATGTACTCCTATACATTCCTCTGTATCTTTGACAGACAAATTGTGCTCTTTGGCTGTAATGTACTTAAGTCATACTACCCACTTTTGCCTAAATGGCATAAAATTACAGCTATTTTCTGCTTTCATTTTAATCAACATCTCATAGAATGTATATGAGATTAGAATTACAGCCATATCAATTTTATTACTGCACTGAGATATGAAAAGACTTTGTTTTCACTAATTGGTTTTTTATTTCAACACAGCCTTTGAAAATGTTCTCCATTTCATTTTATATATTTGGAGACAGCATCTCAGTCTGTAACTCAGTCTACAGGCACAAGCATCAAAGACCTACTCATTCATACAACCTCAAGTCATATAAAAACATAAATCTAAAAATTATAATATATGTGCAAAGGAAGTGGTTCTGATCTGTATTGGTTCTGTGCTTGCTGCTTCATTCTCTGCGAACTGATATGATCCTTGCTCAGTTGATTTATAGGGCCTTGCTCTCCTGGTGTCCTCCATTCTCTCTGACTCTTACACTCTTTTTTCCTCCTCTTCCTTCAAGTTCCCTGAGCTCTAAGGGGAAGCATGCATTGGCGGAATCCTCTTTAGAACTGTCTGTTTCAAGCACCACCCCCCATCCATACCCCATCTCTCTGCATAATGTCTGGTTGTGGGTCTGTTCGTATCTGCTGCAGAAAGAGCGATATCTGACGATGACTACGCACTGATCTATGAGTACAGCAGAATATTACTGTGTTTCTCTTGACAGTGCTATTGGATTTTACCCTAGCAACTCTTGAGTCTAAGGGCAACTCATCCTACATAGTGCATTCCAGGCCAACCAGAGGTGGAAAGAAGGACCCTGTTGATTAGCCAGCCATCTTTTATGAGGCAGTCTTTTCTTTTTCAGTGGCTACACTGACCTCTTGTGGACAGTTTTTGATAATGTCCCAGTTCAGAGAAAAAACAACTGAGCTCTCCAGCAATGATAGATGTGATTCAGAGAAATTGACAAACGAAGGAACTGAATCAATCAATGACATAAAAAGATAGTAATTAGCTAGCAACTCTAGGTATAAACAACAAAATTTATAAGTCAAAAGTCAATCGTAACTTCATGCAGTTTGCAAAAGTAATGATATGATATAAAAATGGACATAAACATGGTGAATCACAATATTTAAAAAGAAAAACAAGATGGGTAATTGTGATTAGAAAATCATCAAACAAAGGAATTAGAGTATGAATCTTGGATGAAGATGAAGATGGGCCTAAAGTAAGGTGGCATCAATCCCTTGAATCTGTTTACTGACAATTCAGGACCACTTAGCTGACTACTGGGAGCTGTGGGAGTTGAAGATTAGCGAGGTAGAGGATTAGTGTTTCCGACAATGATCTTCATTCTTTTCCTTTAAGATTTATTTTATTTTAAATTATGTGTTTGGGTTTGTAAGTGCATTTGAATGCAGGCATCCAGAGAGGCCAGAGGCATCAGGTTCCCTGAAGCCAGAGTTACAGGCAGTTATAAATAGCTCAGTGTGGGTATGGGAATCAAACTTGGTCCATGCAAAGAGTGAATGCTCTTAATTACTAAGCTATCTTCCAGGCCTTGTTTATTATGCTTTATTATTTTTTCTCTTACTTTTAAATTCAAATTATTAGTTATATTTCCTACAATTAGTGAATGCACTCCTATAGTAATATCTTTTACCATTTATTAAAAATATAAAACTGGGGAATAGATATTAACGATTAAAACCTGACATAACTGTGAGACTACAACACACCACCTCCATCTACTTCTCAGCACAAAAACTGTGCAAACCCAAAGCCCTGCCTTTTTCTCTTCTAAGGGTCTTTCTTTCCCTTGTCCAGTATCTGCCAGGGAATTCCATATTAAATTTTGGCCACATGAATGTGAACCACACATCTCAAACCAATGCTCTACTCCAATTGGATACCAGACCCCAACACAGACAAAATTTTCATAACATTTCTCCCTTCTAAAAAAAAGAAGGCACAGTTATAACATAGAAAAACTATAAAGTCTAAATAGAAAGGAAGGCTATTAACCTTAACAAAAATGAAACTACATACAAGAACAATTATCAAGTAAGAAATATATTGAAACTATCCAGTCCATTTGTAACTGGCAAATTGAGAGATATTACTCCATTAGCTGTCCTCTCCTAAAGAACCCAAAGATTCTGACCTAAATACTTTCAGATATTATTAAGAAAAACTGTAACTGTAAGCAATCTACCCTTCAGCCTCATCAAAGGCCTGAGAAGGATAGAGTATTACCTGAGTAAGCAGGAACTGCAGAGCAAGCAACTTCCAACAATGCAAGAAATGACAGAAACAGCTGGCTGCCTGGACAGTTATCCAAGTTTCCTTTGTAACATTGGGGCTTCCAGCTTTGACCTAAAGGCCTAGAATATCTGACAGACTTTTCTAAGAACAAGGAGATTTTAAAGACTGTCCTAGCAGTCACTTTTTTGTGTCCTAGTCTGCCAGTTTGGACACCATATTATCAGCAGTCAAAGCAATGTCAATTTCTTGCTTAAATGGCTAGATTTTGCCACAAAGAAGCAAACTTCAATATGGAGGTTCTTTGATGCCCAGCATATTCTCTGATGTAGATCAGTCCTGCCCGGAGCAGATGTATCTCATTGTCATGAAAATCCTTAGGCTATTAAAGCATCTTAAATGCCATATTCTGTAGCTCTCTGAAGTGTTTGATGATCACCTATCAATCTAAAATATATCTCTGTATGATCTTGAAGACATACCTAATATGACTATAAATTTGATAGTTATGAGTGATTAACTATTAACCTATATTTATTTATTATCCTAAATAGCTTTCAAGAACTAAAAATTTAAATTACATAATTAAATGAGCTGCATAGGTACAATACTTTAAACAAAAATAGAAACATATATATAGTATAAGAAAACTAACCTTAAATTTGTATCAATATACCAAAATATATCAAACAAAACAGAAGCATATATACAGTTAACAAAAACAACTTTAAATTTGTATCAATATACAAAAATTCATACCAATGTAAAATTTTTTGAGACTGATAGTTATGTTCTGAATTAAATTAGATTCAATAATCTGCATGTTTTTTTCCACCATTCCTATCACTCCTTTTTCTTTTGGAAAGAGATCCCCGAGTCTAACCTCTTTTGAATAGTATTTTCTTGACCATGACCAGTAAAAACTTGCAACCAAGCCTTATAAACATTTACAAAAATTAATAATCCATTGAATGACCAAAAACCTTCCACCACACCTTTGGGAATGTGGGTGTCATGTTTTCTAAACTCTTTCCTACTGTCATGGGTACTGGCATCTTTAGGGAACCCTGAGAAAATTGAGATATGGTCAATTCCCAGGGAGTCCAGCTGTTGTCCAGTTTTGGTATGATAGGAAAATGCAAGGTGATGTGGGATTCCCCTCTGTATGCTATGAGTATGTTTTATTGCCATTGGTTAATAAAGAAGCTGTTTTTGGCCAATGGCTTCACAGAATTTAGTCAGGCTGGAAGAGAGAGAGAGAGAGAGAGAGAGAGAGAGAGAGAGAGAGAGAGAGGGAGGGAGGGAGGGAGGGAGGGAGGGGGAGGGAGGGAGGGAGGGAGGGAGGGAGAGAGAGAGAGAGAGAGAGAGAGAGAGAGAGAGAGAGAGAGAGAGAGAGAGAGAGTAGGCAGAATCAGAGAGACACCATGTAGCTGCAGGCAGAGAAAGACGCGCAAGCTCCAGTACTGGTAAACCACAAGCTTTGTATTAAAATATAAAATAATAGAAATGGGTTAATTTAAGATGTAAGAACTAGATAGTGTTGGGGACTGTAGGCTTCAACATAGAAACTATCTTTTCCTATCTGAACAGTTATGGAGGCACGAGAAATAACCAGACACAGTTTACACAGGCATCAAGGGAGGGCGTCCTAGGCTTCTCTGCATCTGAAGAGCTACCCGTGTTTATTATACAAAACATCTTTTATCCCCCTGGTAAACCAAGGTGGAAGCTCATTAATATTCTCTTTCCTGGGGACTAGGGCTTAGGGAAACACCTGCAATGTAGTCACTGGCTTTAGCAAACACCTAACCCCAGGCGATACACATTTTTAACAAAGGAGAAAGGAGCAATACTTCCTGGCTTTTGTTAGTTGGCTATCTTACTTGTTTGGCAGGGTTATATCTGCTTAGTGGCCAGTGTGCCTGCCTGTAAATTATTTCATATAAAATATGGGCCCACAAGATAGAAATACACTTAAGCTATTGACCAAATAGTATTGAAATTAACATAAATATTGTGTGATTATTTCAGATCTGGGCAGCCATGAACAAACGAGCAGTCACCGCCAAGAGCGAGGCTATCTGCAGTCCTGGTTCAAGTATTCTAATAGGCTGGATCATCTTAACTGTCCTGACATTTTTCAGTCCAAGGATGACCTTTGGATGACGTTTGACAACTTAGTGGTGTTACCACAATCCAGATAGAATCATCGTGGGGCCCCACCATCTTTTGGAGACTTCAAAGGTCACTGTCAGGAATTTTTATTATTCATTGCAGAAAACTTAAACATTTTTAATGTCATGTGCAGTAGATTTCGGAGAAGTTAAAAAACATAATCTATTAAATACACCCATAATATACGGTCTTAATTCCTAAAAACCTGTTTCAGACTAAAGCCTGAAATCATGTATAGGAAGCTACATGAAGACTAAGATTAGAATTGGTTATACGACCATTAACATCAAAACAAAAAGTTTAAATATATATATAAACATTATAATTTTGATATAATATGTATACCTTAATTAAAGTTTTAAATCGTCAAAATAAAACTGAGAGATCTGAGATTAGTGCTGTTGGGAGACAGCAGAATCCAGCTCTACTGACTTCCTGCCAGCGTTCAGGTTTTTGCTCAGTGTAGCAAAAAGGACTTGGAAAACTTCTAGTCTAAGATGTGACAGAATGAGCTCACACCCATTGGGTTCGAATCATGTTTTATTTTTTCTCGCCGGTACCAAAAGTCTACAACTTTTATACACCTACAGTCAGCAAGTCTTTGGCAACAGAGGTTGCCAGGCAATTTCCTCATGTCCACAAATAATTCCTAGCGGACAGGTAAGAGCCAAGGCAGCAACTTGTCAGTTACTATTATGGCTCAGGGAGGCCTCTGTGGCTTAGAGGAAAGTGATCATAAAAAGGAAAAACTAAGCAAAGAAAAAGCTAAGGATAAAAACAGAATTTCATATACTAGTCTATATTTAAACAGAGTGGCTAAATAAATAAACTAAAAGTCTCTGATTAATAAAACGCGAATAAAGCAAGACACAGGAGCGCCTTTTGGCTCCCAGTACCTCTGTGGAGCCCTGCAAAACAGTGAGTAACCATAGCAACCCAAGGACGGTAGGAGGAAACATACAGTGCTGATTCGTATCAACACATTCGCCAAACATAAAGTGGCAATAAAACCGTTTTAAGACTAAAGATTTGTCTTCTACCCTATGTGGTTAGGCCAAAGGAAATATCCTGTAATTTGTACAAAATGTGGGTCCTGACACCTCCTAGCAACTCGCCCCTGGCAGCACTCACTTCCCACGGATGTTTTGTGAGAAAGCCATGCCAGCTCCTAGAGATGTTAAATCACTTAATAACTTCCATCTGTTAGTTACACAAATCTTGGGGCTAAAGCATAAACAGTCTCCTAAGCTAAGATCTAGTATCAATAAACTGAGGTGAACGTATATAGGACGTGGTACTAGCCTTCCAGGTCGGAGCAGCAAGAGTGCAGCATCTCCCACAAGGAGAGGCAGGACAAGTTCAGGGCACTTCTTGGACTCTTTAATCTCAGGAAGGCTTTGATACAAGAAATCCAGAAGCGCTGCAATTTTGTCCTTGAGTATTATCTGTGAAAGTCCCGCTAGTCTATCTATACAAAGGCACCTCATGTGCCCAAATCATCCTGTCAGTGAGTTAATTGTAGCAAACAGGCTTTGAAGTGTTTTTAGTGCAGTGTGGGACAAAAGGTTTGACTGTCTTATTTTATTCACCAGAATTACACAGTTTGGGAGTAAGTCTTCCTACTATCAGTCCACGGGAATAATTTGCCTAACATATAAGGAACACACGGCTAAGCCTGTGGAAAAGTCCCAAAATTGTCCAGAAGGGAAGCACAGGAGAATTGCACTTAGAAATCTGAATGTTAAGCTCATCAGCTAGAAACTGTTAATCACCAAAAGCCATGATGAATATATACCCAAGGTAAAGGATATCTGGACAAACAACATAGGCATAGTTTCTCTCCAACCAGTAATACAATATCATAAAATTATTATATGATATATGTTTATCATGAAGTTACGATTTTGTCACAAAGAACCAAAACATTTTATTAACCATGGTAGGAAGTTTGTGTAAATTGCCATATATGTACATACTACAACATAAATATTTAATTAAACACTAGTAAATAATAACAAAACAGCCATTATAGGAGAAAATAAAATAACAAGGGAAAAATATTACACTTTCTATAAGATGAAAACCTGTAAATGAATCTATAATTTTCTGAATACTTCATAGGATATGCCTTCACTCCTGATTTTTAATTTTGCCGGAGGAAAATATTTAGAATGTTTGTTGGACAATGTGTGAATACAGTTTGTATGGATGACTGTGACGTTCAGTCTTTGATATTGCCATTTTTGTCTTCTGTATGTTTAACACCACCATTCTAAATAGGCATAGAAACACTTAAATTTTTATTCTCATCTTTTTTTATAAATGTTTCATAAGTGGTTATTCTACAACTACATTTTGTCATGAAGCAAATTCTTTTCAAGGAAATGGAAGACTTTGTCCAGACCTCTGGAGAGCATGGTGTCGTGGTCTTTTCTCTGGGGTCAATGGTCAGCAACGTGTCAGAAGACAAAGCAAAGGCAATCGCATGGGCCTTTGCCCAGATTCCACAAATGGTGAGGGAAAACATCCCATGGGAGGTGACTATATAATAAGTCTGTGGACGTCCTTAAAAGGTCTGATTATAGAAATGATGGCATGAAAGGTAAAGTTTTAAGGAAGCTCTAATTTCCCTTAGTCAAACATACATAAAAATTTATATTCACAACAAATGCTTCAATACTACAGGTGTTTTTGACTAGAGTGACTTGGATATCTATAATTTGACCACCGTGGACACATTCTGAAATGCTGGCATGATGATGGCATTGCTATCAAGTCTACGTAGACATAGACAAATTCTTCAGGGTTACTTGTTCTATTTGTTGATTACTTAAAGTCATTGCACTCATTAGATTATTAGGGATGAGTTAATTTGTATTTAGTATTTCTATCAGACTAACAGTAAACAGGTGTTGAAAAAGTTTAAAATGCTGCATGACTCTACATCCTAATTTTGAAACAGACTAATCTGATTAATTTTGTTCAGTGTGCAGTTGAGATGGCCAATTAAAGGAAGGGAGTCCGAGGCTCATCAACTGTCAATTAAAGTATACTTTGGGCTAATTGAGAGAAAAAATGCATTAAAAGAAAAACCTATGCTCTTGACTGGCCTGCCAGTATTTGTAGGAAAAATATCCAAGGGAAAGGTAGAGATAGGTGCTTCCATCACAGTGATGTCTGCATCATAAAAGATGAAACTCATGACTCTGCTCTTAACCAGTCAGAGTAAAGTCCTACCACTCAAGGAAGAAATAGGGAAAAAAGAAAGAGTCCAAAGGAATCTAAGATAAGATATAAAGTTTCAGATGACTCACTTCATAAAGCATAGTACAAAGTAATTTTCTATGGTTTAAATTTGAATGTTTTTGAGCATTTTAAATTTATAGTGGAACTGCCACCCTTTATTCACTTATATTAATTCTTTGATGTCATCCTGTAGTTGATTTTATCAGTCATGTAGCAAATCTGTTAACTGTGAGGCTAATGCTCCATTTTATGAGAGTTTCAACATTATCACCTATGGTAGGCCTCAGGTAGGGACTGACTTTTCTGTCAAAGAACAGTCTGACCTCTGCAGTAAAATCTTTGCAGTTCATCATAAGGACTGCATCCCTACAGTATGCACTAGTCAGTAGGCCATAAATCAGTGTCATTAGATTTGGAAATATTTTTCAATAATAGCACTTATGAATAGCAAATTATGTAGAAGAGATTGCTAAGAATCTTTGCAAAGATTAATATGGTCAGCAATACCCAAAAATTCATTCTTATTCAAGCCCCAAATAAGGTCATAGTTTTAGAACTCCCTGACAAACATCATAAAATGGAGCCTTTACTGCTTGTTTAACATCTATTTGCTACATTTAATAAATTTCTGAGGAAGAGAAGTGACTCAGTATGTTAACTCTTTTCAGTACATAGTGATCAGCTCAATCTGAATCCCCCAAACCCACATCAAGTCAGGCACAGTATTTTATGTGTCTGTAATACCAACACTCCTATCAAAGACAGAAGGCAAAAACAGGAGAATTCCCATGGCCCAGCAGAAGAAAAAAGTCAAATAAGAGATTCTGTCTTCAACAGGAGAGAAACCAGAAGGAACATTTGAAATTGTCTTCTTCATTCCACATTTACATTGGTGTTGAATGAGATTTTTGTTCCACCAGGTCCCACATTTGTTTAGTATTTGGTCTGGGGCTCCTGTTCTGCCTGGTTCCTTTTCCACCAACGCAGTAACATCTTGCTTCCTCTGTATCTGGATCACAACTGCAGATTGAAATGTTACTCTTCCCAGAATTCTCATTGTCCCACCTCTGCTTTCTGCCTGATTGCCGTTACCCTGCCTATACTTCCTGTCTGGCTACTGTCCAATCAACATTTTATTAAAATTAATACAAGTAACAAAATAAATGACCATTGTTCCACAGTACTCTCCCCCATTTAAAAAAAAAAACAAGAACTCTGAATCTAATATCCTTTGTTTAGCTTTTCTCCTGACCATTACCCATAACAGCCTGTAACCAAGATTCTAAAGAAAGAAAAATATCCACAGTCCATTTTGGGGAAATGTGGGTATAGTTTTCCAGGCTATTTCCTGCTGATAATATTATGGGGACCTAAAGAAAATTTAGAATTATGAGCAAGTCATGACTGGAGTATCCTATGAGGTTTGATTATCTCAGCCAGCAGTCTTGAATATGCTCTGGATGTAGAACTCAGACATCTAGGCCTATCATAGATTTCTCAGGGGGTCTTCCTTGTTAAAACATGAGTTTTCTAAACCTGGAATGAATCCACAGTCTCTCATTTCCCCTGGAAACAAAAGAAAAACCTATTCTCCAAAGTAACATACTTTTTGACTTCAATTTTGAAGTCAAGGTATTTTCAAAATATCTATTTTGGATTATTTCAGCATCATTTATAAACAAATACTTTTTAGCAGCTGTTGCTCCTTCCTCAGCATTCAAACAATTCAAAATGCATAATAACATACAGTATCTAGATTCTCTGTGTGCTTTCTATTTTTACATTGCTTTATTTTAAATTCTATTTCCTTTATATTTATTTTTAATTTTTGGATTTTTTGAGACAAGGTTTTTCTGTGTTTCTATGTCCTAGAACTTGCTATATACAAGCTCTTCTTGAACTCACAGGGATATGCCTGCCTCTGCCTTCCAAGTGTTGGATTAAAGGTGTGTGCCACCACACCATGAACTCACAGAGATCCTTCTGCCTCTGCCTCTCAAGTGTTGGGATTAAAGGTGTGCCACCATGTGCCACCATGCCCAACTACTCTCTTTTCTTCTTTTTATTTTAAGGACATTATTCTTTTTTTCTTTTCTCTCCCAAGCCTACATATATGTTTAAACAACCACCAACCATTTAGAAGCTTTCTTCATCTGAATCTATCTTTACTGAATATCTTTCTTTTTCTGATCATGTGAGTCTTCAGTTTGCTATGTGATATGGCTAGGATTAAAGCTGTATCTTTGACGACTGGATCCAGGCCATTCCTTAGCTTTCTGAGATTCCAGCCTAATTGCAGATGTATCTGCTGGAGTTATGCTTATTGCCACAACTCTATGGCATTTCAAGTTCCCTGCCACCGCCAAGAAGCATGCAGTCAACTTTTCATCAACACCGTTTAAGTGTTTTTGTAGCAGGACCTCTTAAAAGAGCTGCAAGGTTTTGCAGCTAAAGCTGAGTAAGGAAGCCTCTCTTAAATGAGACACATTTGCCTCTAGCAAACAGAGCCCACCTGAGAAAATGCTGCTGTCAATAAGCGGTGCTTAATTCTATTCTTTTCTTCCTAGAATTACTTCCCAAGCTCTCTCAGGCTTTCAGTGGATGCACTTGTCTACATGTTGAGCACCATTTGTTGACTGAGGTTTTGGGTCCACCAGGTCCCATATCTGTTTAGTCCTTGGTCTGGGGTTGTTGTTCTGCCTGGTTCCTTTTCCAGTGAGTCAGTCACATCTTGCTTCCTTTGTGTCTGGATCACAACTGCAGACTGAAACTTCCCTCTTCCCAGAATACTCATTGCCCTGTTTCTATTTACTACCTGGTTTCCATCACCTTACCTATACTTCCTACTGGCTACTGGTCAATCAAAATTTTATTAAAAATAATACAAGTAAGAGGATAAGAGACCATTGGCCCACAGCACCTTGGAACATTTAAACATATATCTACACACATAAATTGGCTCATATATACTCCATAGCATACAGAACACCCAGGAAGGAAAAGAGAGAATGAGATATAGACAAGAAAGAATTTTACAATCTCTATGACAATTCAAGCATGTGGATTCATGTTCAGAACTCTACATGCAATTTTTCCTGCCATTGGTGTTTAAGATTACATTAAGATTCTTATATTACATTAAGATTCTTAGAGTCCTAAAGTAAAATTGACTTATCATTAAAAGAAAGTGATTGCATACATTTGAACTCATGTGAATCAAAAACAAGAACAATAACTGAACAACGAAAAACAGACCAAACCTGAGCATGCAGAGGGAAGGTAAGTACATTATCCTACCCAAGCCATGAAACTATGGACAATTATTGGCTTGTGAGAGAGGAAGAGTATAGGCCCTGGTAAGTCAACCTTTCTCTACTGGAAGACCACACATTCAAGAATATTTGTAGAGCACAAATTGGTCTTGAAAGATTCTTTTTTTAAGGACACTGATTAGAGTGAATAGAGAAGGGGATGATTTAAGTAAGATTGGGTATGGAATAAATATTACATAAATATGTTATATGACCTCCCAAAGAAATAAAGAAAAAAATGTCTGTGTCACATGATGTGGTCATAGCCATTGTTTGGGCCACAGATGAAGTTCCAATGTGCAAATATTGCAGGCATATTCTGAGCCACTTAGTCTACCACAAAAGCTCTACAAAGAACATAAGTTTTTTGGTGAGTTGATACAGTAGTTTGAATATTTTTTTAAAAAAAACTATACTGTCACTGCTTCATATGCAATGATGCTTGGGAGAATGGGCCAGAAAATGAGGCAAGAATCAAAGTCATATGATTGTTGACATTGGGCCCTCCCCTGGTTTACTGATTGAGCAAGGAAAAAAAGGGCATAAGCCTGGAGCTCATTGATTCTAAACTTTCAGTTGTAGGAGTGTTTACATTGCTTCTTCAAGTGACCACTTTGCTAACATTTGTTTTTGTATTGCACAGATTTCTATACCAGCTAATTTTGCACTGTTTGTAGATCCATACATTTCTAATGAATGTAGAAAGAGCAGCGGGCAGGACTGCTTTTCGTCCCGCCCAGCTCCACACAGCTAGCTTAGTCCTGGAAATAACAACACACAAATTATATTCTTTTAAACACTGCTAGGCCCATTAGCTCTAGCCTCTTGCTGGCTAATTCTCACATCTTGATTAACCCATTTCTAATCATCTGTGTAGCACCACGAGGTGGTGGCTTTCCAGGAAGGATTTTAACCTGCGTCCATCTTGGATAGGAGAGCTATGGCATGTGCCTCACTCAGCTTTCTTTCTCCCAGAATTGTGTTCTGTCTTCCCCGCCTACCTATGTTCTGACCTATCAGGCCAAGCAGTTTTCTTTATTAATTAATCAATGAAAGCAACAGATAGAAAGAAGATCCACCTACATCATTTCCCCTTTTTCTGTTTAAACAAAAAAGAAAGGCTTTAACTTTAACATAGTAAAATTACATATAACAAAAGTTATCAAGCAAGAATTACAGTTACAATATTTATATCTATTTTATCTTTTATCATAACAATGAAAAACTATAGCTATCTATCTATTAATGAACTTCAGAAAATCCATCACCTACCAATACCTCAAGATAGGCATGGGACTTCAAGTGCTCCCCTATCCATTCTTGGATATGGCTTGTTTAATCTTGTGTAGGTCTTCTGAATCCAGCCACAGTCACTGTGATTCATATGTGCAATGGTTCTGGATGTCCAGAGAATATTGTTCTGCACAGGGGTCCACTACTTCTGGCCCTTACACCTGTGTTGTGTAATCTCACCATATCCTTCCATACTTCGTCTACTTTAGGAATATTTTATCTTTTTTATTGTTCTTTTTACATTCTTAATCTTGCATGTCCAAGGAGCGTAGAAATAGTAGACCTTCCTAGTCATAAACATAAAGCATACACAAAAAATTATACAAGTGCATTTTTCATATTTTATATAAGTTGATATTAATTTTCCTTCTTTCAACTATAAGGAGAATGCTGTGTGGTTGTCAAACATTCACCATGACCAGCCCATGAAACCCCTGGACAGAGTCATCTTCTGGATTAAGTTTGTCATGTGCCACAAAGGGGCCAAGCACCTGAGGCCACTTGCACACAACCTCACCTGGTACCAGTACCACTCTCTGGATGTGATTGGATTCCTACTGGCCTATGTGGCAGCCATAGCTTTTCTTTCCATAAAATCCTTCTTATTCATTTATCCAAAGTTTGTAAAGATTGGAAAGAAAACAAAGAGTGAGTAGAGCTCATTGAGAATGCAATGAACTGCATTTCAGCATCACTCTAGTTTATGAACAGCCTTCTGAACATTCACTGATTACTCTATTAAGGCATGTCTTCATTAGAGGGGAAGGGAGAAATAATGCAATTATATTATAATCTCACAAGATAAAAGACATAATGAAAAAAGCTGAGCAAATGATAAGGAACAACCTAGTCAGCAGATTTCCTCCATTGTATCAGCTTCAGTTCTGCCTCCTGAGCCCTGTATTGACCCCCTGTTCTACTTTTCCTCAGTAATTAACAGGGACTTATGAGATAAAATAAACCCTCTTGTACAACAAATATAAATGAAAAATTTAAAAATTAAAACTAAGGAGAGGCCTGGGCCTGAGACAGGGCATGCAGCATTATGATGAGCAAATATGTGGTAGAGAGGTGAGACAGAAAGGGAAGTGGGAGCAGTTTGTTCTCTGTGAAGACAAGTGGGACTGTAGAAGTGAAGACAACAAGGAATGGCCAGATGTGAGCGGCCTGCACTGCTACCAGAGGCCATGGTGTTATCTGGACCTGTGCTGCTGCAGAGGACCATGTCTGAGTTCATGGCTCTTCTGTAGCAGGGGTCTGTGACAATGTCCATGCAATACGGACCTCCTTGGTCTTGGCTCTCATCTGAGGCCATGATGTTGTCTGAGTACGGTACTGAGCTGATCCAGCCCCTCACCAGCCACCACACAGTAGCACCAGCAGAAATACAAGTACAGAAAGTCTGGTCCTGTTCCTTCCCTGGGCAGTGTGAGAGAGATGGCCCCAATGGTGTGGGCGTGGGAGAAATAGACCCACCAATTGCTGGCTACAGGCCTAGGGTGAGCTCACCCTGAAAGAAGTTGTGGATGAGCATGGCCTCATGACTTACTGTGGGAGATCTGCTTTTGCCTGCTCATATTGGCAGTGCCAGAAATTTGGCACTGGTGGCATGGGTGTGGAACAGCTAGCCCTGATTGTGTGGGTACAGGAAAATCAGCCTCACCCCTCCCCTGGGCATCATGAGACAGCTAGCCTTGGTGAACAACTCAGCTAACACTCAAACCCAAATCCAAGGATTTGAGCTGGTCCCTCCAGCACCTGCCACATCTATGAACTGTTGCAGTTCAAGGGGCAGGTCTTGCAGAACCAAATTTGCAGGATCTCCATGACACAGGGCAGCAATAAAGTAGTTCAGCGGAGTCTCATTGAGGATCCAGCCCTGATAGTGTAGTAGATCCCAGAGGCCTTGAACCAGTCCAATGACTCATTGCAGCACAAGTAAAGCTGTTTGTTTCAAGAGTACACCATGTGACACACCGTGAGACACTGCACCTTCTATCAGAAGACTTTTTTGTAATTTTTATTTTCTATTGTCTTTTGGGGAGGGAAGTTACAAGGGTGGAAGGAAGATATGGAAGGACTGGAAAATGAGTAGGAATGGAGTATATAATGAAATTCACAAACAATCAAAAATGTGGGAAATATATTTACAAATAAATAACCTTTATTCTTTTATGAAATATTAATGTGAAAAAACTTTACACAAGTAATGATCTCATCTTGAAAGCACTTCTCATAGTCATATGAGTAGTGATTATAGCTTGGTGTTGTGTAACTAAATGTATATGAGGGAGTTAGTTCAATAATTAATTAAAACAAAATCTGAAAAAATCCATGCATCTTATCATAATATACTACTGGTGAATACCTCAGAACAGGAAAGACAGACAATATTAAGAGGAGTTGAAGTAAAAAAAATGAGATTGTGTTGTTCGTGTGAGAGGTCCTTCTGTCTATGTGTTGCTTTTATTGGTAAAGAAACTGCCTTGGCCTTTTGATAGGGCAGAACTTAGGTAGGTGGGGAAAACTGGATTGAATGCTGGGAGAAGGAAGGGAGAGACAAAGGAACCACCACCAGAATAAGAAATGCCAAAACTTTGCTGGTAAGGCACCTGTCACCTGGAAATTCACCGGTTAATGGAGATGGAATAAATTTTTAAGATGGAAGAGTTAGCCAATAAGAAGCTAGAGATAATTGGCCAAACAGTGATTTAATTAATACAATTCCTGTGTGATTATTTTGGGTCTAAGATAACCAGGCAGCCAGGATGAACAACTCCTCCTACAAAAGGTAGTATAAGATGCAAATGTAGTCTTTTATTTTTGTTTTACCTGTTAATTTTACTTTCATTTTTGTTTGCTTTTATTAATTTTTTTCATTTATTTTCCATACAAACCATAGTTTCCCCTCCCGTCTGTTCTCCCATTCCCTCCATTCACCTCCCAATGACCCTCCATCAGTGTCTCCTCCATTAAAAGGGGCAGGTCCCCCATGGGAGTCAACATAGCATGGCATGTCAAGTTGAGACAGGACCAACATCCTCCCCCTCCATCAAAGCTGGGCAATGCATTACAATTAGAAAATGGGTTTCAACAAGCCAGCCCATGCATCAGGGATAGGTCCTTGTCCCTCTACTAGGCAACTCCAAAACAAAACAAGCTACACAATAGTCAACCACATACAGAGGACCTAGGTTGTTCCAATGCAGGCTCCATAGCTGTTGGTCCAGAGTCATGAGCACCCACTAGCTCATGCCTGCTATCTCTATGGGCTACCCTACCATGATCTTGAACCCCCTGTCTCCTAGGAAAATGCTGAATGAGGCAAAGAAACTTCTATGTTTTATTAATTTGGAAATACACTATCTGGCAAAAATCCTTCCTCAGTTAACATTTATTCAAAAAACAAAATTTAGGGTTAAGTTTGAATGTTGCTCTCAAAATTGCGCTTTGCTCTTCAGCTGTACCATTTTGAATTAGGTAAGCAATCAGAGTGAGGATGTAGAGAGAATGGCCAGTGGGTTATAAGGAGCTCAGCAATTAGGATGTCCACACAAGATTTGTCTTTTGAAAATACTCGGTTTTTCCACAACAAATGTTTTTTATAATATCACGTAAATATTATGTTAATAAAAATTTAACAGACACCTACCAAGCAGGGAACAGTTTCCAGTCAGAAAATGCTGCTGCAGGGTTCCTTTGGGGAATCTCCTCCCATGAGGATGCTTAGGAAACTATGAATGGTCTTCACTCATGCCATGGTGAAGTCCTTCAGCTGTGTCAGGCCACCATAGGAAGAGGTCCAGAAAGTCTCTGAGAGCACAAGAGAGAACATGTGAGCTTAGCAATAGTGCCTGAAGTTCGATGGTAACCAAAGCTAGGGTCACACACCGAGTCTAGTTTCAAAGTCTTCAACACAAAGGCTTGAGGCACTGCTTCTCAGGAGGATCACGATATGTGATCCACACAACATGACCATATTTGTACTGTTCTCATATTGGAACAGTCAGGTCCATATGCTTCTTAAAGAACTATACAAGGAGAAATGTGGACAGAATATACTCTGAGTCCAGGTACCTATGCAGTCACGTATCTTTAAAGCACCAAAAATCAGCTGCATAGGAAAAGATATCTTTGTCTGAAGATAGAAGATGTAAGAGAAAGAGTAAAAGCAAAAAGTAAAATCTAAGCAAGCCATAAGGTCTATTACAGTAGCAAAGCTCATACAGTACTTTAGGAAACTATAATAACGTGTATCACAGAACCTCAATCTCTGACAATGAAGTTTGTACATTATAAATGATAAAAAGTGTTTTGACTTAATATTGGACATTGCATTTTAACATAGATTTGGAAAGTTAACATGTTTTGAGATGGTGTGTCTAGAGCTGACTGAGAAAATTTTGTTGAGTCATGTTACTAGATATTAACCTTTAGATTACTGCCCTAGTGATGTACTAAGATTTAATACCTGCATCACAATTCTGTGTTAATTGCTTTGTGTTTCTGATTAGAGCTCACAGTTCTGAGAAGTCAAGTGGAATTCATGTATTTCTACAGAAGTATGAGAAGTTGACCTGAGGATATTTTAAATCCATTGATTCTATTTTATGCTCTTATGTATATACAAATTCCCTGTTGGGTAATTTACTCAACTGAGCTGAAAATTTAACACTACTGAGGATTATTTTCAGATGTACTTCTTGCTCCCTTCTTCATCTCTCTCTATTTCTTTATCTCTCTTTCATTCTCTCTCTCTCTCTCTCTCTCTCTCTCTCTCTCTCTCTCTCTCTCTCTCTCTCTCTCTCTCTCTTTGTCTCCCTCTCTGTCTCTCTCTATCTCTATCATTGCAGACATCCACAAATCACAAAGTAGAATTTTAGTGGCTTCTTTTCTATTAGCTCTTGTATGTTAAGTATTGACTATTCAATATTCATGAAGACCCTCTGTCCGGTTAGGGACTTCTAACAAGATCTTGACATTCTGTATCACCTTAAAGGTAAATTTAAGCTAGCTCCATGCCAAGGGCTGATCTGTGGTCCCATTCTGGTATTAGTAAATGTAATCACTTGCTTACTTGTCTGATGATTTAGGATTTAGTTTCCAACTTCCTGACCTATGCCAGAACTTGTAGATGTAGACTGCTCATTCATTTCCTGGGTGTGCATATCCGAAATAATCACACAGAAACTCTATTAATTGCAATACTGTGACTAATAGCTTAAGTGTATTTCTAGCTAGCTCTTACATATTAAACTAACCAATTTCTATTATTTTCTATTTCACCATGAGGCTCATGGTTTACTAATAAAGGTTTTGGTGTTTGTCTCCTTTTGGTGGCTACATGACTTCTCTGACTCTGCCTTATTTTCTCTTCTATCTCTGCTTGGAATTTGTGCCTTGCTCTATTCTTCCATGTCACAGACCCAAGAAGCTTCTTTATTCATTAACCCACAAAAACAACACATACACAGAAGAACTTCCCACACCAAGAACTAGATTCTTTTTATTGATGTAAGATTATGTACATGTAGTTTTGTGGATTCTTTGAGTTTATATTGTGCCATGTCTATTACTACTCTAAACAAATGGTCAAGGGTGCTTTCCACATTTAAATTCAGAGTCAATCTTACACATGTCAACTACCATTTATTCATTATCAAAATAAGAAATTTAATTTTAAAAGAGTTCCCCTTTTTTCTTGAGGATCACGGGATGTGATCCACAATTTGATCATATTTGTACTGCTTGCATATTGGAACACTCATGTCCATATGCTTCTTAAAGAACTGTACAGAGAGAAATGTGGACAGAATATACTCTGAGTCCAGCTAGCTATGCAGCCACATGCCTAAAAGACACCAAATATCAGCTGCATGGGGAAGGATAGCTGTATGTTTATCTGAAGTTGGAAGATGTAAGAGAAAGAATAAAAGCAAAAAGTAAAATAAAAGCAAGTCATAAAGCCTATTACAGTAGCAAAGTACAGTCAATACTTTAGGAAGCTGTAAGATAGTGTATCATAAAACCTCATGGTACAATGTTCACTTTGAGTAACAGAAGACATTTTGGACTTTGATCTTTTAAACATTGCTGGGACTGTTAACCGTGGCAGATTTTCAATGTCTCAATGAATTCATTTCAGTTTATGACCCTATGATATCAAAGAGTAAAGTGTTTTCTTGGAAATTAGTTGGTAGAATTTTAAGTCAGTGGGGAAAGGTGCACATAGAATAGAAAATATTGACTATCTATTTGAAAGGATCTAAAATAGCTTAGTAGTTAAGTTTCCAAGCACTTACTAGATTAAGAAGATAATTGAGGTAGGAAAACTGTTGCTTTGACTTTGTTATTTAAAAATTATTTTATTTTCTTTGTTTGCTTATTTATTTTGATTTTCACAGGATAAATCTGGCACAGGCCTAACGCAGGCAGTTGCAGCTGCTGGTAGGTAATGACTACACAGGCTGGCTGAGTTAAGGCCAGAGGCAATTTATAGCCTTCCTCCCTATGTATGGGGTCACAATATTTGTATTTCCTCTTCTATGATGTTACTTCAGCCACAGATATGGTTGTATAAATTCAGTGTCTTGAGATTACCATTCAACTGCCAATCATTCTCAATATTGAGCAGACATGTTTCATTTATTTAGTTTTTCATTGCAAAGAGGGGCTTCTCTGACTAAGGTTGAGAGTAACATTTGTTCATGTACCGAGGGCAGTAAGCAGTTATTCTTTGCTATGAGAAGAAGAGTATGAAGAAATGTAATTTTTTTTTGCTGTGGAGCAAAAAAGGGAAAATTGTGGGCTTCATTGCTTGTAATAAGAATTTTTGTAGGCTACCAGACCCAAATAATCACAGAGAGAAGTCTTATTAATTATGAAAGCTTGGACTTTAGCTTAGGCTTCTCTCAACTAGCTCATAACTTAAATCAGTCCATTTATATTAGTCTATACTCTTTCACAAGGCATTACCTCTCTTCCATCTTGCACCTATTGTTTTCTCTCCATCTCTCCTGATCTTTCCCTTATACCTTATTTTTCTCCTCCTGCTTCCTCTCTGCCTGGAAGTCCCATCTATACCTCCTGCCTAGCTATTGACCATCCAGCACTTTATTAAATCCATCACTGCAATATATCTTCACACAATGTATAAATACCCCCCAAATTTCCCTATGAGCATCAGCAATACGTGAATGGTAGGAAGTACATCATATGTGCACTTCTACATTTCAAGTAGTTATTTATCAAAATTTAGGGGGGTGGGGGATTACAGCACCTTGTATGTTAGAAGCAATTGGGGTATATGTTTTATATATACATACCAAAGAAATAATACTAATGTCAAGTGTTTACTATCTGACTTAATTTCTGTGTGTACTACTTAATCCTAACTTCATTTTCTGACTTAAAGGGTTGATACAAGCTGCCACACAGGCTGGATGGGCTCTCTTATACACAATTCTAAGAGGACTCAAATTATGTATTGAAAATTATTAGGTAGGGATAAAAAACAGGGGCTCAAAAGAAGGTCCAAAGTTAAATAATCCTTCAGCAAGAGTTTAAAAGTGGCAGATAGTTGAGTATCAGAAAACATTTCAGTCACTTCAGTGAGATGATTCAGTCCCACAAGGCAAAGGGATGAATCTACTCCTCAATGTTTATGAGATGGAGTTTCTTCACTAACAGACTTATTAATATGTGAGCAGTACAACGTGGAAGAGGTAGAGGAGAGGGGCATATGTAACAGAGCCTACAGGGCACAGCTTACTCTTTGAGTAGGGCATTGGGAATGGTTATACTGTGGCCTGTACGGCATAAATATAATCAGGCTTGTGTGGAAACTCCTTCAGCCAATAGATTTGACTATTTTATTTTCATCTGCAACACAGGTTGTCCTTGGATCTGGGCAATAAGGAGGACAGTGTGGATTACTGCCCTATTTTGAGTCTTCTTGGTTTAGGTCTTGAAGGGGCTATACACCCTCACAATGTCCATTTAAGGATGATACATTAATTTAAAACAAATAAATAACTTAAACTTTATCTAACTGTACTAAGTCCCTCAACAATATTAAAGATTCCTTTACAATGCAGAACAGTTGTGATACATGCCTTTAATCCAAACACCCAGAGGGCAGAGGTACGTAAATCTCTTTGCATTTGAGGCCAGCCTGGTCTGCAGAGAGAGTTCCAGGCCAGCCTCCAAAGATACATAGAGAAACCCTGTCTCAAAACCAAAACAAAAAAAAATTCCTTTTTAAGACATAGTTCATCTTTTCACTTTTTATATCAATTATGGTTTCTACTACACATGCATATTCCAAGTTATTTGCAATGTTTTATTCATGATTTTGTGACTTTAGAAGCAAAAGATGAAGCTGAAAAGTAGTTGCTTATTCAAATTAGCCCAGCACATAGTTGGTATAAGCAGGAAGATCAGAATATTAGAGTCAGGAAGTCTGCATAGCTAGAGGAACTGGAAAAGATGGGTTCAAGACAAGGTTCAAAGTTTTATCATCCTTCAGGCAAAAAAAAAATCTTTATTTAAACAATGGCTTACAGACATCACAGTCAAATAGGGTCCTCAGTAAGATGATTCAGTTTCAAGTGAAGAGAGATATCTTCTCCTAAAAGGCTATAAGGTTTATGAGGTTATCTTGGATGGTTTATATGAGACAGTCTCAAAAGAAAGAAGAGGTGGAGGTGAGGAGAAGAAGGAAGCAGAGGAAGAGGAGGCCCATTACCATTTTGAATAGAATTTACTAGTCCAAACATGAGAATAATTTGCTAGAGGGACTTAATTCCTCTATCATTTTCTCAGTTACTGTAGGAAATTTCTCTGATAAGCTTGAGAACATGTCTCTGAATACTAATAAAATTTAAAATAACTTCTTGTTTTAAACATTTGAGTAGTTTATTTGCCACCCTTAAATGAAAGTCACCTTCTAATATTTAGTATCTTTTTATGTATTCTGTTCTCATCCTTTATTATCACCTGACTGATAACAGATATAATCCTTTAAACAGTCAGTCCTTTGTGGCTCTTTCTCATAGGCCCTTATTAGATATGCTAGGGTAGCCATATGTTGATATGTCTCTTTATGTAGGTGTTTAAACACTGTTATCAACATATTTTACTATACTAAAGCAATTCTGTGGTTGTTCTACTTCAATTAAATGTTAAAGTTTGTATTATCTGGCCTCATGGAATTTTGAAAATTAGAGCTCACTGCACAACTTGAAGGCAGCTTGACAGGTTGGGATATGTCTCTACAAAGCAGCTCAGTTGTCCTGAAACTCTTCCAGACAGCTTAGATGGTCTGTTCCTCTTCCAGGTTATTAATCTTGTAAGAGAGAATATCGTAGCAGCTCTTACTGCATATACACGTATATAAATATAGAGGGTCAAGAGAATCTAGTTGGTCTCAGGGAGCTCCTCACATGTTTTGAGTGGTTTACTTTCTAGAAGCTGTCTTATAGGATAGGATGTTTCAATATTCCTCAGAACATCCTGATTCTTGTAGGATAGAATGCTTTTCCTCTCTTAAGGCATTCTGGATCTCAAGGAACTTCCCTAAAAGATGGAAGGTTTTATTTCAGAGAAAATTGCCACACAAAGGTTTCACAATTACTCTTCATTAAAACGGGATGACAAGTGAAAGAGGGGCACAAATGGTCAGGGTAAAAAGCGGGAAGATGAGCATGATAGAGGCCCATCCCTGTAAGTCTGTTTTCTTCTGATAAATAACACAGGTCTATTATCATAAATTCACTTTATTCTCAAAGAGCACCCCATATGTCTGTATAACCTAAAACAAGGAGCACTGTGTCCAAAACAGACTTATCAAAGAAAAAAATGTTATAGCAGTTCCTCTCACAAATTTCACAAATATAATTTGTGGATTGAAAATAAATGAACAATCTAACTCAAATTATTCTCTCTGAGCTTGGTTTTTAACATTTACTATCTGTATGAATAACTATTGTTTGGAACTTTGTACAAATAACATTTGCTGTTCCTTGTATATTGTCAGCTAGCAAGATAAGGTGATGGTTTATTGCACAAGAGTGAAGTCACACCTTTGGAACCAATGTGCTTCTGGTCAGAATCCAAGGTCTGTAACAGTTGCTTGACAGTTAAGTCTGATCAATGACTAGTCCATCTGCTCTCTAGGGATGTGAATTATGAAAATACTAACATTTTGTTTCTCATGTTATAGGGAGTGTTTCTGAGAAAGAACTGTTCAACCTGAGACTTTTTCATGACAGTGAGACTCATCTGCTCTTGGCAGCACAAATCTACTTCAAGAGGAAGATGGGCATTGAAGACACTCCTTATGGAGTTGGTCTTGCCATTTTGGCAAGAAACCGCTTTGGCCTGGACTGCTTGATCTTATGCTGTACATGCAGGACCCACAGAAAAATGACTGCTGAAGTTGCCTAAATAAGGTGAGACAGTTCTCCCGGGTTCCTGCTTCATGAAAGAGTCTGCCAGACATTCTACAGGAACAGAAGAAAGTGACTGACAAACTGCCAATATAGGTGGAACTATGTTTGGAATCTCCTGCTTCATGAAAAAGTCTGCCAGATACTATGGGCCTGTAGGCTGAAGATGGATACTCCAATGATGCAGAAGAACTTTAGGCAACTGTCAGGCAGTGAGATGTCTCTCTCAATTCTAGAGTTTTAGAAGTTGCTTAAAATGCACTTCCTGTTAACTTAGGTAATATGATATCCTTCTGGAGTCTTTGGTGGAGTTAAAGAATACATAGTTATAAATATAAGTTTCCTTAGTTATGATAAAATATAAAGTAGATATAAATATTGTAACTATAATTCTTGCTTGATACCTGTTTTATTATATGTAGTTTTACTATGTTAAAGTTAAAACCTTTCTTTACATTTAAACAGAAAAGGAGAAATGGTGTGGAAAGTCCTTCTGTATATGTGTTCTTTTTATTGGTTAAAGAATAAAAAGGTGCAGAGGCAGGTGGATCTCTGTGAGTTCGAGACCAGCCTGGTCTACAAGAGCTAGTTCCAGGACAGGCTCCAAAACCACAGAGAAACCCTGTCTCGAAAGACCAAAAAAAAAAAAAAAGGCTGCTTCTGGACAATGACTTAACAGAATATAGCCAGGTTGGAAGAGATATATAAAAGAAGAAGGCGGAGACAGAAAGAAGCCATGTAACCTCTGCTGGGGACAGATATGTTGGGATCTTGCCAGTAAGCCACAGCCAAAGGAAATACACAGATTAACAGAATTGGGCTAACCAGTAATATAAAAACTAGGAAGCAATATGGTTAAGTTATTGGCCTAGCAGTGATTTAAATAATATAGCTTCTGAGTGATTATTTGGGGAGTCTGGATAGCCTCCCAAACAAAAAAGCAGCCTACTACAACAAAACTCTTTTTGGGTCCAAATGAATCAGGCTAACTTAGTGCTTCATGAGAGTGTAAGAGTTTCAACAAAGGTCAAACCAATCAGGCTAGAATTGGTGACAGCTACCTAGCATAAGTAATGGGAGTACTTTTCTGCTTCTTCAGACCTTTCTGGGAAAAGACCCTCATGCCAGACTCCCTGACAATTGTCTTGTGGTTGATGCTATAATATTGCTTCATCAGTCCTCAGATAAGTAAGCAGAAACTTAAAATTGATACCTGGGCAACAATGGGAAGAAAAGGCATACCGCTTTATTCCTAAAGGCTCTCTACAGTTTGAGCCAATTGGGATACAAAGTGTTACTTCCTATGGCAATCTGGCGGTGACACAGCCCATTGCCTTGTAGTAAGACTGAATAAACAGAGTTGCTAATGCAGTTATCCAGCTACTTCACAGAACCCTCTTATGCAGAGTCCCAAGATGGTGATATGGAACAGGAATGAGTGGGTATATGCTGTTGAGTGGATTTTTCAAGGCAAATCTTCAATGTGATAACATAATAATTCCTATAAATTGATTCAGAACTGGTCTTAGCCTATTGCTATTTCTATTGTTGTGAAGAGACACTATGACCATGAAACCCTTATATAGAAAAACACTCATTTACTGTTCAGTGGTTTAGTCCATTATCATCATGGTGGAACAAGGTAGCATGCAGGCAGAGATGGTGCTGAGAAGTAAATGAGAGTCCTACATCTTGCAGTCAACAGGACCACTGCACATATGTAACCCGAAGATTATATAATATTGCATTTCTTAATTAAGTCAACTTAATAAATGAAACTAGCCATCATGATTATAAAATCAATACATTTGACTTGCTCTGTGGACAATTCACAACATGCTGATACAAAATTTCTAAAACAATAAGACAACATATGACTAAATGAAAAACAAACATAATAAACTAAAATTAACATATTTTTATAAATAATATGATAAATTTGAAATGAAAAATTGAATTAATCATATCAACAAAGAAAGTCAGCAGATGCAATATGGGATTAAGCTATTATCATAACTTATATAATATAACTGACATAACCAATGCTGATAGCAGATTTCACAAGTAGTTGTAGGATATATATTCTACTATCAGAACATGGTACATACTCCAGAATCTATCAATCATAAATTAGGCTCACAAAACAATCCTCAACAAGTTTTGAGGAACCTACACATTTAGTCTCTCACTATGTAAAATCTTTTGCAGTTTCAACAAAATGACCACTCTCACTTTCTTTTGTGAAACCTTGGTGGTTTGCCAGCCAGAAGAATGATGATAGATGAAACAGAACCTTGTGAGGTTGGAAGTGTTCTATGTGGCCTCCACAGATTCCATACAGGCTGTATAGCTTCTCAAGCAAATACCAGAAGTTTAGAGCTCAGGTCTTCTGAATTCTAACCTCTGTTGCAGCTAGAGGTTTCTGGTGTTGCAAAAACATTGTCTTTCCTTTGGTAGCAATTCAAGTTATGAATATCTCTCCATATAAAATTCTTTCTAAATCTTCACTTACTTCTTCTAATATTGTATAGTGTGTGGATATGTGTTTGACATTAGGCTGCCATATAATCTTCAGAGGAGTACGTTAAACAGACCATTCTTTAATGATCAGTGTAACTAAATAAAACTGCACACTATAGAGACTTGGGTCTTTCCTTCCTTCCCTCACTTTCTTCCTCCCTCTGTCGCTCCTTCCTTCCTTTCTTCCTTTCCTTCTCCTTTTAATTGTAATTTCTATTTCCTCATCTATATTTTCTTACAATGCTGCTCTAACGGTTAGAGAGATACATTGGTGAGGTGACACAAATTGTAGCCTCTGAAAAACACTTAATGCTGATTTTCTAGGAAGCAAAAGTCCTCTAAAGACAATGCATAAACAATTAGCCCCACAAAATAAGGATGGTATGAGTGTCTCTGTTCCTTGGAACTGCCACATTCTTTGTGTTCAAGGACATTGGTGCTATTTAAATGAGTAAGTTGATTTCAGTGTTCGGATTCCATATTTGCATTTAAAAGTAGGTCAGATGTGAAGCAGTCTCTAAATATCTTCCACCAAATGACATATTCCATTACTTTTGTATTTAGTGTTACTCAAGTTCTCAGAACAAAGATAAAACACTGTCAGATTCTTCACTAGAATACAATGTAAAGGCTACTAACACCGACCCTGATGAAATCTTTTATATCTGCAAAAACTTCATGAAGCCAGCCTACACTTTCCACACTTTGTTTTTTCAATTTCTGGTCTTCTAGAATCCAATCCAAATGGCCCACAGAATTTGCGTACAGAATTCTAGAGTCTTGCATTCTCACATATCCATATTTTCCATATTTCTTTGAAAAATTATTAGAAAAAGACTTATGTGCCCTAAAGCTAGGTTATCATGGTAATGAGCCCATCATCATCATTAATTCCCTATATTGGCTACTATTCTCATTATCATATCTAAACAACCTACAAAAGAGTCAATTTAGAAGGGGAAGGGTTTACTTGTACAGGCATTTCCAAAGAATATTCACCTTTTAGTTACACAATATAAAGGGAATAGCTGTCAAAGCTCTCACCAACATGAACATTCTTATGGATTCAATGACATGTTAGACAAAAATTGCTCAAAATATAAGCCAACAGAAACCGTTTCTCCTACAACTTGCTTTTTGTCAGGCCCAAACCTAATGGTGACAAAGTAACTAATGAGTGGATCTTATTTTTAAATAATAAAGACCTCTCAATAATGCCTTTTACTGTGTTTAGGTAACTGTGTGACCATCATCCCAGGGGAGTGTTTTAGTAGTGTCTGAACAGCATCTTCAGCTATAGTAGTAGATGTTTCTCTGTCCTAGGCTGAATGGGTTTTGCCCTTCTATCACAAGCTACTATTCAACTTTCTAACACTACTAGTCTTAGTGTGGCATAACCAGTTCTGCATATGTGAGAAATATGATTTTTAACAGGCTATACAGAATGGGGTCACCATGTAGGGTTCAGGAAGGTTCATTCATGAATGTGATGTAGTAGATGTCAAACGGGAACTTCAGGGATTGCTGGGCCATATCAGGAGTGTAAGGTAGAACTTGTGTCAGTATCCAAGGGCTGCTGTACATTTATAGAAGTTGAAACTCTCAGGAATGGCAGGTATACTGCTTCCAGGAGTGAATGGTATAAAGATGCATTCATTTAAAACTTCTCTGTATTTTTTCATTTATTATATTTTTTAAGTACAAAACACAATCTTTATTTATTATATTTTTAAAAAATAACAATCCAAGTTCCCACTTCCTCCCCTCCTTCCATTCCCATCACATACCCTCCCATCCAATCCTCAGAGAGGGTAAGACACATTGCTTTGTGGAAAGTCCAAGACCCTCTCTACTATATCTTGGCTGAGCAAGGTAAACATCCAAAAAGAATAGGTTCCCAAAAATCCAGTACATGCAGTAGGGATAAATCCTGGTGCCACTGCGAGTGACCTCTCAGTCTGCCCCAGCCATGCAACCATCAAACCCATTTAGAGGGACTAGTTTGGTCCTATGGTTGTTCCTTCCCAATCCGCTGGAGATGGTGAGCTCTCATTAGCTCAGGTAAACTGTTTCAGTGAATGAACCCTTCATGGTCTTGCTCTCTTTGCTCATATTCTCATTCCTCACACTCTTCAACTGACTTAGTAGCTCAGTCCAGTACTCTGATGTGGGTCTCTGCCTCTGTTTCCATCAGTTGTTGGATGAAGATTCTATGGTGATGTTTAAGATATTCATTTATCTGACTACAGGGTATGTCAAGATTGGACCCCCTCTCCTCTTTTGCTTAAGGTCTTAGCTGGGGTCATTCTTGTGGATTCCTGGAAATTACTCCAGAGCCAGGCCTCTGTCAACCCTATAATGGCTCCCTCGATCAAGGTATCTCTTTCCTTGCTCTCATCTCTGTCCTTTCTCCATCTCAACTCTCCCATTCCCTTAAGTTATCCGCAACCCTCCTCTTCTCCCCTCATTTTCCCCTTCTACCCTCCCTATTTGACAAGATCTTTAAGTCTCTGAAGAAAGAAATTAAAGAAAACTTCAGAAAAATGCAAGATCTCCTATGCTTTTGGATAGGTAAGATCAACATAGTAAAAATGGAAAACCTACCAAAAGCAATCTATAGATTCAATGCAATCCCCATCAAAACCTCAACACAATTCTACACAGACCTTGAAAGAACAATAATCAACTTCATATGGAAAAGCAAAAAACTCAGAATAGCCAAAACAATCCTATACAATAAAGGAACTTCCAGACATCAAGCTCTATTACAGAGCTACAGTACTGAAAACAGCTTGGTATTGGCATAAAAAAAGACTACAAGTTGACAAATGGAATTGAATCGAAGACTGGGAAATTAATCCACACACCTATGAACACCCGATTTTTGACAAAGAAGCTTCTCAATTTCTTTGTGAGACACTGAGCTCAAAAGCTAATCAATTACTAAAACATGTTAAAATTATAGAAGAATAAGCAAGTCAGCCCATTGTCTTGTGAGAGTCTTGGTAGAGAAAATCACTTAGGGTATTCTATTTAGCAGGTTTGGTGGGATCATGAGTGGGTACAGATGCTTGCCTATCTACCTCTATGGGCTGCCTTTCAACCAATACATTCAAGTTTCAGCCAATCTGTTTGTAGAGGCAAACGTTCAGAGACATACTCTAGTGGATACCATCATGGTAACAGGAGAGTAACCTTATTTAGAAGTCAGTTTACAAGGGATTCTATCGAGTAAAACACACAGAATAGATTTCCCATGTGCTTCTCGGTTTTGTGAATGTATGCAGGATAAGGCAATAGGATTTTAGAGCAGGGATATTTAAGATACAGGGGCTATGGGCAGGTTGACCAGCTATGTCACAGGACATCTCCAGATGATCTATGCAGGAATATCTAGTGATAGGATCTAGTTACTTTTTTCTGGTAAGAATGCAATCGTGTACTGACTATGAAGTTCACCAAGTCAGATGCAGAGATTGTGAGAAGCAGGTCATCTCCCATCCAGAACGTAAGAAGCTGCTAGGAGCCTCCTGCTTACTTTGTCCATGCCCGATTAAATTCTCTATGGTTCAGAGTTGTTTTCTGAGCCAAGACTGTAGATGTCTTGTGCTCAGTTTTATCAGAACATTATTTCATTTTTTGAGAGTATGAGATATGTATGTAACATTTATTGATCAAACACCAGCTCTCCCCTCCCATCCATTTTCGCCACTATTCTGTCCCGCTTTTCACTCCTAACTTTAGAAGCTCATTTTTGAAACCCACTTGAGTTAATTTACTCATATTGCCTTTATGTAAAGGGTATAAAGCCATCTGCTAGAGCATGCCTATCCCTCTCAAGTCTGGAACTATGACTTTTCCTTCCCCGGAGCCATCACTTACAATACTTTTTCAGGTATGCAAGGGATTTAAAGTTCCCAATCTATTCTGGGTTTATAGCTGATTTGGTCTTGTGTAGGTTTTGTGAATCTGCCACAGCCACTGTGATTCATATGTGCAATGGCTCTGGATATCCAGAGAATATTGTTCTGCACCAGCTGTCCATTACTTCTGGCCCTTACAACTATGTTGTGCAATCTTGCCATGTCCTTCCACACTTAGTCCTTTCTGGAACATGCCAGTGGAATGGCTGGTTTCACTTTCCCAGGCTTTTTGGCTTTCCAAAAATAATAATAAGGTTACCAGTTCTCATGAAATGCTTGCAAACTGGTAGTCAGGTGTTTGTGCCTTATTGCAAATATGCTATAAAAATATGGCATAGAATATAAGTTGATGAATTTTTATCCACGTGAGTACATTTATGGACATTATTACAAAAATCTTTGATTCATTAAATGAGAGAAATAATGATCAGTAGTGTAAATAAAAATGCTTTCCATTCTGTTGAGAGGAAAATAAAGAGAGAAGCCACATGATTCATCTCACTAAAATGCTTGGTGAAACATTTTGGACTATTCTAGAATCTATGTAGCATGAATGATTGAAGACACAGTCATCACTTCCTGGCTTATTGAAAACACTTCATCATAAAAGAGGCATTAAACATACTTATGTAAACAGCAATTAAATTAACCTTTCATCTTTTGTCCTTCTACATGATGATTGTGACTCAATATCAAGATTGAGCAATGCAAGTTATATTTTAACTTCTAGAATAATTCCTTCTTAGATAAAAGCACAAGTAGTGAGAGAAATGGAAGCACTTTAAACAGAAGGACTTTGATTCTCCAGGATGCCTGTGAAGTGGATGTCTGCTCTGCTGCTCTTGCAGATGACTTGCTACTTCAGATCTGGGAACTGTGGGAAGGTGTTGGTATGGCCATTGGAATACAGTCACTGGATGAATCTGAAGATAATTCTCGATGAACTTGTACAACGTGGCCATGAAGTGACAGTTCTGAGACCTTCATCTTCTGTCTTTTTTGATGAAAAAAGAGCATCTGGTTTTAAATATGAGACATTTCCTTCAACTATGAATAATGACAAAGTAGAAAAGTTTTTTGGTGAATGGGTCAACGGGTGGATATATGATGTTCCAAAAGGTTCATGTTGGAGATATTACCCATCGTTTAACATACTATTTGGGAGATATTCGGATTATATTTTAAACCTTTGTAGAGAAGTAGTTACAAACAAACAATTTATGGCAAAACTACAGGAATCGAAGTTTGATGTTGTTTTTTCAGATGCTATTGGTCCCTGCGGTGAGCTGATAGCTGAGGTACTCCAAATACCCTTTATGTATAGTCTTCGCTATGCTGGTGGCTACGGATTAGAAAAGTTTAGTGCGGGACTTTCATTCCCTCCCTCTTATGTGCCTATAATTATGTCAAAGTTAGGTGGTCAAATGTCCTTCATGGAGAGGGTAGAAAACATGATATGTTTGTTATATTTTGACTTTTTCTTTGAGTCATTTCCTGCTAAGGATTGGGATCCATTTTTCAGCGAAATTTTAGGTAAGTTGTATTTTTCATCACAAGGGTGAGGGCCTAAATAGCATTGCTCTGAAAAGTATTCTTAGGTACAAATATGTCTTTCTTGCTGAAATGGTTAAATGAAAGATTAATATTGTGTAACAATATCACTACAGCATCATTTCCAAACCTTCATTTTAAAGACTACTGAAGTTTGCACCCAAATATGTTTGTTCTGTATTGTTGGCAGCCATGGTCTCCTGGTTTAAATAAGTTAAGTCCCAATGAAGCAAGAGCAAAAATTCCTATTCTCAAACTTTCTGAGAACATTCCAGATAGTATTTGTAAATATTTCTAAAAAGAAATACATATCATTAAACTGCTAATCCAAATGAAAAGTAGAGACAGATGCAAGAAATTCTACCAGACATAACCCTCATAATTCTCTTAGAAAACCAAGAGTCAAGGAATAGCCTGTTTGTTGTAGAAACAAACACGATTCCTGTATTCATAATTATGCTGGAATAGCTTGACTCTAGATATAGAGTGTTCTTTCATTTTTGCATGTGTTTTCTGAAGCTTCAAAGAACAAGGTGCATAGCAGTGCATAGGGGCTGTATGGCTTCTACAATGAACAGAACTGCTAAATCATCGAGGAGGCACTAGCATTTCATCTCAGCTCACCCTTAACATACATATATTTTGTAAACCACAGATAAATTACACTTTAATTGCATTTATGAAAAACTTAATGTATTTGTTTCATGAATGTCTACTTTGCTTCTTTGAGTAATATTATTCCAATATTATTGGACAATATTATTTTACTCACATTACTACACTTTCATGATCATTGTACTCTTCCACCCACAACTTTCATTTGTCCATTTAGGAAGACCTACTACTATGGTTGACACAATGAAGAAAGCAGAAATGTGGTTCATTCGCTCCTACTGGGATTTAGAGTTTCCTCGTCCAACCTTACCAAACATTGAGTTTGTTGGAGGACTGCACTGCAAACCCGCCAAACCCTTGCCTGAGGTAAATTTTTCTTTTAGTT
This sequence comes from Microtus agrestis, assembly GCA_902806775.1. Lineage (NCBI taxonomy): Eukaryota > Metazoa > Chordata > Mammalia > Rodentia > Cricetidae > Microtus > Microtus agrestis. The sequence goes on from CADCXT010006972.1 coordinate 2,382,341, forward strand.
TAGCTTTGTGTGATTTTACTTCATTTCAGTAAAAAATGGTTCTGCTTCATTTTTTTTAGTTTTATTCCAGTGAATAAAAAGTGGGGAAAAAAGAAAATCTTGCCAAAATATGCTCAAGGTTAAAGTAGTCACAAACCTATGCATTTCTTTTATTTATAGACTAACAGGAGAACATGGGGAAGCATCATAATTCAATGCTATAATAAGGGATGCTTATTCATGCAAAATTTGTCAAGTGACTAACATACAGCTGAATAAGTTCTGTTTTGTTTTGATTTTGAACTAAATAAATATTGTAGTGTGTGTTTGTGTGTGTGTGTGTATAGTAAAATTGTAAGTATACCACACATGTAGAGTATTGCTGCATTCATTATTACCACTGAATAAGATCTTGACTTGCAGAGAAACAACAAACAGAAATTTCTGCCTGAACCAAATCCATACTAAAAGATTTATTATATTTCCTTAATAAAAGCTGAATTAAATATATTTAATAGAAGCGACTATAATCTAAAGAGACTATTGAATCAAATTAATAAAACATATCTTAAAGTCATTGATTTAAAGCAAAAACCTAAGATGTAAAAGAGAGGTCAAGGAATAAGGCTAAGATGATACAAGAAGATAAGCAGCTAGAATTGCAGGTGTTCCTTAGCAAGAAGGTATAGACAGCAGGGATTTAGACAAACTGATCATTTAAACCCACCAATAGAAAAGTGGTTAAACTATTAATTATGTCACTGAGAACACAGAGAAAAGGGATAAACTGAGGAGAGTTAATATCATATTTCCTTCGACATTAAAAAGAAATCACCTCCAAGAAGCAGCCCCTGAGTTAGATGGCACAGGGGCAAGACTGGAAAGAACTTATGGGAGGCTGGTGTTTGATGTTACAGTCTAGACAACAAAAGGGTGAGGTTAGAATACATTACTCATAAATCTCAACATATCTAATCATAGTCAAGCAGTACAAAGATCATATGAAGTTCAGGAGAAAGATTGAAACCAGGGGAACCAAGTATTTCAGGTTCTTAGTGGGTAAAGCCAAGTTAATACTGAGAATTTCTTTCACTGGTAATTTTATTGTTACTGTGACAGTGAGACAACACTGTGGCCAGAACAAGCTACAATGCTCAATGATTTATATTGGTCATAGACTCAGCAGTTTCAGAGCTTGGCTCTGGTGGTGCCTGTCCTAGGGTAAGGCAGACTCTATTGGGGCAAAATGTGGGGAAGTAGCTGTCTATACCATAAAGGAAGCAGAGATTTATTTGAACTATCCCAAACACCAGGAAAAAAAACTCATAGGTCATTAAACTACATTTCTTTTTTTTTATTGTAAGAAGTTTGAGAACTTTTATTTTAGAAAATCAGACACATACTGCCTTTTAAATAAGAAAACTTAAAAACTTGTATTTTCAAGCTGTTTCTAATCCACATAAGAATACTTTAGAGACCATTAGAAACTGAAAGTTTTATTTGCTAAAGCTTTGCAATTCTGAATGTAGCTAGAATTGCATGTGTGATGTAAGTTGCTAGACAAGGACCATGGGCAAATAAATCAAAGGATATGAGGGTAGGGATATAACAGATTATCAATTTTTTTTTTCAGATTATCAATTTTTAAACATTTTTAATCTTTATCTTTTTAAAATCATTGCCATATACTTTAGAGTATAAGAGAGATAATTGTCACTGTTCAGGCCAACACTGAAATAAATGAGCAATTGTAATTTTTTAACCTATGTTTTTTTTTAATTTCAAATAAATATTTTTCAGTTATTACATGGAACTCTGCATCTAAACTTTAACTTTCCCATTCTTTCTGTTAGTCTGATAATATTACAAGTTAGGGTACAATGTGAATTCAAATTTTACCTATATATGCAGTAAACATTTGATAGCCTTTCCAGTAGTAACAATAATAATGTACTCAGACAATTCCATAATTGAATTAAATATTACACAAAATATGGAACACTGTGGTCAAGAATTTTAGAAAAATATTAATTTTAACAAACTAAGAGGGACTTGTATTTGCTTTTGTGATTGCACTCTGAATGTAAAGCATAGCAACAAAGGCAGAATTACCTAAGTAAACTACATTTCTTAAAGTTTCCAGAACTCCCTAAAAGGTACCATGACCAACAGTCCAGGACTTATCAGTGATCCTCCCAGAGGACATTTGCATTGTATGTATGATTTACTGAAACTAGTATTCTTTTATATTTAAAGAAACTGAAGATTCATCTTGCTCAATAAAAATGAGAATTTTAGCACATTCATATACCATACATAATTATGAAAGTAAATGTATACATTTTGGAAAGAGGACGAAGAAAATGTAAACCTAAAATATATCATGCCAAGATTCTTCAACAGTATTGTAGCTTAAGCAGAAGACCATTCCTCAATATTGTGAAGGTTTGGTTTCCATGATATTTACAGAAAAACTCAAGCTCAACATTTCCCTGTTTTCAGTCCATAAATTAATATGTTCCTCACTTGATATCTCAAAGTTTTGTAGCTTAGAGTATAAAGGGGGTAATTTGCTCTATTGACATGAAGTTTTTTCTTTAATTGTTGTCATTACACACATACACACACATGTGCATACACACACAGGTATACTGACAAATATATAATATATAATGTTCAAGTCTATTGAGTATTACTCATATGCACACATTTTAAGGGGCTGATGTCTTGGATATGGATAACAAGTTTGGCACTCGTCCTTTGAGAAGTTGGGTCATGTTTTTCTGTCTTATGCCAGACTACCAGAGACCACTAAAGCATCATTGGGGAACAGAGGTCCTGGCATCACAGCTGCCTCCCAGGATAACCACAGAAAAAAATATATATATTCACATGAACACCTGATTATTCTTACCACTTGCTTATGAAAACAGTAATTAGATCTAATTATTCATTTATTCTGCCATTATATCGGTTATGAAATGAACTTCACAGTTTTAAAATAGTTATAGAGAATAAGCTTTCTTTGATGGCATATAATATGATAGCCAAAGAATTTGTGGGTTTTTATATCACTACCAACCACATAATATTAAATTTTTTTCATTTGTTTGTAATTTGTATGATGTATGTGTGTGCATATAAACTACAATATGTGCACATAGGGAAAGAGACATCATGGCTTATGAATGAATGTTAGAGGCAAATTCCGTGAGTCTGTTCTTTTCTTACAGCATGTGGATTACAGGGGTCAAATTCAGGTTATCAGGCTTGGTAACAGGAATCCTCCCAACCGAACCATCTCACTGATCACTGAAATAATTTTAAATGGCTAACTACACCCAACAATGGTTTTTAATCATTTAGACTACACCCAATGATTTTCCATAATCAAAAGCTGATTCCATACGTCTGTAGCCTTCACACATTTTGTACAGTATTGAGGGATTCCTCAATTTTCATTATGAGAAACGGACAGTGTTCTTAGTATCTCAACAAAGGAAAGACGGCAATAAAAACAATGTGTAACAATGCAATGGTCATAATTGGTTATAGCAACTGTTGTTATTACATTTCGCAAACAGGACTTTTAACCTAAGTTATATATTATAAAGGTTGTCTTATTCTGTATTAACATTTCTGTATTTAGTCTGGAAAGATTGTTCAGAAAAAAAAAAGAGTAGACTAAATGCCTGATAATTTCAGTTTCATCCCATAGCAATAAGCACAAATGGTGGAAGGGGAAAACTTCTAAACATTGCTTCTTGTCTTCTGCCCTTCTTATGGTTACTGTTACACACACACACCAAATAAAAATGATAAAATTCTTATTTTTATCTTCCATAATTGTGTGCTTTTCCATCAGTTATGAAATGCTCTTGTGGCTTCTTTGCTTAAAAAAAAGGAATCAAAAGTCTATAAAATATATTAAGTGTCTTAGCATTATTTGTATATGAATACTACATAGATTTGTATCTGAACTATATATACAAAGTAAAATCAATTAGTGTAATCAATGTGTATCATAGTTTTATAGGCAATAAAAGCACCTTCATGCATGGCTTAAAAAATAATTACAGAAATTTCATATGTAAATATTACATTTTAATTGTCTTACCAGAATGAAACCCTACATCAAGAAGAATGAAAGGCTTATACTAAGTAACATATATAGATATATGTGTTGTCACAGTAATAGAATGTTATATAATAATGGCCTGATTTACATTAAATGACTAGTCATAGGAAGTTTAAATGGAAAGAAGAAAGAGGAAAATCACATTTTCTCTAGATTAAGAAATTAATGTAAATAAGAATTACAACTTTCTAAGCCTCTCATAAAATGTACATGATGCATCTTAAAATTTTTCAGAAGATTTTACTTGGTATATTTGTTGCTCAATGATATAAATATACATAGTGCAGATCCCCATGAGTACAGGGTGATTAAGACAGCAATGATTGTCTTATGTGTGCTTGATAGGTGGCACTTATCGTTCCTATAATGTTTCATTTTTTTCCTATTTTAGTAGCAATTTGAATAGCATTTCTGCTATTGATTTTCAATAATGAAATTATTTCTGTATCCACAGGAAATGGAAGAGTTTGCACAGAGCTCTGGAGAACATGGTATTGTGGTGTTTTCTCTGGGATCAGTGATCAGAAACACAACAAAAGAAAGGGCCAATGCAATTGCATCAGCTCTTGCACAGATTCCACAAAAGGTAAAATCCCCATGGGAGGCAATTATCTACTTAGTTTACTAAAGTCTAGAAAGGGGTGACACTGGAAGGTCCCTTTATGTAAAATCAAGTATTATGATTGCCCTTAGACAATTTAGAAACAAAGATAAAGATAGCAGATTCTACAGAATGTGTTTTGATGACAATAACAGTGACATAAACATTGTGATCACAGGGAAGCGTGGTGAGTGAGTGCAATCTAAACTTCTCTAGTCTGATGATACTGGGAGCAAAACTACACAAGAATAACAAAATTCTCAGTGGTCACTTAAACCTTTTTCTTGAGCCTTGTTTGGATCTAGACATTCAAGGAAAATGAGAGTTTATTTTAAAACTTTGTTATCAGATATAGAAAAAATGCCTGTAGTATAGCATTAATAGTTTGCCAGACCTGCAGTAGCATAGAGACTTCCCAGGTTTCCCTCTCCTCTTTTTGAGAATGTGAACTAGGGTTGCTAAGTTACCACTCAGAAGACTTCTCAGAGAAAGGAAGAAGAGAGTTCACCATCTCAGTGCTTTTGTACCATGTTCATTGAGAAAAAAGAAAGGAAGGATTGGCCATTCTAGAATCTGCCAAGCTAAAACAGGACGATGTAAACGAGAGGGTGGAATGGTCCCTGTCCTTATGGTGAACCACACACAGTCAAACATTGTCTATGGCACTTTGTCTCTAACCCAGAAGAGGAAAGTGTGTTTCATTTAGGAAGAAATGGGAACTAAGAGATAATCCAGTAGAAATAGGATTGATACCAGGAAAGGTTCAGCTGACTCTCTTCATAAGGTATATGAAGATAATTTACCACATCTGAACTTTAATCTGGAGTATGTAGGGACTAGATTTCAGTTTCCTATCCCATAAATCTCCCTGTAATAACTCATGCTGGTTTTCCCTGAGATCCTGAAGAAATGTTTAAATTTATTGTGGCAAACAGATATTGAACATGTAGCTGAAGCTCACATTTTTAGTGGGCAACATAAACACATACATTCCGTGAGATTATGGCCAGGATGGAATTGACTGATAACTCATTCTCTGATTATCGGTGGTGGTGCCTTTTCCAAAGTACCAGTAAACACAGCAAATTGTAAGTATGGACTATTTGGTGAAAATAAATAATGAATAATGAAAAATAAGTGTCAAACTCTATTAAAATAACATAGGACAAATGAATATAAGTAAGATCTGTGGTTGTGTTAAAATGGCATAAAACTAAGAATGGTAAATTAGAAGAATTATAGTAAATACACATAAAGTTTAATCATTTTTTTCTTGCAGCTGATTTATGAACATATAAACTTTTCTTAAATATATTCATGTTTCATTAGCTCTCTCATGTGTGCACATGGAAAATCATGATGACATTTGACCCGATTAATTGTAAAGAGAAACATAGATGGTGTTCCATACTCTGCTTCATGTTTTCATAGTTCTTAATGTCTAATGTCTTTACCTGGTTTCCATACCAGAGATAAGAATGGCATTTAGCTAAGCACTGTCTAATTTCTAAAATATTATATTTTTAGTTTTAAAATCTGATATAAATTATTGTCTAACCTCTAACAGGTGTTTTGGAGATATGAAGGTATAGAACCAGATACCTTAGGTCCCAATACCAGGATTTTCAAGTGGATCCCCCAGAATGACCTTCTAGGTGAGATTCTGGGAAGCAAGTGCTGAAATGTGAGTCACAAGCTGAAATGCGATAGGAAGTAAACTGATTTATTTTAGAAAAAAATCAAAAATAAAACCAATTTTTAAATATGATTTGCTTGAAAGACATTGAAATGTGAGTTGGCAATGTATTTTTGTATTCCAGGAACAAAGTGTGCATTGTAAAATAAGCTGCCTCTCACAGGGAACATTCTGTACTTATCTTGGCTTTTACAAATTCAATTTCATTCCTGTTACTTTTACTAAAACAGGAACTTTTCAAAAATGTCTAAGAAACATTAATGATCAAAAACAATATTGCACATCACAAAAAGTTCACACTGATTATCATGCAAGAGTACCACACTCTATTTTGTTTTGTCGAGACTGGGTTTCTCTGTAGCTTTGGAGCATGTCCTGGAAGTAGCTCTTGTAGATCAGGCTGGCCCAAACTCACATGGATCCTCCTGTTCCTGCCTCCTGAGTGCTGGGATAAAGGTATGCACCACCACTGCACAGGTACAATACAGCACTCTGACTGCCACTGTTGTTCTGGCACAATAATAATACTCTGGTTGTCATAGTTGTCCTGAATGCCCTGAAAAGCATAGTGTCAGACTTAGTACATGTGTTAGTTATCATTTTCCTTTGTGAAATACATAATTTTTGAGGAAATCATAAGTAAGTACTCTATTACCATCATTTTCTGCTGTCTTTCTCCTTTTGACCTCTACCATATCACCATCCCACTATGTCCAATTTTTGATGCTTGCTATATACACATGTTTAGGGCTGACAATGGAGGATTGGACAATAGATAAGAGAAGTCATACTGGAGAAACCTGGCACTGCCATCTTGACAGCCATTGACTGTCCACAGTTTTCCATATAGGAATAGGACTTTGTGAAATTTTCCCATCTATGATGACAGGTCAACTTGTGCTGTCATTATGCAGGTCTTATTTAGGCAATCACACTGGTGAGATTTCATGGATGCAATATAACTATTATATATATGTGTGTGTGTCCCCTGACTCTTATGCTCTTCTGACATCTTTTCCAAAATGTTTCCATAGCCTTTGATTTAGAAGTTGTGCTGCTCTAAGTGTACTTATTGACCTTGGGCATCCAAAGATCATTTATTCTCTTCCTTTTTCACCAGCTGTGGATCTCTGCAATATTCTCCACTTGCTGTAACGGAAGATTTTTTGATGACTTGTGAGAGCTACAGTTACCTGTAGTTATAAGGAAAAATGCTAATAATGTACTTAGAAATTATACTTTTTTGGATAGTTGACTTGCTTTACAGCACCACACATGAATTTCTTACCACTGAGTTGGTCTCAAATCCATGTAGACCTGGATTTATCTTGGTTATTCCTAAGATAAAAGTGCCACCATTTTGCCACTATGGATATCTTACCATGCCAGTCATTGTTATAAGTCATAGGTCTGAGAGCTAATAGGACTATTGATTACATTTCTCCCTAGAGATCTTATGTAGCCTCTTCCAATACTATGAAAGTCCTCAGAGAAGAAGTTTCCAAATCAATTGCTTCTCAATTGCTCCAACTCCTATGTCTGGAGTGTATAATGTCTTCAGAGATCTTATCTTTAAGTTCTTGCAAGCAATTAAGGAAAATGGCTAGAGTGTTTGTTCTTTGAAAAGAGTCAAGGACACCCCATCCTCACCAAACCAACACGGAAAAGTGAAGTCTTCCATTCTTTGCTCTGGATATTTTGGCAAAATTCTTCCAAACCCCTGGACACACACATGCACATATTATTATGTATGTACTAATAAGCAAGCCTGTATGACAGTGTTTCCCTAGAGATTCCTCAAGTGACTTTGGTAGCACTTATTACACTGGGGAAGAGGATAATGGGAAAAACAGAAGCAAGAAAGAAATGGATGGCACTAACATTCGAACTCCTTAAGTTGATAAGTTATAACAAACACATGGTGTTCTGAGACATTCAAATTCTTCTACCCACAATGTACACTATGTGTTCAATTGAAAATCCCTTCACATTGTCCCAGCGTCATCACGTGCCACATCTGTCATTCATCCATCACTCAAATAATTCTCCTGTAAACCCTAGTGTCACCTTCAAAAGAAAACAAAAGGTGCAGCTCTCTCAGTTACACTACTTTGGACTTGGATGATTCTTGCTGTGAGACCTAAAGCAATTTAAGTAATTCAATTTAATTTTTACTTTTTTTGCTAATAGAATTTTCTTTTTTATTGAGCTCTACATTTTTCTCTGCTCCCCTCCCTGCCTATACCCTCCCCCCTTCAAACCTCTTCCAAGGTCTCCATTCGGTCAATTTACTCAGAAGATCTTGTGTTTTTCTACTTTCTACTTCCCATGTAGATTAGATCTATGTAAGTCTCTCTTAGTGTCCTCATTGTTGGCTAAATTCTCTGGGATTGTGGCTTGTAGGCTGGTTTTCTTTGCTTTAAATTTAAAAATCACCTATGAGTAAGTACATGTGATAATTGTCTTTCTGTGTCTGGGTTACCTCACTCAAAATAATGCTTTCTAGCTCCATTTTCCTGCAAATTATATTTTATGCTGTGTAGTACTCCATTATGCAAATGTACCACATTTTCCTTATCCATTCTTCATTCGAGAGGCATTTAGATTGTTGCTGGGTTCTCGCTATGACAAACAATGCTGCTCAGAACATATTTGAGTACATGTCTTTGTGGCACAATTGAGCATCCTTTGTATATATACCCAAAACTTGTATTATTCAATGTTAAAAATACCCTGACCCTTTGATCACATGATTACAGATTTTTACGTATATCTAAGAACTCTAATTAGTACATTTTCTGTTGTTCTTCTGATCCTAGGTCATCCAAAAACTAAACTTTTTGTAACTCATGGTGGAGCCAATGGCATTTATGAGTCACTTCATCATGGGGTCCCCATGGTTGGCATCCCTATGTTTGCAGAACAATATGATAACATTGCTCACATGGTGGCCAAAGGAGCAGCTGCTTCAGTAGATTTTCATACAATGACAAGTTCAGATTTGCTTAATGCCCTGAAGGACGTCATTAACAATCCATCGTGAGTATAAACATATATTTATTTGTTTGTGTTGTATTGGAACCCGGAACTTTACACATACATGCTGAGCAACTAATCTAACAGTGAGCTTTGTCACTAGCCTATTTTTTTTAAGATTTTATTTGTTTATTATTATGTATACAACATTCTGCCTCCATGTATGCCTGCAGGCCAGAAGAGGGCGCCAGATCTCATTACAGATGGCTGTGAGCCACCATGTGGTTGCTGGGAATTGAACTCAGAACCTCTGGAAGAGCAGCCAGTGCTCTTAACCACTGAGCCATCTCTCCAGACCACTAACCTATTTATTATAAATAATTTCTCACTAGCGTTCCAGAGAGCAGCAATTAACATAGACAAAGAAATAATGATAAGTACAAAGAGCTGCAATAGACAGTGATGGAATGTCAATGTGTTTCCTCATTATTTTTGTTTTAGACAATGTCTGAGTTTAACTTGACATCCTCCTCTTTCATCATACAAAGCTGTAGAATAGAAAATATGTGCCAACACCCAAGACCAAGGTACTTTGGAGTTGTTTTAATAAAAAAAATTATCATAGGTTTAATCATAGAGAAAATACAGTTTTGTTCAAATAACTACTGATAGTTGAAATTGTAGTTTAGTGAAGGAAATGAGCATGGCCACCATTTTTTCTTTTACTTTAAAAAAAATTCACCTAAAAATGGCTTTCTTTAAACCAGTAAGATAAAAATTAATCTCTACTTCCAATTATATTTAATCTTACAGATTTGTGTTTGGCAATATTTTGATCCATAAGTGATAACATTTTGAAAGCTTATGACACACAGAGAAGTAGTCTTCAGTAAACTGTACAACATCCTTATTACAGGTCTCATCTCCTGCATAACAACTATATTACTACTTCTGCCTTTGTCTGAAAAGGTCTTATTTCTCTCTGCATTTCTGGCTGGAATTCTTCAGTATATTATAATAATAAGAAGGGGTGTTGCCTCTGTCACCGTTGGTACTCGGTTATGATTAAGCATGCTAAACTGTACACTTGATGATCAATGTCTGTAGCTAGATTCCTTTCCCATATATCTTTGTCTGTAATCATGTCACCACTAGAATCAAATATAACTTCAATGTTTTGGTGTAAAATATTGAATAGTCTCAACAGTAAAAAAAACACATAAACGAAAAACATGAACAGCAATTGACAAAATTTACTCTAATTCTTGTTTACGGTAAGAATAATTCACAGTATTCCAAGAGTCAAGAGAATCATACATAGATCTAGTCTACATGGGAAGTAGAAAAAGACAAGATCTCCTTAGTAAAATGGGAGCATGTCGAACTTCGGGGAGAGTTGAAGGGGAGGGAAGAAGCAGGCAGCAGAGCAGAGAAAAATGTAGAGCTCAATAGAAAACATTTTCACCTGAATAGAGAAATTTTTATTTTATTATTTCCACTTAACAGTTAAAAACTAGAAGGAGAAATTTATGAAAAGACCAAGAATCCACTAAATGTACAATCACTGCACACCTACACTTATAACCCATAAGCACTAATAAGTGGTCAATACAAATTCCTCATTAAATCCAACTCGGTAACAGCTTTGCCCAGATATGGACCACAGTGAAAATGACAGGCATTGTTGTGCATTTCCAAATTGTTCTACTGTTCTGTACCAGCTACACTAGAAATTGCTTTCTTAATTACTCATGTTTCAAGACCCCAAAGGCTAGCTTCTTTTGACTTTGTTTATTTTGCTTTGGGGTGCTAATTGATTCTTATCTCTTACTTATAAATATTTGTCTTTTCCTAGCATTTCTTATATATTTAAATCTTGTGTGTTGAAGACGTTCTAGATGATACATTATTTAAGAAGATCTTTACTGTGATAAACACATAATTTTCTTTATATTTTTATGTAATCATCATTATGATACACATAAATTTATAGACATATGTTTCTTCTTTCTGTAAATTAATATGCACTGTATTTTCCTTTAGCTATAAAGAGAATGTGATGTATTTATCAACCATTCACCATGACCAGCCCATGAAGCCCCTGGACAGAGCTGTCTTCTGGGTTGAGTTTGTCATGCGCCACAAAGGGGCCAAGCACCTGAAGCCTCTTGCCTTTAACCTCACCTGGTACCAGTACTACTCTCTGGATGTCATTGGATTTCTCCTGGCCTGTGTGGCAGCTACGATTTTCCTCACTATAAAATGTTGTTTGGTTGTTTACCGATTCTTTGTAAAGAAGCCAAAGAATAAAAAGGAATAGGACTCTTTAAGAGAGAAGACAAGACTATTTCATTCAATTCTAGCACTGTGTATCAAGTGTTTTAAAAGATATACAATACTTGATTTTCTATATAGTTTCCTTCTTAAAAATTAACCTTTTTAAATATTGATTTCCTGATATAACTAATTTTGTACTGATTTATGGATGTAATCATCCCGAGAACAATGATAACTACTGAAACACCATCTTGTTTATGGGAGAAAAACAGGAAGCCTGAAGTTTCTATTGTGAATTTTTTTAGAGAGATCATCTTTATAATCAAATGAACTATCACTGTCTGTCAAAAAAAAGTGACAAGGCAGATTTTATTCAAACTACCAAAGTAAAGGAAAGATATTTCAGGATACAATGAACACAACTATATATGAAAAAGATGAATGTATTTTTATAGAAACAGATATGAAAGGCAGCAGGATGTTTCAGCTTATAGGGGCATGGTTTGCACAAGCCAGAGTACTGAAGTTCAAACCCCAGAACCGATAGATTGTGAAAGGAGAGAATCAACATCACAGAATTGTCCTGTGCCTACAACCTGTGTCTCTGCACCCACGCAATCCATATGCACACAGCATACACACACATAAACACTCATACACCACCACCATCCTCAACAACAACAACAATAATAACAAATACAAAGTGAAGTTTAAAACACACTAAAATATGTGTGGGAGGGATAAAGAAATAGAGTAAGTGGAGAACTACAAAAGTAGATTGTAAAATTGCTTAAATGTCCTGGCAAGAAGGAAAAACAATGTATAATTCACAGATTCACAGAAATCCAGATGCATGCACACAAATGTCAGAAGGTAAATCACCTTTAAAGACAGAATACAACTGAAATACAGAATTATTTGCTCTAGGTACATTGTTAACCAAGTCGTGTGTGCTACATGAGCATAGAAATACATCTTTCTTAAATGCAAAATACTTGACAAAATACTTGGCAGAGAATTTTTGTCACTTATTACACCAACTCAAGATTTTCCTAACACATTTCTCTCAGCTCTTCACAATTGATGGTTTCTGGCAGGAGTGTGGGGAAGGACTCAGTTACCTTAAGGGCTTCATTCACCATGCCCTGACAAGTGCATACATGACACAGATTGGACTTGATGTATTTTGGATGGGGGATTACGCTGGAGTGGGAGGGTGAACCTGGGAGGAGTGGGAGGTGAGTGTGATAGCAGGGCCTTTCGTGAAATTCCCAATGAATGAATAAAAATATTACATTGGAAAAATCTATATCACCTGATGTATTTTGGTTAGAAGAATGGAAGCCTTATTACCACATGGCACTTTGACTATTCTTTTTATTGAATAATTCTGTGCAATTGGACAATATGAAAACGCACAATGGAAGATGGACTGTTTAGCTCAGAACAGTAGCTGAGAATCCATGCATAGTTAAGTCTGCTTAGTGTTACAGTACATTTCTCTCCTGCAGCAATAAGGTGACCTGTACCTTCCCTTTAGTCATCTAGCTAGTCATTTCTAACTGCTTTGCAACCCAGGAAAATTGTGTGAAAAACACAAAATTAAAGTACACTTTTACTTATTTTCAATAAGAGCTTATTAAATAAAAATTAAAGAATGAATAAATAGTCAAGATTGAATGGAAAATTTTGGTGTCATAGCATAGTATTTATGCTAGAGAATGTAGTTTAAACAGCAAAATTTTCTCAAGATCTGATCTGCAATATCTACAATTAGAATTTTTATTCTCAGAGCATAGTCTGCAAAGTAGAACACAGGAAAGAAAGAATCCAACTGAACAGCATTTCTTTTGCTCAATACACAGATTATAAAGTTGTAATGGATATTTAATTAACACTTTTCATATATGAAAAAGATTTCTACAGTGCTCTACTATGTAAAACTTGAGAATTATTAAAAGTATACCAACTGTGATTATAATGCACAGGAAGAAAGGATTTTTTATTTTTTAAAGCAATCTTTTTTTTTTGCAATCTTTTTATTTTACATACCAATCCCAGATCTCTCTCGCTCTCCTATTCCTGTTACCCCTATTTTCCCCAAGACCCACCTCCAGCCACTCCTCAGAGCAAGTGAGGTCTCCCTTGGGAAGTCACCAATCCCTGTCACATCACTTGTGGCAGAACCAAGGAGCTCTCCCTTCCCCAATACCTAGTCTGAGCAAGGTGTCTGTCTATACAGAATGGGCTCCAGAATTGCTTTGAGTCTATGACAGGAGGAACAGAACTAGGTGGGAAAAGCTAGGCTGTATGCTGGGAGAAAGAATGACGGAGTCAGAGAGAAGCCATGTATCTTCTAGAGACAGACATGCTGAAACTTTGCTGGTCGGCCATGGCCTCGTGGTGATGCACAGATTACTTGAAAGGGGTTAAATAAAGATGTAAGAGTTAGCCAATAAGAAGTTAGAGCTATCAGGCCAAGCAGTGTTTTTAATTAATGCAGTTTATGTGATTATTTCGGGTGGCAGCTGGGAAGAACAAGCGCCCTCCTCCTATACATGCCCAGAATCATGCAGCAAGCTGTCCAGAGCTCTTGCCATCTGGGTCAGGGCCTCCAGAGTCTTAGCGCAAGGAGACCATTGATGCTAAAAATTTTTTTTTCCACAAAAAGTCACATGGCCCCTGACAATCTTGAGTTCATTTTTTTGAGAGTGCTCATGTTTATTAGCAAAAGAGATAACCCCACACATCCATTCACAAGTATATTTAGGAAACTTAGAACTGTCAATACTTATACCTCCCAATACCCCGTTCTCTAGGACCCACCCAGATGATGGATGAAGCTGAGACATCAATGTGAGGGTATACAACTGTTAAGTAAGAGCTTCATGCAGTAAGTTATGGACTGAATGTAATATGAATTAAAGAATGGATAATACAAATGTCCTAACTGGAAGTCGGCTTCGTAATACTCTTTAAGCACAAAATCCAGCATTAAGCATATACCACAGAAAGTATATTTTAAAAACCAACAGTAACTAGAAACACTAATACAGAGTAATAAAGCTTGATCATTATAACAAATACATCTTCCACAGAGTCACTGGATGTCTCCTAGTGATGAAACATTCAGGGATCAGAAAAAAAAAGATAAATGTCTGCATACCAAATTCAGATCAACAAAATGGTACCCAGGACTAGAAGATGATACATAAAATATCATTATTTTACCTGTTAGCACCCTAAGTTTGTTGTCTCCTTGGGTATTTGGGGATGTATGGAATATATATATATATATGTGTGTGATAATTATTATAAGTGGGAGTAGTGTGTTCTTGGAAGATGAAGTCACAAATCAAGGGATCAAATAGAGAATCTATCAGAGGTGTGTTTAGTCAGCCATTGGATCTGCATTTCTATTGGCAGTCCCTGAAGCCTTCACCTGATGCCCTGATATGTGATCAAATGTCATGGTTTTCGGCAGATTTCATTGAATTTTGGCTCCAGTAGTAGTTGCCTCCATCCTGTTCAGAAAGGGTCAGTGCACATGAGCTCATTCGTCTCCTTCATATACAGCGATTCTCTGTGTACACTCACAAACCATCACTTTGGTGGCCAAGTATTATTATTTTTCTAATTATAAGACTTATAAAAACCTTTCAGATATTTAAGTAGAAAATCTCTAGTTAACGATTTGAATAATCATTGTCCTATGTTTATACTTTCATGTACTTTTGTTTATACTTTCACTCATAGTCTGTGGAACTTTACTGTATAAAATTAGAATAACCTTGGCTTTGGTCAAGCTACTGAGTCACAGTGACACTATTCATGGTCACACTCTAAGAATTGAGATCGGTTAAGGTTTGATAAAAAGTGCAATGTTTAACTACAATCTTAGTCAGATAAGAGACCTAATCAGTGAGCCTAAGTTCTATTATCCTCTGTTCTTTCTGATCATTTTTAAAAGCAGAAAACCATTTCCCTGTATGAGTAAGCACATTCAAATCTCTGCCCTTAAAGTTCATCAATCATTTGAATTTCAAGCAAAACACACTTTTTAATTAAAATAATCACAGAATATTCCAGTATGCTAAGAAATAATAGATACCATCTGTTCTCAATAGAGTTGACTGAGTGTGATGTTCATTGTTGAATTCTCTTTAGGATGTGTATGTGTTTGAAGAAGAAGAAAATGTGGAATCCCTACTGATTATCTCACTCTATTTTAAAAATGAGACTGCAAAATATGTTATCAGAATAAGTGATAATCTCACTCTTTTCTCACCAATCTCTTGACTTTAGTTCCTTGCAGATTTACATTGTGTAAGCATGTTAAGATTTGCTAAGGTTTCTTCGATGATCTTTTCAGAGGCTAATTATGCAAAATAGATCATGCACCCCTTTGGAAATGGAAACTTCCCTAGTGGCTGGGCTGTTTGGCTTTTCTGATCTTCAGGCAAGCTTTATTTACTGAAACATAAATTAAATATCACTATACTCCTGAGAGTATGCATGTACCCTAGCATCTCTCTGTATCTTTCATAGACAAATTATGCTTCTAGGCTGTATATATTCAGGTGGTATTACCCCCTTTTGCCTAAATGACATAAAATGACTATTTCTTCCCTCCTTCATTCTAATGAACATCTAGCAGAATGTATATGAAATTAGAATTACTGTCACTTTGATCTTGTTATTGCACTGAATTATTATGAAAAGACTTTGTTTACACTAACTGGTTTACTATTTCCCCACAGCCTTTGAAAATATTCTCCAGTTCATTTTATACATTTGCTGGCAGCATCTCAGTCTGTAACTCAGTCTACTGGGACAAGATTCAAAGACCTACTCATTCACACAACCACAAGTCATATAAAAATGACATCTGAAAGTTCTAATACATATGTAGAGGAAGTTGTGTAAGTCCATGTTGGCCCTGTGCTTGCTGCTTTACTCTCTGTGAATTCATATCATCCTTGATCAGTTTATTCAGAGGGCCTTGTTCTCCTGGTCTCCTTTATCCTCTGACTCTTACAGTCTTTTCTCCTCCTCTTCCTTAGAGTTCCCTGAGTTCTAAGTGGAGGGATGTAAAGAAGGTATCTTATTTCAAGGTTTCAAGGACCTTATCTCTCTCTCTCTCTCTCTCTCTCTCTCTCTCTCTCTCTCTCTCTCTCTCTCTCTCTCTCTCTCTCTTCCTCCCTCCCTCCCTCTCTCTCTTTCTCCCCATTCTCTGAATATTGTTAGTCTATTCCTATCTGCTGCAGAAAGAAGTATCTCTGATGATGACTGAATAGACACAGACCTATGAGTACAGCATATGAAGTGGGAGTCCCCTCTGTATGCTATGAATATGTTTTATTACCATTTGTTAATAAAGAATCTGCTTGGGCCTATGGCAGAGCAGAATAGTAAAAGGTGGAAAATCCAAACAGAGGAATAGAGAGAGAGTAAGTAGAGTCAGAGAGATGCCATGGAACTGCCAAAGGAGACAGATGCTGGAGCCAAAATGTTACCTGGTAAGTCACAGCCTCATGGCGATTAATAGAAATTGGCTAATTTAAGATATAAGAGTTAAATACAGAAGCCTGAGCTCATAGGCCAAACAGTGTTGCAATTAATATATATAGTTTCTTTATAGGCCAAGTAGTGTTACAATTAATATAGTTTCTGTGTTATTATTTGGGTAATCTTGTATAGGAAGCTACATGAAGACTAAGATTAGAATTGGTTATACGACCATTAATATCAAAACAGAAAGTTTAAATATATATAAACATTATAATTTTGATATGATATGTATACCTTAATTAAAGTTTTAAATCGTCAAAATAAATCTGAGAGATCTGAGATTAGCGCTGTTGGGAGACAGCAGAATCCAGCTCTACTGACTTCCTGCCAGCGTTCAGGTCAGCTGCCTCAGTGTAGCAAAAAGGACTTGGAAAACTTCTAGTCTAAGATGTGACAGAATGAGCTCACACCCATTGGGTTCGAATCATGTTTTATTTTTTCTCCCCGGTACCAAAAGTCTACAACTTTTATACACATACAATCAGCAAGTCTTTGGCAACAGGAAGGTTGCAAGGCAGTTTTCTCATGTTCACAAACCATTCCTAGGAGACGGATAAGAGCCAAGGCAGCAACTTGTCAGTTACTTTTATGGCTCAGGAATGCGTCTGTGGCTGTGGGTTATCTCTTAGAGGAAAGTGATCATACAAAGGAAAAACTGACCAAGGTAAAAGCTAAGGATGTAAAGTGAATTTCGATATATTACCTAAGAGAAATATTTATTACCTAAGAGAAAAGTGAATTTCGTATACTAGTCTATATTTAAACAGAGTGGCTAAATATATAAACTAAAAGTCTCTGATTAATAAAACGCGAATAAAGCAAGACGCAGGAGCGCCTTTTGGCTCCCAGTACCTCTGTGGAGCCCTGCAAAACAGTGAGTAACCATAGCAACCCGAGGACGGTAGGAGGAAACATACAGTCCTGATTCGTATCAACACATTCGCCAAACATAAAGTGGCAATAAAACCGTTTTAAGACTAAAGATTTGTCTTCTACCCTATGTGGTTAGGCCAAAGGAAATATTCTGTAATTTGTAAAAAATGTGGGTCCTGACACCTCCTAGCAACTCTGGCCCCTGGCAGCACTCACTTCCCACGGAGGTTTTTTGAGAAAGCCATGCCAGCTCCCAGAGATGTTAAATCACATAATAACCTCTATCTGTTAGTTACACAAATCTTAGGGGTAAAGCATAAAGTCTCCTAAGCTAAGATCTAGTATCAATAAACTGAGGTGAACGTATATAGGACGTGGTACTAGCCTTCCAGGTCGGAGCAGCAAGAATGCAGAGTCTCCCACAAGGACAGGCAGGACAAGTTCAGGGCACTTCTTGGACTCTTTAATCTCAGGAAAGCTTTGACACAACAAATCCAAAAGCGCTGCGATTTTGTCCTTGAGTATTATCTGTGAAAGTCCCGCTAGTCTATCTACACAAAGGCACCTCATGTGCCCAAATCATCCTGTCAGTGAGTTAATTGTAGCAAACAGGCTTTGAAGTATTTGTATTGCAGTGTGGGACAAAAGGTTTGACTGTCTTATTCACCAGAATTACACAGTTTGGGGGTAAGTTTTCCTACTATCAGTCCACAGGAATAATTTTGCCCGACATATGAGGAACACCCGGCTAAGGCTGTGGACAAGTCCCAAAGTTGTCCAGAAGGGAAGCACAGGAGAATTGCAGTTAGAAATCTGTAATTTCTCTGACGTTAAAGGTCATTATTCCACCCAGACGGGTTTGTCAGTTAACCATTTTAAAGGTATGGCTGTTAGTAGTTCTGCACTCTCAGGGAGGAGGAAAAGAGGGAAACCATGTGTTCCTCTTTTGGGAACTCATTTAAATATCCTGACCCCACCCCCAGGAAGGGGTCAGGACCTGGCCTGCTGGGATTTGGAGTCCAGACCAGGCCTGGGGGCTGGGATAGATGTGAGGGCCTGGGACCTAAGCTCCCAGCTTGACACTGCTGTGTCCTGTTTATGTATACCTGGAGCAGTCTGACCACTTTTGAAAATACCTTCTAATATTTCTCTCAGAAGCATTCTCTACTTTATAGGTTGTTTCTGAGATTTGAGAAATTTGATCTGTGTTTTCCATCGTTGCAATGAATCATGTCTTCATAAATTTATTACTGTTAGCCACAGATTGCTTTAATTTTCCTGTCTATGCTTCTGGTTCTCTACATTCAACCCATCTGGTACTTTGTTTTACCTGAGATAAAGTTACAATCCGAAGAAGTTGAACATTTACTTTCTGAAGAGGCCAATCTGGATCCCCGGATTTTGGCGAATTATGGTTATATCCACGCCTGTGTCAACCAAACCTTCAATTACAATGCCATATATTCGTATTTTTAGCTTTGGTCTAGAAGTTTCCAAAATGCTTGTTTTATGGTCTCTTCTGAAAATTTAGGTTTATCTGCTGAAGCTGTTCTGTCATCCAGAGCATTGTGGTTTTTAACAACAGGCATTAGCTCCCTGAATTAACTACTGTGGAGTAGTTTCCCCTATGATGACAGGGAATAATTGAACCAAATTTGACATGGGGGCCTGTGAAAGTCCCCCAAGGTGTTTCCCAGTGGCAACGGGTTACCTTGCCTGTCCGTTGTTGATCTGCATTCATTAGTCCAATGTTGGCCTTTGCCTCACCTTCTGCATACTCCAGATGTCTGGACCTTCTGTTTAGGTTATCTCTAGTAAAAACATTGTTTTTAAGAACACCTAGGCTATATTGCCTCTTTGGATGACCTTGTCTACCACAATTAAAACACCTGACATTTAGTTTTTCTTAAGGTTTTTGAAAATTACCTCTCTTATCCAAGTATCATCATGAACATGAGATTCAAAATTGATCAGATCCCTTCATCTATGGGCATTGATCGCATTTTTAAAGGCCTGATTATCCCTTTCAATGTCAACTAGCATGTTCAAAAGTGAAAGATTCAATTAACATTCACCTAACTTCTAGATCAGATATCATTCTACAACTGGAGTCAATCTTTGTAAAAAAAAATTAGATAAGCCTTCTTTTGGGACCTGTATAATTTTAGTATATGACTCAGTCCTCTTTCTGACTTCTTCAACACTGTTCCAAGCTTTCAAAGCTGCTGTATGGCCTAGGGCCAAGATATGTTCATCATAAATAGACTGTCATTGCAAACCAGCATAATAGCCTTCACCAAGAACCTAATCTTACATCTCTAACACCTCTGGCCCTGCTTAGTTGTTCCACAACCCTGACCTTGTCTTTCCACCAAATCTTCCATTATAACTGAGGACCTACTTTCAATGCTGCTGCGACCAAATCTTTCCAGTCTTGTGGAATAATCCTGTTACTAGTTGCCCATGTATTTAACATCTGCCTCAGGAAATGTTGATGCATAACATATGAAACTATTGCTTTCTTAAATCTCCTCTAACCTAACATTTGCACAGGATTCCAGTAAGCTCTTCATAGCCTTGGGGATGCCTTTCATTTGGTGATTTTTCCTGTATGATGACTGGATAAATTGAAGTTGATTTTCTGGTAACTTTGGGACACTCTTCTTCAATTTCATAATGCAATGGTGAGCCAAGTTCTGCTCTAAATTTCTCTGCCTGTGTCTGAATATTTTTATTAGTAAGTTTTTCCAAGGCTTGTTTTTTATCAGTCAAACTTTTATTATTTTCATTAGTGAGTATTTATAAAGTCTGCATTTTATTTTTTATTGTTTTCATTACTAAGCATTTGTAAGGCTTGTATATTATTATTCACAACCTTTCCTAAGGCTTGTGTCTTATGAATAGTAAGTTTTTCTAAAGTTTGTATCTTATCTGTCATTTTCTCATATTTGGCACAGTTATCAAACCATTTAATAATAAAATATGAATAATCAAACTGATAATAATTATGACTAACATTAAGTCAATCCCAGTGAAATTTATTATCTCCTCATTCGTCCCATCAATAGTAACAGTAAGCAGGGTCCTAAATTCCTGGGTTGTGATATGTTCAATATTTAACATGGGGAAGATTTTAAGATTGTCCCCCCCCCTTTTCTTGTCTTTCTATTTATTTTTGTTTGTTTGTTTACCGTTTAAAAATTGGAAGTGTCTTACCACCTCTGACGCCAATGTTTGAAAGGGCAGGGTAGTGCAAAGGTAATCAGATGTAGTGTCGAGGCTCAGCCAGCAGGAGGAGCAGGTGCAGTACCGAATCAGGAGGGGAGTAGATACTGAGAAATTCAGGTGCAGGACAAACCAACCGCTCTGGCTCAGCATGCTAGGAGTGAACGCTCTCAGGCCTCAGCGGTGGTGATCTATGGGAGACACAGAAGAGGGCTTTGCAAAGGCAGCTGGACTTGCTTCTGCTACGGCACTTGTGTGCGCAGCGGAATTGGCCTGGGAGAGTAGCGGTGGACACATGCATGAAGTGAGCAGACCTGGGAATCTGTGCCTGGGAGGGCCCCAAGGGAAAAAACCCTTGAATGCCGGAAAGCAGTCAAGGAAGGAGTGGCGGAAGATTGGCTATGCTTTCCATTATAACCAAAGTGGCTGCTACAGCATGTAGCATGACAGAATCCCACTGCCTTTGTGTGGTTTAATAACGCCCTTCGTGCGCACCAGATAGAGCGATTTCTTTTACAGTGTATTATAAAATAAAACTAGGAATATTAAAGATAAAAACTTGAGATAAATGCAAGTGACGTCCACACAACCACCACCATCCACTTCCTGGCTCAAAAAGCTGCTCAACCCAAGGGCCTTTCTTTTTAAAATCTTGTAAACACGAAACACAGAATTATCAGTTTAAATTCATGTGTGTTAACATATGTGTGTTTTTATCATCAAAGTTTTTAAATATGCATTTACTCAATAACAGCTAATTAATATTATTTACCTGCATTTGTATTTTATATAGCTATGTAGTACATTCCAGTGAATACTATTTTTGACACTACTCCAAAAATACTATACACAGTATATGTATAACCTATAAATGCAAAGTCATTCCCTCTTGATTGGAAGATAGTCTTACATATCTTAAAAAGATACGAAATTGTTTTAGAGCCTTGAGATCACCAAAGTTCTGTTTGACCAACTGCATTCCACATTATCAGATAGTGCCTGTTAACAGTGGACTTTGAAGTGCAGGAGTTACTCATTAACTTCTTGATTGATTCGTTGTTGCGTGAAAGCATGAGTTCATAGGAATAGCAAATGTAAAAGAAGCTCTTACATTGCACCAAGTACCTACAAAGCTTACTTACCTTGGTTCTTCTGCAGATGCCAGGACATCTTACTCAGGAAATTGTGTAAGTGTGCTGATGTGACCTTGGAATACAGCCATCGGATCGCTATTGACACATCCTGAATGAACGTTTACAGAGATCCTGGGGGGGGAGGGCATTCAGTTCTTACTGACCCCAGCTAACTGAATTCCTTAATATTTGAGACTTTCTCTATATATTTGATGAAAAAGGAGTTTGAAGATCACATCACAAAATGAGTCAATTAGTGATTACACAAGTAATAAAAGTGTTAATTTGGGAACTGTTAGTCACAATAGTCAAGAGACTTTGTAGAATATTTGAATATTCTGGACAGTGCTGCAGAGACTCTTGACAAAGCTGCAAGACTTAAACTTTGATGTTATAGTTGAAGATGACACTTGTCAGCTGGTGGCTGAGATTCTTTTTTGTTGTTGTTCTGGGTTTTTTTTTTTTTTTTTTTTGGTTTTTGGAGACAGGGTTTCTCTGTAGCTTTGGAACCTATCCTGGAACTAGCTCTTGTAGGCCAGGCTGGCCTTAAACTCACAGAGATCTGCCTCCCTCTTCTGGTATTAAAGGAATGTTTCACCATGGCTCAGCTAGTGGCTGAGATTCTTAAAATACTTTTTAAAAAATTACCCTCTGCACTTCTGGCCTGGCTATACAGTGGACAAGTAGAGCTAAAGATTTCTTCCTCCTGTGTGACGTTGTTCTCTCAGAACTAAGTGAGAAAATGATATTCAGAGAGAAGGTTAAAGAAATAGAATTTACATGGTTTGTCTCTGGCTTTTCCTTCCAATCATCTACTAGAAATAATTTTAGAGTAAAGTTCTAGAAGTGTTTTAAAATAGGTGTTGTATAATCTTAGTGTTTCTGTTCCTTTGAAGGTGAACCTGTATTTTTTTTTTTATCTAAAGACTGGACTTTTGTAAATCAGTCCTGGAATCTGTTGTGAGATTGTATCTGGCAACATCAGAAGCTATACCCCTAAAGTCTCAGCAACATGACCACTTAAACAGGAGATGAGCAAGGACAACAACAAGAGACATGTCAAGGTAGAGAAAAACCAAAAGGGGTCAACCCTACAATATGAACTTTGGGCAGCTAAGGAATGCTGAGAGCAGGAGAATTAGTCTTCCCCAATATCAAATGGTCATCCCTGAAAACCTACATACATACAAGTAACATTATATAGATTTAGATATGGATTTAGCTAGTTATGTTTAGGACTAGGGGAGGGGAGAGAGAGAGAGAGAAGAGAGGGATCACACATATAACATTTAGAGTCTACATAAGAGAGAAAACACTGTCTTTCTCAGATTTGTTTAATTACCCTAATATGAATAACTCCACTTGTGTCTGTTTTCGAGAAAACGACATAACTTCATTTTCTAAGGCTGAAAAATCCCATTTTGTATATAACCTACATGTTCTTTGTAGTCTGTGCTGAAACTTAAGTTGGTTTCATAACTTAGCTATTGTGAATAGGGTTGCAACACTGATGTGCGTACATCTCTGTGATGTGCATCCTTGGAATCTCTGGAGTCCAGCTCAGAAGTGGTATAGCTGTGTTGTGTCATATATGTGTGTGTGTGTGTGTGTGTGAGACATATGTATACATATATTCTATTTTAGCTCTGTTTTGTTTCCTTATTTTCTGCATGACTGTATGTTACATGTGGGGTGTGTATTTGTATGTGTGTCTGGCTGTGTTGTGTGTGTAAACAAATGTATAAATACAACTTCCTGAGGCTCAGGGAACATGACGGAAGAGGAGGTAGAAAGACTGTAAAAGAAAGAGGACCAGGATATCTGTTGTAGAACCGTCTCTTCAAGAGGTAGCTGCATAAATAAGATTGGAACAATGGCAGCAACAATGAACATGTTAACATGAAAGGGAGAAAATTTCTAGAGGACCCTACCATAGACAGAGAATAGGCAACTAATGACTCTTGGGAGAAGAATTAGCCTCTCCCAAGAATGAGTCCCGTTGTTGGTTGTCCAAATCAGTATGGTCAGCACTGAAACCATAGACACACAAACAACAAAACATTCTCCTATTCTGAGAGCATCCTGTTTGCTTCATTTGCCCTTTTTCTAAGTGAGTTGTCACATATTTTCAGTGTTCCGTTTTGTGAGTTATTCGTACATTCCATGTTTCAATCCTCTCGCAGGTATGTAGCCGGCAAAGTTTTCTCTCATTCTCTAGGCTGAGTTTTCCCTCGATTGCATCCTTTGCTGGACAAAAGCTTTTTAAATTTCACTCAATCCTACTTGTCACTTCCTGCTTTCATTTTCTTATCTGTGAGACTTCTTTTCCAAAAGTCCTTGCCCAACACCATGTCTTGAAATACTTGCCCTGCTTTCCTTTAAAAGTTCCTAAGTTCAGGTTTAATATCAACATCTTCGGTTCATTTTGATTTTTTTGTATGGGGTGAAGAATATTAACCTAGGTTCAGTATACACATATTGATGACAATTTTAGCATTCTTTATTGCAGAATTTTCTTTTCTTCAGTGTATAATTTCTACATTTTTTTTCAAAATATAATGGTTGTGATAACTATGCATGTTCAGTTATGAATCTCCTATTGTGTCCCATTGAAATACATGTCTCCTCTGTGTGAGTATCATGTGGATTTTGCTATTCTGAATCTGCAGGGTAATTTCAAATTGGACGTGGTGATATTTTCTGTATTATTGTAATTGCTCAAGATTGCATTGGCTATTTGGAATTTTTTGTTCTTCCTTGTGAGCTTTAGGATATTTTATACTTCTGTGTAAAGTATAATGTAAAGGACTGCTTGCTTGTCCTAGCTGCCTGGCTTGCTTAGCCCTGAAATAACCACACAAAAAATGTATTAATTAAATTACTTCTTGGACAATTAGCTCTAGCCTCTTATTGACTAACTTTCACATCTTGATTTAACCCATTTCTATTAATCTGTACATCACCACGTGGCAGTGGCTTACCGGGAAAGATTCGGCATGTCTTACTCTGGTGCCTCCATGTCGACTTTCACTCTGCTTTCTTCCTCCCAGCATTCTGTTTAATTTTCCCCACCTACCTATGTTCTGCCTTATCAAGTGTCCAAAGAACTTTATTAACCAATGAAAGCAACACAAAGGCAGAAGGACCTCCTACACCAGTATAAGTTTAATTTTGATGAGAATTGTACCGAATCTGTAGTTGTGCTCTATGCAATCCTTACAATATCAAATATGTCATTAATATAGTGGATCTTTCCATTTTCTAGTACTCTCTTTAAATTTTTCTTCAGTTTTTTAAAATTTCTACTGCATAGGTCTTTCCCCTTATACCATTGTTAAGTTTATTCCTACATTATATTTTGGTGATAGTGTTTTGCTTTAAAGCTGTTTTGTGTAGAATGTTTTTTCCTAATTTCTTTCTCAGAATGCTCATTATTGACATATTGAAAGCCTCCTGGTTTTTTGCATGTATTTTTGTGTGTGGTATGCATGTTTGTATGCATTGGACTAGTATATTGGGAGTGTGTGGTGCACATGTGTATGCATTGCGTGGAGGTCTGAGGTTGGTATTGGGAGTCTTCCTCAATCATTCTCCATGTCTTTCACTGAGGCAGTCTTTCTTTTTTTTATTGCTATGGCTGGAAACATAACAATCTTTTTTTTCTATTTATTTATTAAAGATTTCTGCCTCCTCCCTGCCACCGCCTCCCATTTCCCTCCCCCTCCCCAAAACAAGTCCCCCTCCCTCGTCAGCCCAAAGAGCAATCAGGGTTCCCTGCCCTGTGGGAAGTCCAAGGACCACCCACTTCCATCCAGGTCTAGTAAGGTGAGCATCCAAACTGCCTAGGCTCCCACAAAGCCAGTACGCTATCCTGAGTGAGGTAAGCCAGACCCAAAAAGAGGAACATGGGATGTACTCACTCATATTTGGTTTCTAGCCATAAATAAAGGACATTGAGCCTATAATTAGCGATCCTAGAGAAGCTAAATAAGAAGGAGAACCCAAAGAAAAACATATAGGCATCCTCCTGAATATTAACCTTCATCAGGCGATGAAAGGAGACAGAGACAGAGACCCACATTGGAGCACCGGACAGAAATCTAAACGTCCAAATCAGGAGCAGAAGGAGAGAGAGCATGAGCAAGGAACTCAGGACCGTGAGGGATGCACCCACACACTGAGACAATGGGGATGTTCTATCGGGAACTCACCAAGGCCAGCTGGCCTGGGTCTGAAAAAGCCTGGGATAAAACCGGACTCGCTGAACATAGCGGACAATTAGGACTACTGAGAACTCAAGAAC
This sequence comes from Microtus agrestis, assembly GCA_902806775.1. Taxonomy (NCBI): domain Eukaryota; kingdom Metazoa; phylum Chordata; class Mammalia; order Rodentia; family Cricetidae; genus Microtus; species Microtus agrestis. The sequence goes on from CADCXT010006972.1 coordinate 2,409,113, forward strand.
TATGGCAATGGGTTTTTGATCCTGAGGCAGTCTTTCATTTGAGATCTCTGGAGATCACCAACATGGACCAGTCTAGCTAGCCAGTTTGATCTGCAGTTCCCTTGTCTCCAAGACCATCTAAACTCTGAAATGCAGGTGGACTAACACATCCATCTGGATTTACTCTGGTTCTCATGCTTGAATGGCAGGTGCTTTCACTACTGAGGCATCTCCCTGCCCTGCTACTGTTATTTGTATATTGATTTTGTACTAAAACATTGCTGAAAAAGCTCATTAATACTTAGAACTATTTTTTTCATCTTCTGTACTATTAGGATCTCTTGCATATAAGATCACATGATATACAAATAGCAGAAAATGTTTTTTATTTCCTACTTGTATCCATTTTATTTTTTCCTCTTGTATTATTGCTCTAAGATTTCAAGGACTATATTAAATAAATGCACATGGACAATCTGATCCATGCCTTTATGCTAATTTCAGCAATAATATTTGTGTTTTCTTCATTTATAATGTTAGCTATAAATTTTTCATATATAGCCCTTCTTATTGTCCTTCAATTAAAAACTTTCTTGAGGTATTTCATCACAAAGGAATGTTGGATTTTGTCAATTTAGTACTTTTATAGGACTTCTGAGTGTGGGAACATGTGGGTCTCTGATTCTTATGCCTCCTCTTGGGCTTCTTTTCCTCCTGTTGGTATACCATGTCCAACACAAATGTGATTGTTTTTGCTTTGTTTCATTTTATTTTGTCTTATTTGGTTGCTATTTCATAGAAGACAGTTCTTTTCCAAGGAGAGGCAAAAGATGGTGGATCCAGAGGGGAGGTGGTGAGGAACTGGTTGGAATAAAATGAGGGAAAAATATAGTCAATGGAAAAAAGAACCTATTTTCAATAAAAGAAAAACATTCTATATAATATACAGTCTACATGATCATCATTTGGAAACTTTTCTGGTTTTTTCTTTGTAACTTCTTTTTTGCTATTGCATGAAACATACATTCTCCTATAAATATTTTGCCATGAACAAGTCAATAAAAATAAGCTAAAACTGCAAGACGTGTTTTCTAAGTTTTTAGTCAATTTTTTAAAAAATTTTAAACCAATGATTAAAAAGTGTTAGAAAGTCCACATTTCATGTACTAAAGAATCAGTAATATTTTTGCTGCGAGAAAATAATGTATAATGTAAATAAAAGAGTGAATTAATTAAAAAAAGTATTATGCAAATTTACAGGGGTTCAATAAAACTTTTGCCTCACCTTGTTGCTTCCTACAGAGCAGCTGGTTGATTTCTTCTTATTTTGTTTAGGACTTTCTCTTTGAGGCAAGATCTTACTATGGTCTCAGATTCGTTGTGCAGCTGAAGATCATGCTGAATTCTGGGTTTTCATGCCACCACCTTTCAAGGACCAATACCTGAACATGAAGTATATGGTGCTTGGACATGAACTTAAGTTTTTATTTCAGATAGACAGGTGTTTTATTAATCAAATTACAGCCCCAGACCTAAGTTCAATTTTGAATATTCCATAAAACTACACATTGAGGGTTTCATCTGCAGATCATTGCAGTAAACATTTAGATGGTGAGGCCTAGAGCAAGAATGTTGTGCCATTTGTTCCTAGAATGAGGTGAGTAGCTTGTTGTGCCATACATTTTCCCCATGATGGCCAAAATAAATGTTGTCTCCTTGTAAACAAATTATGTCAGTAAAAGGAGAACAGCATAGCAGGGAGAGGAAATTAGGCAATATAAGGACCATTTTGTTTGTAGATAATACCTGGCTTTTAAAAGGTCAAGGTTGGGAATTAGACGATTGAAATCAAAATTGAAAAAAACACATTTAACCAAAAGCTTTGAGAAGTGGTTAAACCAAGACCAAAACTCACCTGTGAATTGCTAATAGACACTATCCATTGTGGTTTGAACGTTCCCTATAAAAGCAAAGAGAAGTATCTTTCTGTGCCAGTTATACACAGTGCATTCTACAGGGTCATTAAACTAATATCAGAGCAAAAGGTGTCATACATACAGCATTACATAAGAACATGAATATTACACTAAAACAGGTAAATCAGAATGCATATTTCTGGATTACAAATCAAATTCTTTTACTAAATTTCTGAATTCAAACAACATAAGCTGAAATTCAGATTTTTTTACTTCTTCTCATCAAAGAGTGATTTAGGTGGCAAGACTGGGAAACTTTTACAAACTTAGACAATATATAAACGAATACAGAAGGTAAGAGATAGAAATATACTGTAATTTTAATTTCAACTACTTCTTACGTAACTCCTGATCAAAGAAAAAAATATACTCAATGAAATGAATCCCAGATAACCTGAAATAATTTTGTAAAAGTATAATAATAAATAAACTTAAAGTAACTAAATTACCCCTTTCTTTTTGAAAATGCATTGTGAGGGCTTTTGTTTCTCTTGCAGAGGACCAGAGTTCAGTTCTAAGTACTTAAAAGTTGGCCAGCTTAAAACTACCTATAACTCCTGCTTTGCACACCAGGCACCTTCTTCTGGCTGCCATGAGAATACTCATACTTGTGCACACATGTGCACACAAACATATAGATAGATAGATAGATAGATAGATAGATAGATAGATAGATAGATAGATAGAAACTTCAAAAATACATACATATATTTATACATATTAGTAGTAAACAATAACATTGCAAATGATAAGTCTGAGTAGAATGTTTTCTTAGTGTCCCCAAATAAGTCTAGTCAAAAGAACATATGCCCAGTGTCTGTGGAAATGTGACATATCCACCAGAGAAGACTACTTAGACATGGGTTCTAGCCCATAGTAAGCTTTCATTCACTGGCTGAAGAAAGTCCCAAGCCTTTCTCAGGTTGAGCTTTGAAGCCCAAAACCACATCTTGGACTGATACACCTCAGTTAGCAAAAACAGTTAGTCAGGAGTGTAGCTACAGAAGCTAAAATGCATTGTTAGTACATTTAGGGACATTCCTGGAACTATGGGCTTTAGTAGATTAGGTCTCAGCTCTTGTTTCTTGTCTCTGTTTCTCAAGTGTTGCTGCCTATGTGCTGCGTTCCAAAGCCTGAATATGCTCCATTCTTCCACTATGGCATCAATTCTGCTAAGATCCAGGGGTCTGTTACAAAACACACCACAGCAACTTTATTTAAGATCATAACAATTAGTGTCTCTATCACCCAAACCATATTTTCAGTGTGGAGTGCTGCAATTTGAATATGACCTATCCACATGATAAACTTTGGTCATTTTAAAAAGGTTGAGAAGCAGTAGAGATTTTTGAAAGATGATTATAAATTTCTCCTGGGAGTATCTACATCAGTTAGTATTAGAGTCATTCCTATAATAATAAATTGTTATGAAGTAGTGAACATACTTGGCCTCTTTTGCACATATACATTTTATGTCTTATTTCTCTGTCATTTTAATATATAGACAAATCGCTGTCACTAGGCATTAACCCCAGGCTGTCTGGGCTTTCCAGCTACCAGAATCAAACTATAGCATTTTTCCATATGTTATAGTATGCTACAAGTATTTTGTTACAGAAACATTTTTAAAAGATTTTTTAATGATAAAACTTTAACAAATTAAATGTAACAATTTAATAATTCTATAAATAAATTTACTGTACAATATTGAACTTTAACTTTTGAATTTCTAAATTGTATGCTATGTTGGTTTTATAGTATCAAAATTTTAAGTACATTTTAAATGGATGGATAAATAATTTTGACACAACTGCAATGCATCATCTTTATATTTCTAAGTAAAGGAGAGTGTAAGCAAGGTGGTTGTGGATAAAAAAAGAGAAAGGAGATCACAAATAAACTTTTATAACCTTCAAGTCATCTGAGTTCTATGGTACCCAAGTGTCCACATGATCAAAAACTAAAAGTATTGATTTACAAGAAAACATAGCGGTTAGACTTTAACTTCTTGATTGCTTTGTCCTTAAAGTGAACCAAAGAAGAAAAACAAAATTTGCCAGAAGCACTCACGTTGCAGCAATATTCCTAAGCAGTGGGTTTCAGTTCGACTGATATATACCAGGGTGTATCTACAGAGGTCACAGGACAACTTGAGAGAACTGGTTCTCTCTTTTCACCATGTGTTTAAATAAAATTGAATTCAGGCCACTGGGATTTTGGTGGCAAGTGCCTTCACCGGCAGAGCAAAATTTCGGATCTGAGTCAATTCTTTAAATTGTATCTTTTCATTAAATAAAATGTAAAGTAAGGAGATAGAAAGATAGCTTGACAGACAAAAGCACTGACTTGCTTCCAGGACCTATGTTTTCCTTTATGGAGCTTCACTTTCTTCTCTAACCCTAGTCCCAGAGGCTCCAATACCCTCTTCTGGCCTCCCCACACACCAGGCACACAAGTGGTACACAGTCATACATGCAGGCCAAATACCCACATATATAAAAATAAGTTAAAATTTAAAAGAATATATGAACTGGTTGCAAGCTTCTACACTAGCTGTTGGTTGAATTGCACGTGCTCACCAGCGTCATTTCTGTATTTTGAGACCTAGCAATGACCACACAGCTCTCATACAGACTTTCCCAGGTTAGTGACACTAAAAGAAAGCTTTTCTGTGCCATTAGCAAATTCTCACCACTAATTCCAGCCATGTAGCTTCTCCACTGGCTTTCTGTAGAGAGTGCCACCAGAATCCCACCCAAACCATCTCCACACTTCTAGACATAGCTCCTGACAAGCAGTGCAGGCTTTGTCTGGAAACCTCAACAGAATCTTAAACTTCAATGCCATACCAAACTCCAAGGCCTAACTCCAGAAGTGCAATTCTTAGAAGAGTCCACACTGAATGAAGTAGGCTAGAATATTTCATCAGATAGAAAACAGATGAGAAAAGACCATATGCCCACATCACAATGCAAAAACTCAAATATGAAAGATCAAAATAGAATTCCATCCCCTTAACACAATAGTCCTATGGAAATGCTCTCCAATGAATGCTTCTTAGATGACCCACAGGACACAGACACATTCAGCTAGGGAAGACTGCTTAAGTACTTCCTCTCTTGGCAGATCTCATAGTATTTTCTGGAACCATTGAAGTCAGACTGCAGGGAGAGACTTACCGGTCAAATCCAGGTAGAATCCCCTGAGTTTTGTGTCCTTAGTACGCAATGTCTTCAGAAATGGGGTCCCACCCTACACCCTTAAGAGGCAACCAATGGCTGCATCAGTAGCCTATGTTTGGGGAGAGTCACTTGGACTACCCTGACCAACCGTTTGAAATAAGGATGTCTTCGTCGGGTTTTCTATTGCTGGGATGAAGCACCATGACCAAAATCAAGTTGGGGAGGAAAGGATTTATTCAGTTTACATCTTCATACCACTGTTCATCATTGAAGGAAGTCAGAACTAAAACTCAAATATGGCAAGAACCTGGAGACACAAATTGATGTAGAGGCTATGGAGAAGTGCTGCCTACTGACTTGTTACTCATGCTTCCAGTCTGCTTTCTTATAGAACCCAGGACCACCAGCCCAAGAATGGCATGATCCACAGTATGCTAGGCTCTCCCCCATCAATCATTAATTAAGAAAATGCCTTACACCTGGATCTTATGGAAACATTTTCTCAGTTGAGTTTCCCTCCTTTCAAATAACTCTACTTTGTGTATCAGGTTCACATAAGATTAGCCAGAACAAAGGAATAGTGTGCTGGAAGGAAATTATGACTGGTACTGAAAACCTAGCCAGCTTGCTGGGGCTAGTGACATTATTGACCTTAGGGGGAAAAAAATCTACTATTTCCACTTTGCTGAGCAAACACAATTCCGTAATACATTCTAAATCTTATCCTTATATCCATAGGTATGTTTGTGTTTTAGTCAATGTTGCTGTGAAAAAACACTATGACCATGGCAACTCTTATAAAGGATTTATTTGGGTTGGCTTACAATACAGAGGTTTAGATCATTGTCAATTATGGCAGAAAGCATGGTGGTATGCAGGCAGACATGGTTCTAGAGAGGTAGCTGAGAGGTCTACATTCAGATCTGCATAAAGCAGGAAGAGAAAAAGAGACACTGGACCTGGTTTTAGCATTTGAAATCCCAAAACCCACTCCCAGAAACACACTTCCTCCAACAAGGCCACAGCTACTTCAAAAACTCACACCCCTAATAGTGCCAAGTTCTTGAGAACCAAGTATTCAAGTATATGAGCCTATGAGGGTCATTCATATTCAAACCACCACAATATGACTGCCTTGCTTAACAATAGAGAGCCACTGCAGAAAAGTGCAATTTTGCATAATACAAATATCAAAAGTTCAGAAATTCCTGTGCCAATAGATATGTTTACATCACAGTTCCTGTAAGTACAGTTCAAGGAATATGATGAAACAGTAAACACCATGACTGAAAGAATCAGAATACCATGAAGTAAAGTCTATGGTGAAGCAGGCTCTCCTAGAATTGCCAGCATATGCAAACATGAAACCATGGGAATATCAATGACCTATTAATGTAGAAGGGAGGAAATTTTTTTTGTTTTCTACTGACTCTAAGAAAGCACAAGCCAATATTTCTGCCTCACTCTCCCTTTTTTCTACTTTCCCTGTCATATCTGAGTCTAGTGAGGAAAAGTGCATCTCCCCCCTCTCCTCTTTAACTGTCGTGATACCCTCCTTATATTATAAAGTTCTTTATAGGCCAGCAGCTGAGTCTATACACCACCTACAGCAACAGTCACACAAACCATTCTACTAGAATAATATTTGATTTTATCTGTATTTGTCCCTTTTTGGACTACATTTACATAGATGACTTTTTTTCCCTAGAGACATGAAAACAAATGTCTATTAAGATCAGAAAAGGCATTGATGAAAAACCAAATTAGTAATTTAACTCAAGTGTGGCAAGGTGAGTCATGGAATTTATTGGATTATTGCTGTGACTTATGCTTATTGTTAATAAAAAAAACTAATGGGCAGATAGCAGGACAAAAAGAGATTGGGTGAGACAGCATGCCACACAGAGAATGATGGAAGGAGGAAGGGTAGACTCAGGAATGTCAAGGGAGACAAAAGTGACCTGCCAAATGAGCCAGATGTACATAAGATGAAGTAACAAGTCACAAGTCACGTGGCAATGCATAGATTAAGAATATAGTTTAATTTAAGTTGTAAAGACTAGTGAATAATAAACCTGAGATATTGGCTGACCTTTGTAATTAATATAAGCCTCTGAGTGATTATTTGAAAGAGGCTGTGGGACAAAAGAACTGCCTACATAAGGCACCCACCATTTGGTCTGGATCCACATAAGACCCGAAAAGGCTTTAGAAAGGTTCTAAATACACAGAAATGAAGCTGCAGTGAGTTTTCTAGGCTCTCATGATAGCATATGGTACATAGACACATCTCTAAACAATTGCCCATGAGATGGAATCAGACACCAACCACCATAAGCTAAGTAGCATGGCATATTTCTGCAATGTCTCACATGGGCCACAGTACAGAGAGGTGTTTCTTGGTCATTGCCTTATACTTGAGCTGAAAGCATCAGCTTGCTGCACAACAGATTTGAGGTTTTTCTCATACAGACAAAAAAGGTTACAGATACACAGTAAGGACATATTAAAATAGGAAAAAAACTCTAAACAGGTTATAGTATATTCAAAAATAACATTGGGAGAGACAAGAAAAAGAGTATATAAAAAATAATTTAACAGTAAAGGCCTTTAAAAAATAGAGCCATAAAAACACAATAAGCCGCAAAATGATGGATAATACACAGAGTCTGGATTCTATATGCTATTGTGTTGTCTTTAAATTTTTTGGCTACTAAGAGACATTGGATTATGGAAACAGCTGGATTAAGTCAACCTATATATTTTAACAATATTTTGACTTCAAAATTTAAGTCAAAAGATATGTTGCATTTGGGGAACAGTTTATGCTTTTATTTCCATAGGAAATAAAAGATTGTGTGTGAATCCATTCCAGTTTAAGAAAAATTAGGATTGATTAAGTAAGACCCCCCCCAAAAAATCTCTGATGTGAGCCGATAGCTCGGATGACCCGCCATCTCAGAACCCCTCTGTTTCAGTTTCCTCTGAGCTCTACAGCCAAAACATCTTCAAGGCACCTGGTAAAGATGGTCCAACCACATGAACTACTACAACTGGGACTTTATTATTATCCCAGTTTTCTCAAGATTCCCCAGATATTACCAGGACCCCAACTAACATAAAGTCATCTAGAAAACTACTCCCAAACTCCCAAAAGTTGAAGTATGAGGGCTTGGTTATTCAATGGATTATAAATGTTTATCATTGTTTAGGAAAAGTGGTTACAAATTATTATTTGCCATGGTCAAAAAAAGTCTAAAGCATGATTTCTTGGTAGCAGCATTGTCTCAGGTGGGCTCTGTTCACTGGAGGCAAGCAGAAGAGTGGCTCTTCTAAGAGAGGCTTCCTGACTTAGTGTTAGCAGCAAAAACCTCACAGCTCTTTTAACAGGACCACTGGCTTCTTGGTGGTGGCATGTACCTAAAAACTCCACAGAATTGTGGAAAAAAAAAACATGGCTCCCACCAGTACCTCTGCCATGAAGCTAGACTCTCAGAAAGCCAAGGAGTAGGCTGATCCAGCTACCAAAGATGCAGCTTTCGTCCTAGCCATATCACTTAGCAAATTAAAAACTTGTGTAGTGAGAAAAAAAAAGATATACAATAAAGACAGATTTGGAAAAAAACTCTATAGGGTTTACAGTGTGTTTAAAAATATATGTAGGATTGAGAAAGAAAGGAAAAAAGATAAAGAAAGTTTGACCTGAAGAAAGACATTCATGGATTTAAGACATACATGGATCTAATCTACACGGGAATTAGACAAGAGCTCCTGAGTAAATTGGGACCATGGGGACCATGGGAGAGGATTGAAGGGGAGGGGAAAGGAAGGAAGGGAGAAAATAAAAATGTATAACTCAATAAAAATCAATTACAAAAGAAAAAAATGAGAGTAGTTGGGTATAGTGGCATATGCCTTTAATCTAAGCACTTGGGAGGGCAGAGGCAGGCAGATCTCTGTGAGTTCAAGGGCAGCCTGGTCTACAGAGTGAGTCCCAGGACAGCCAAAGATACATAGATACAAAGATAATTTTCCTTTTGTCTCCAAAACAAACGAAAATTAAAAATAAAAATAAAAGAAATAGAATAAAAAAGACATGTAAAGATGAAAAATACACAGGAGTCCGAATACTGTATATTATTATGTTGTCTTTGAATTGTTTGACTCCTGAGGAAAGAGCAACAGTTGCTAAAAGACATTTGATTATAAATGCTGCTAGATTAATCCAACATACATATATATATTGAAAATGCTTTGACTTCAAAATTTAAGTCAAAAGATAAGTTACTTTGGAGAAGAGGTTTTGCTTTTGTTTCCACAGAAAATGAGAAGCTGTGGATTCATTCTGAGGGGGGGGAACAGTTTCATCAAGAAGGATCCCCTGAAAAATCTTCAATGGAAACAGATGGCCCAGATGATCCAATGTTTCAGAACACCTCTGTTGCAGTTTCCTCTGAGTTCTACATCCAGAACAGCCTCAAGACTGCTGGCTGAGATGATCCATGCTCACAGTATCCAGTCAGTACTGGACCATAATCCTAATTGTTCTTAAGGTCCCTGTAAGATTATTGGTGTCCCCATCAGCAGGAAGCAGCCTAGAAAACAATGTCTATATTCCCCCAAAAGGGATTATGGATGTTTGTTTTTGTTTAGCTTGTTGCTTACAAGTTGTTTTGGATGATGGTCAGGAAAATAGCTAAACAAAGGAGATTCAGAGCTCTTGTTTTGAAAAGAAAACAAAGGGAAGTACTGTGGGCTAATGCTCTTGTACCTTGTAAAGATTTTTGTCATTCATATTGGTTTATTAAGGCCCTGATTGGTCAGGAGCCAGAGAAGTATAGATGGGGTGACCTGACTAGAACAACTCTGGGAAGAAGAAAGACTCAGTCTAGAGTCACTACCCAGACCCAGAGGAAGCAAGATGAAAATTCTACACTGAGAAATGATACCAAACCATGTGACTAAACATAGATAAGGATTATGGTTTGATTTAAGTTGTAAGAGCTAGCTAATAATAAGCCTGAACTAATAGAACAGTATATAATTAATATAAGCTTCTTTGTATTTCTTTGGGACTGAATGGCTGTGGGACCAGTTGGGACAGAAACTTCCATCTGCACTCCTCTCCTGAGTATTACAGGGCTTCCTCCTTCTTCCAGAAGGAAATGCAGCAATTTGATTATAACATAATTCATTATATATAATCATGAATTTAAAAAAGCACCATTGTCTAAGAAATGCTGATCTACCCATACCCTGGTTTTATCTTTACTGTTATTAAATAAGTAGAAGGTTCTCAGTTGTGACTCCTCCTATGGCTCTAATATTATATTTAAGACAAGATACTTGCACATGGGAATCATTTGATCTTAGCTGAATAGTATCAAGCACCCAAAGAAAAGGGGACAAACAAACTTTGTTAACCTTGAGTTCATGTTTCATGTTTGTATTTACACATGACATTACACCACCAGGCTTATCAATTCATCAATGTGTTTTGCAGTTACATGTTAACTTCTTGATTGATTCAGCTTTGCATAAAAGCATGAAAATTTGTGAAGAATGATAGATGTCAAAAGTCTTCTATTTCAGCGAAATGTCTGTGAAACAGATTTCAGTTTTTCTGTTGTTTCAGCTGATATGCTACTTTAGACTTGGAACTTGTGGGAAAGTGCTGGTGTGGCCCACAGAATACAGCCATTGGATAAATATAAAAATAATTGTGGATGAACTTGTGCAGAGAGGTCATGAAGTGACTGTTTTGGCATCTTCAGCTTCCATCCTTATTGATCCTAACAGTGACTCTTCTATTAATTTTGAGATTTACCCTGTACCTGTGAGTAAAGAGGAGCTTCAATATATGTTTCAATCATGGATAGCTGAATGGACATATGACTTTCAAAAATACTCCTTTTGGACATATTACTCAAAGATGGAAGAATTATTTAATAAATATTCTGATGTTATTGAAAGCTTTTGCAAAGCTTTAGTTTGGAACAAGAGTCTTATGAAAAAACTCCAAGAATCTAAGTTTGATGTCATTCTTGCTGATGCTATTGGTCCCTGTGGTGAGCTGCTGGCCGAACTGCTTAAGACACCTCTAGTGTACAGTCTCCGCTTCTGTCCTGGATACAAAATTGAAAAGTACAGCGGGGGTCTTACACTCCCTCCTTCTTATGTGCCTGTGGTTCTCTCGGAATTTAGTGACCACATGACATTTGTGGAAAGGGTGAAGAATATGTTGCAAGTGCTGTACTTTGACTTTTGGTTTCAAACATTTAATGAGAAGTCCTGGAGTCAGTTTTACAGTGAAGCCCTAGGTAAACTGTCTTTCACTGCTATACTGAAATCCTGGCTTGTTACATCTTTGCATATGAGTTGGGGGAGGGAGGAGGAATATAAACTCATAGAATGCGGTTGCTAATTGTAAGTTGATATAGTAAAATAGCCTCCAAACAAGGCAGGCCAGCTGTAGAGCTGTTCAGGACACTCCAGAAATTACTAACTTTGCAAACTGAAACAAAGATTTCTCTTGGTATCATTTTATTCTATGTTTGTCTTAGTATAAGAAACTCTAGGTTTCACTGAATGCTTTAGTGACTGTAAATATATACGCTAAGGGTAAATAATTCACTTCTATGAATATCTATGTAGCACGGAAGAAAATATGTTCCTTTATAAAAGTTACTTCACTTACAAATTAAAACATTTATCTAGACTATCATGAAAGGTAGAGTTTAAGACTTCTTAGATGCATAGAACTTATGAATTAAAGCTTAAAATTTTGCTACAAAATGTGGATATTTTTATTGTTTTAATACCTATACATTAAATAGAAATAGCATCCAAATTAAGACCAAAAATAACTTAAATGTTAATTTTTAATGGAAAATATCAAGATGTGACTTTCACACATACAACTGTTAGTATTGCTAGTGCCTTATGATGAACCCAGTATAGCAGGAGTTAAAAGGAATTTAGTCACACATTACAGATTATCACAGTGCATTTGAAGAAACAAAGATCAAGAAACTAGTTTCAAAAATCTGTAAAGGACAAGTGAAATATTTTAAATTGTTGTCAACTTTATTTCAACTTATCTCCAGAAATCACATGCTATATACCAGACAAAATCCTTTTACCATTGTATATTTTTACTTGTTTTTGTGATGTAGGGAGACCCACAACATTATCTGAGATGATCGGAAAAGCAGATATATGGCTCATTCGAACCTATTGGGATTTGCAATTTCCCCACCCATTTCTACCTAACTTTGACTTTGTTGGAGGACTCCACTGCAAACCAGCCAAACCATTGCCTAAGGTAACCTTATGTTGTTTCCTTTGATAAATTGCTTTGTCTTTTTCACAGAAACAATTCTACATCACTTTTTTTTGAGAGATATAAAAAGTGGATTAGAACTCTCTGCCAATTGACATATACATTATTTTGATACTTTAACACATGTTCCTATCTCACTACTGTTTAAAAAAAATGTCAAATCCTTTTAGAATGTGGTCAGTGACTTAAGGACATTTATGTAACTCATATAATGGAATTTGTACTCTATTCAAGAACATAGAATAAATGCCAAAGACATACGTTGAAAACCTAAAAAACAGTAATAAATTTCTCTAACAGAGAGAATTTATATTCTACTTGAACAAATTATAAGCATGAAGAAATATACAGTATAATAAATGTTGTGCATTGTGTTATCAGAGAGGGACAGATATGTTGAAGAAATATTCAACAGAGATCACACGAACTGTCCTAAAATTCTTACATAGCTACAGTGACCTGGCCAGTGTACAGGGTTAGATGAAAGAATGAAAGGAAGAAAAATAAAAGCCTGCAGACAATTGCAAGAACTGTTGTCAAAAACTCCACACTCAGCTAAGCAGGAAGGTGGTGAGGCAGACAGTGTTGGAAAGCTACATCTAGGAGTGTCCCACATGCCCTCTTGTCTGCTTCCACTTTGTTATAGTCTTTCTACATTGACATTTTGCTGGTGGTTTGTGTTTGTCTTTGTTGTTTCCACTTATAACGGGAAACAAGGCTTCTCTTTCTGAGTCTGGCTTATTGATTAACATTGTGTCCTCTAATTAATAGCTATTTTCCTGAAAATTATACAGTCCTAACATTTTTACTATCTGGGTAAAACACAATTATGTATATATACTAACACTCTTTTACACATTTGTCAATTGAAGACTATTTAAGCTAGTTCTATATTTGAGCATTGTGAATAGTGGTATAATAAACATCGATATGTGGACTTTTTGCCCTTGTGACTATTTCTCTCTGATTTATCATCCAAGAATGACATCACTGAACCATCTGTTTAGATCAAATGTTATTTGTATGAAGAATCTTATGTCTTTCATATTGGTATCATTTCACAATCCTATCTACAATAAATATATGAATTCTTGATTTCCATAATGTCTGTGGGAGTATTTGCTATTGTTTTAATTTTTGTAACTTTCATGCTAACTAGATTATGATGGACTATCAACATATTTTGAGTTTCATTTTCCTAATAGCTAAAACTATTAAAAATTTTTCATGTAATTATAGGCTACTTGTAAAAATGTAATTGTTTCTCTACTGAGAAATATCTCGTTTGGATCATTTGTCTATGTTGAATGAATTCTTTTTCTTTTGATGTTTAGAGTTTTTAAATTCATCTACACTCTGGGCATGTTTTAGATTTTTCTCCCAGTTTTTGAAGAGTCTCTTCATTTTGATGATATTTTTCTGTGTCCTATGGACTAGTCTCATTTGTTAATTCCCAATTTATTTCCTGGGCTGATGGGGTTCTAATCAATAAATTCTGTCTTTTTCAATGTCCTGGAGTTTTCTTAAAGGGATTTGAACTTTTAGTTCCAATTTTCACCCAATTTGAGTAAAATTCTCAGAGTGAGAGGATTCTATTTTCAACTCGTTTGTGCAGGTAAATGCAATTTTCTGTAACATTCTTTAAAAGGGCCATCTCCAAGTTGTATGTACAATTTGAACTCATTTGTCAGAATTATAGAAGAGTTGTGAGCTTATTTCTCTTATTCAGTTTATATGTTTGTTTTCTTTTTACTGGCTATTTAAAGAATTTTATACAGGTTTTCTTTTGGATCATATTCAGTTCTCCCAACTTCTCCCAAATTCACCTTTCATCCTTACCCAATCTGATTGTATGTTTTTTTTTCTTTTTTACACCCTTCTAGTCAAATTTGTACTTCTTATGTACTCTTGTAGGTATGACAATCTACTTGGAGGTCATCAGCATACTAGGGGCAATATTATTTTTAAAAAAATGACACCACCTCACACAGCAGCCATCAATTGCTAGTGATTCCTTAACTAAGGGTAGAAATTCATGTCTACCTCTCCTTTCCATGCTATGATCTTGTCTTGCTTGAACTTGCACAGGACTTATGTATGGAGAGAGAGAGAGAGAGAGAGAGAGAGAGAGAGAGAGAGAGAGAGAGAGAGAGAGAGAGAGAGAGAGAGAGAGAGAGAGATATCACAAAAATAAAAATAAAAGCAGTGAACTAAAAATCAGTAAAACCAAAAATGCCCAAGAAAAACAAATTGAGGGGGCTGGAGAGATGGCTCAGTGGTTAAGAGCATTGCCTGTTCTTCCAAAGGCCCTGAGTTCAATTCCCGGCAACCACATGGTGGTTCACAACCATCTGTAATGAGGTCTGGTGCCCTCTTCTGGCCTGCAAACATACACACAGACAGAAAATTGTATGCATAATAAATAAATATTTTAAAAAAAAACAAATTGAAAGACAAAGCCAGCAAAAGAAAAAAATCATGTGGTTTATTTTTTGTTGACCAAAACCTTTGGGGAATGGTTTCTGCTCTGGGATGTGGATGATTTACTCAGTGACACTCCATTGGAGAGAGCTGTTTTCTCGCCATTTGCTGTCAGGTGTCAATTACAAATAACTTCTTAGTTAGAAATGGAAGTCCATGTCCATTTTCATCTATCAGTGCTGGAACTCATCTGGCTTGAACCTGTGCAGGTGTTATGCGTGTTGCCATAATCTCTGGAGTTTATATGTTCATCACTCTTACTGTGCCTGGAAGACACTGGGAAATCATCCATCCCTTCTGGCTTTTACAATATTTCTGCCTCCTCTTTGTGTGATCTTTCCTAATGATCATCTAAATTTCAGTGACATCTCCAGCAACATTACTTTTTATCTCTAATTTACTTATTTTGCTCATTTGCCCTATAGTACAAATGTACTCTCGACAAATATTGAGTATCAAAGCAAAGGAAATCTTAAAGTAACTCTAGTTATTACATTATTTCCTCTCATAAAGTCTGTCTCAGTCCTTTAGACAATGCTTCCTATGCTGTCATTCATTTGTGGTGTCACATCTTTCTTTGTAGGAAATGGAAGACTTTGTTCAGAGTTCTGGAGAACATGGTATTGTGGTATTTTCTCTGGGTTCAATGGTTAAAAACATATCATCTGAAAAGGCCAATATAGTTGCATCTGCTCTTGCCCAGATTCCACAAAAGGTGAGATAAGTCTACTGAATGCTGAAAGGATTTAGAAAGGAAAATTTCTGTGTGAAAAGTAAAAAGAGGAAATAAAACAATGAGAAATATTATCCTGGAGCTGAAGAGATGACTTAGGGGCAAAGAACACTGGCTCTTCTTCCAGAGAGCCTGAGTTTGATTTCTATCACTTATATAGTAGCTCACAACTGTCCCCAATTCAAGGTCCAGGGGATCTAAATGTTCTTCAGGTCTCCAGAATTACATGCAGGTGAAACACCCCAATACATAAGATGATACAAAAATGTTTGTAAAGAATGATGAGGGAAAAAGATCTTCCCAATGGCTGATGTAGGAAACATTTTTTTGAAAGGGTGAAAATAGTTCCTGACCCTGAAATAAGCCCAGGATTATAAGATTATAAACGTATCTACAGGAACTCTGCTTCCAGAACATCAGGGGAACATTTCTTTCTCATTGGGGAAAGAGAAAGGAATTCACAGTGGATTCAGGAATAAGTCAGTATTGGCACAGGAAGAATCTAGCAGCTCCTGACTCACTTTCTGAAAGCATCCATCTTTGGCTGTTTGTGAGCAACATTTACCCTATTATTTGATAACGATTTTTCCTGTTCATCAAGAAATTTTTTATGTAAACATAATTTCTTTTTTTTATCAAACACAGAGCATATATTAGGTGAAGACAGACAATTTATATTCCACTTTGTGGGGATGGCTTGTATTTCAGTACTCAGGTACTGGACATGAAATGTATTTAGAGCAATAGAAACCATGCTTAAAATTTTCCTATTAATATTTTTCCTTGGGCAGTCCTTAAAGATTCATCTGAAACTAAGTAAATAGACTTCCTAGTAAGAAGTTATTAATCAGAATAGTAAATTATGTCAATATGCTATTTTATGCATCAAAATAAACCTATTATAATGAATAGTGTAAGGAAGATGGGAATATTGGTAAAATTATGTGTTCATGACTCAAAAAGATATAAATTAATATTGAATTTGTGAAAAAAGACCTAGGATTATACATACTATATACATAATCATAAATTATTACTAATTGTCTATAGTTTTCCCAAGCAGGATCATATTAATTTACTAAAAAATTCATGTCGGCTTAAATTTTTCATTAATCATCAAACCTGCATAAATTAATATAATTAAATATGATGCCCAAGTTATTATAAAGCTGTGTACAGAAAATATATTATTTATTTCAGTCTTTTAACATCTCCTACTATTTTAAAATCTCCTCTTAATTTTATCAGCAATCATCTGAATAATATTCAACTGAATAATCTCCTTACTTCTCCAGAATCAAAATATGCCAAGGAGTTGGAATTTCTATAATTCAATAAGGTATTTTCTATGTGTAATAGGTTTTGTGGAGATACGATGGTAAGAAACCAGACACCTTAGCATCCAATACTCGGTTGTACAAGTGGATCCCCCAGAATGACCTTCTTGGTAAGGCAAAGAAAGAGAACAATAGATATTGAAGATAGTAAAAAAAACAAAGCAAACATTTATATTTATTTTCATAAATATAAAATGGAAAACAACTGCCTATAAATGTTATCATTTTGATATTCAAAATAATCTTCCCTATGTCTAGAATCTGAGTATCTTAACTTCAGCTATAATAACTACTATACTAATAACTACTCTTAGAATCATTCAGAGTCTGTATGAATTTCCTCTTTGTCTTCTGTTTCTTCATTTTTTATTATCTTTTATTCTGCTACAGAAATATTTCAAATGCCACTGAGAATATAAGCCCTTCCTGTTTCAACACTGACTTCGCGTTTTCTATGCAAACAAATGTACTAGCTATACCACAAAGTATGTAGTGGGAATTCTAATTGGTCCTATTAATAAAAATTTAGAGTCAACTATCAGTGGTGAAAACTGAAGGATCAAAGAACCAGAGCATCCAACCACTAAAGTTCTTACTTCTACCAATTCTCAGACTGAAGGGACGATCTTGTCTCTATGCATCCTCAGACTGCATGCTCAGACTCAGACTGAATCCTCAGATTGCGTCTCAGATCCTTTCTCCTCCTACCTTTTATTCCTCCCTCCACCCAGCCATATCCCTTCCTGTCTACCCTCCCTAGTGTTGAGTTTAGAGGCATGTGACCCCCGAGTGCTGGGATTAAAGGTGTGTGCCACCACTGTCTGGCCACTCTGGCTAACTAGTGACTTAGCTCCACACTCTGATCTCCAGCCATGCTTTATTTGTTAGATTACAAACAAAATATTATTACAAAAGGGCTAATGTATTTCATAAAAACTATAGATTGATCAGCCTTAGATTATACTATTCACCATCCTAGTGACTATAGACTACACATACAAGACCCACTGTCACAACTATTTCTATATACATAGTCTAATTGTTTTTTGAGTTTTAGTGTAATATTTTAATAAAAATTTTGCACAATATATTTAGTCAAATTAAACCATCAACTCCATTTACTTTAATTCATCTCAGATCTATCCTCTTTCTCCCACTCAACCGCATTTTTTCTTTCTTCTTGATTGTTATTATTGTATCTGTGCATACAAATAAATATACAAATACAAAATGCTGAGTCCATTCAGTATTCCTGTTATATTATATTTTTTGGATTCACCATTTGGTTTTGGATAACAAATTTGAGGTCATACCTGGGGAAAAATAAGTCTCAGCAGTTATTAAGGGTCTGTGCCTCTTTATCTGGGAACAAGGCACTGTGAAACAAGGCATGCCAACTGTTGTAATCAATGTACTGATCTTCTTTCTGCCACCATAAAGTTGAGATTCAGTGGTTGCAGTCTCCCTGTACTATATGAAGACTCAATCTCAGAGTGGACATTCTTGCCCTATGATTCTTACACTATTTCCACCCCTTCTTCTGAAATGTTCTCTGAATGGTACATATAGGAGGGTTGTATTATAGATGCATTATTTGGAGATTTATGCCTCAAGATCAGTTGTTCTTTTCATTTTGACAACTTTGGCCTTCTATAATGGTCTTTGTCTGCTGCAAAAATAAGATTCTTTGATTGGAGCTGAGAACTACACTTAAATGTGGGTATAAGGATAAGGATTTCAAATGCAATTCGAAATTACACTTGGAAAGTGAGTGGGTTCTTCTCTATGGTCAGAACCTCAGGGGAAACTCATACCTGGTAGTATAAAACTAACCACATGAACTTTTTCCAACTGGATTTTATTCCTACAATCTTCCTTTCGTTTTCTTATATGAAAATCTTGTTTTCATTTTGCACATCTTAAGACACATAGTACTTCTTCCAAATAATCTTCTCTTACCTCTTCTGCTCACTGAAGAGCTTCTTACTATGAAAGCCCACAGCAGTTTCACTGCAAATCTGTGGCTATAATAATGTTTTCTGTGAGAACAGCCCCCTCTGAACCTTTATCTTTCATTTCCCTTTCACATTTCAATAAATAATTATGCAAAAATAATTCTAATTGTAGGTCATCCAAAAACTAAAGCTTTCATAGCTCATGGCGGAACTAACGGCGTCTATGAAGCGATCTACCATGGCGTTCCTATTGTTGGTGTTCCGTTGTTTGCGGATCAACCTGATAATATTAACCACATGGTAGCCAAGGGAGCAGCGATTAGAGTGGACTTCAGCACATTGTCAACTACAAAGCTTCTTACTGCCTTGAGGACTGTCATTAACGACCCTTCGTGAGTATAGCTATTTTTGGTTTGAGTTTTCTTTTTTGAGTCAGGGTCTCACTCTATAACATCAAGACTAGCCTTGAACTCATAGAGATCTTCCTGCTTTATCCTACTGAGTTCTGGGATTTAAAACATGTGTCATTATGCTTGGTATATATAACTACTTACATTAAAATATTTGGAAATATTCTTATCATAATCATATTTATTTTAAGCCCAGTTGAAAGACAATAACTGTGAAAACCTTCCCATCAATTATTTTGCATATCTGAAATATATGATTATTTTCAACAATGATTAGTCTGAAATATGCTGTATGTATAAATAATGTTTCAAATATACATTTATTGGTTGCAAGGACACTATAAACATGACAGAATATATATAATAAAGTAATTATGAACTTTAAAATTAAAATTAATGAAAGAACATTTAAATATTTACCCATATTTTCTGAAGCTATAAAACTTTTGGTGAAATTTTATTTTATTTCATTATTTTTTTAATAGGATCTCATTTTGTAGTACTAAGCTGGCCTCATATTCAGAGAGATCCTCCTGACTCTGCCACCCAAGTGCTCAAACAAAAGACATGTTCTACCAACCCTGCAATAGAAGCTGTGGTGACTAGTTGTGACAAAATGTGTTCTAAATTCAATTATATGACATCTCAAAAACCCTTAGACTAGTTTAGGTCATTTTATCACTCTAAAATAAATATGAGTCTCACTGAACACATAGCCAACATCTAAGGCTTGTAAGCCAGTGGTGTCAACAAAGGAACCTATGTTAGTTGAAAGTTATGTTAAGCCCTGGACAATGAGATAAAAGCAACCATACTGGAATGACAGTCAATAATAAATTTATAACATACCCAGGGAACACCACTGGAAGGTTCAAGGCTTACCAGAAGATAGATGTACCTAATCAGAAAGTTAAAGAAGTCAAACAATATGAGAAAACGCTGCTGGTTCTTACATACACAGTCTCCAAGTCCAGGAACAGCATTAGATTTATTTTTTCATTTTGTTGAGAATTTTGGTGCAAGTTTTATGCAAAGAAGAATCATATTTCTAATGTTTTCAAAATATGAATCTACATGCAGATTGAAATTAGGAAACAGAGATAGGAGAGGAGAAGCTGAAGCAGGAGAGAAGATAAACAACAGGACACATTGTCTCTGTAACACACTTGTAAGACAGTTGTAAGACAATTCTATCTATACTTCACTTAACAACCTATTAGCAAATGCTACATGTTCCTTACATAAAAAAGATTTGCATCTCATTGCTAATTTTCTCTAACCAGTTTGGAAAATATTGCTGAACTGCAAAAACACCGATTAAAAATAAACATTTATATGGGGAATAAAGCAAAATAAGAGCCAGCATTTGTAACTGGGGTGCTGGTGTATGCAGGCAATCCCATCAGTTGGAAGGTGGATAGAGAAGTTCATTAAGTGGTCCAAGGTCAGTGTAATCTACACACCAAGTTCAGAGCAAACCAGTACTACATGAGACTATCTCAATAGTCCTCCATGCCACCTCATAAAGCAGAAAAATCTGTGCTTAATTTTGAGTCACTGTGGGGATTTATTTTGCAAATCAGCAAATGTTAGTGAGCTCTGCAAATTAGTTTTGTTTTGATTTAGTTGTATACATTGTCCCTTCAGGTACAAAGAGAATGCCATGAGACTGTCAAGAATCCAACATGATCAACCGATGAAGCCTCTGGATAAAGCCATCTTCTGGATTGAGTATGTCATGCGCAACAGAGGAGCCAAGCACCTTCGCCCAGCTCTCCATGACCTCACCTGGTTCCAGTACCATTCTCTGGATGTGATTGGGTTCCTGTTGGCCTGTGTGGCAGCTGTGGTATTCATCATCACAAAATGTTGCCTCTTTTGTTGCCATAAAACTAACAACATGGGCAAAAAGAAGAAAAAAGAATAGCTGCATTGAAGCCAGGAGAATCTTGAGAGATGGGCCTCTCGCGGCTGCTTCCAGCAAGAAGAGGCTGTGATAGCAAATCATTTCCCTCTAAAACAAGACAGTTTCATGGCGTCACTAAAGATTGCTTTCATGAATTTCGTATGTTTAAGACAGTGAAAGATTTCATGTCAAATATACACTCAGGGATTATATAAAAAAAATCACATGTTCTGTTTAGAGTGTTTTAATGTAACTGAGGAGCTATCCTCAACAACCCTCATTGAGCTTATCTGTGGTTTGCAAAATTCACATGGGCAGAAATTGTATCTAAATACCAGTTATGTTCACAAATGCCAAGCCTTCTCTGCCTTTGTTTGCTGAACAATTTCCTTTCTTGTTTTTATTATGCATAAAGAATAGTGTTCAGATTACAGACTTTTGAAATAGACTAACTTGTTTTTGCAAAAGGGAAGCCATTGCTTCTGGTTATTTTTCGGTACACAGACCTCACATCCTTTATTTCCTAAAGGACCTGTGATGAAGGTCACCCTCCTCCAAGCAGAGGTATTTCTCCGTGGCATTCAAACAAGCATTCCTACCTGCTTCTGCTAAATTCTACTACTTGGGAGGTTCTGAAGTTGACAAGATTATTCATTCACTTTGCATCATATCCCTTAGTCACAACTGACTTCGACACCCTTGCTCTAATTTCAGTCTTTTAAGGAGATTTGAGCTGTCAAAAGTTCCATTTCCTCTCATTTATGGAGAAACATGGAAGACAAGACCACAATGATTTAAGTTGCATCATCATTTACCAAATATTATATTCCAAATTTAAAATTACCACACAGGTTCACAATTTTTTCTGTTGATTTTGTTTAATTTATTCATTCAGAATTTCTTACTTAGACTCAGTGAAACATTAAATTCATCCTTCATGACCATATTCCTACCTCCCATGGGGTGTCACCTAATAGGTCCCAGTTCCAAAATTCTGTCCAATTATTTTATTTTTGATAACCCAGTAAATCCAATTACTATTGTCTATGGATGCATGCATGCATTCATGGGAGGGGACATTGCTGAACCATGGGCAATGAGCCAGTGTCTGCCTAACCCCCATAAGAATGACTTATCATGTCCTAGAATCTGATTGCCAATAACTCTTTATTTATGGGTGGAGTATTAAGAGCTCCTCCCCATTTATTATGGAATTTTGGTCTCCTGATTTTATGTCAGTCCTGTAAAGCTGACAGATTCTTTTGGTTTATGACATGTCAAGAAGGAAGTATTGACTTCTCCTCAATATTGGATTCTTACATTATTTCCCCATTTTTCCACAGTATTCCTTGAGCCTTAGCATGGGCCTGATCATTCTCAATCATTTGAGTTGTAAGTTGTAAGTGTCCATTACAAATTGGTTCCCATTAAAACAAAAACCTCTCAAACAAAGGCAGAGAACAACCCAAATCAATGGCTATTAACATAAGCCTTTAGAAGGTAATTTGTTAATCTTTAGCAAAACAGCTATAGTAGGTTCCAAGCTAGAATTGTCTTGACTTTTAATCAGGTTTATGGTGTCAGGTACATTCCAGTGGAGTGGGGCTAAAATCCAATTAGAAAGTAGAGAGTTATCCATCTAGTTAGCTTCAGTTGTTAACTTGACAAAGCCTAGAATCATTGAAGAGAAATGTCTGCTCTATTGGCAAGTCTGTAGGAATAGATATTGATTGATGGAGGATGGTCCAGTTCACAGAGCTGACCTGATATAGGAGGGACCATCCCTGTGTTCCTGTCCAGAGCAGGTTGAGCCCTCCTACATCATGATGGTCCTGCATTGAATAAGGAAGCTAAGTAAGGATGAGTCTGGGACTCACACAACTCCAACTTTATCTGGAGGTCTTATCAGCAACTGCTCTGATATAGTCATGTATCATCATACCACCATCAGATTTCTTTTCTATTCCAGTTAGATAAAAATCCAGGAATCGTAAACAACAGGAATAAAACAGCAAATGATACTCAGTTCATACCATTGTGAAAGCCTATATCACTCATTTGCATTTTCAGTGACAGCTCACACCCACCCTATATTAGGCTCACCCTGGACAGAGATCATGTCTTCTTTAGATATCCCTACTTCACAGAACAATGTGATACTCAGGAAATAGTTTTATAATGAATTTAATAATCTTTTCTATAATCTGGGTATATTTGATAAGTTTCTCATGAGTAGAATAAAATTCTAAATGTAAAAACAATACTATCTTAATCTAAGATCGTTTAGATATAACTTGATAGTGCTATTCTAGAAATGGAAAGAATTAATCAAGACGTAGTATGATTTCTGTATGCAGATGACATGATTTATTAAGAAACACCAGGTTAGTCTATCTTATGACCCTGATCATAGATAAAGATTACCTTTATGATATAAAAAGAGTCTCTAAGATGTCAAACCCCGGTCGAATACTCCATAGCTGAACCTCCAGAGAAAAAGTTCGTGCTGGCAGTGTAGCCCAGAAAGCCGTGTTTTCAAACCATGTGGGTTTTTTTCTGCTACAGCTGAATCAGGAAAACTTTTCTTAAAGGAGATGCTGCACACTGACAGAAAAACAGCAAGAAACTGTCTTAATCTCTATTTTTGTGTCTAGATTTCCTTTTCAAACTCTCTCAGGTTTTAAGTGGATTTAGCTGGCCATGTTAGAACCAATTTGTTGTAGGAAAGGTGCTTGATGGTTGTCAGGTACCCGGCTAGCTTAGGCTGAAATAATCACACAGAAACTATATTCATTAAAT
The DNA here is from genome assembly GCA_902806775.1 of Microtus agrestis. Classification (NCBI taxonomy): domain Eukaryota; kingdom Metazoa; phylum Chordata; class Mammalia; order Rodentia; family Cricetidae; genus Microtus; species Microtus agrestis. Next base: position 2,433,213 of record CADCXT010006972.1, read on the forward strand.
CACTGCTTGGCCCATTAGCTCTAGCATCTTATTGGCTAACTCTTACATTTTAATTTAACACATCTCCATTAATCAGTGTATCATCATGTGGCAGTGGCTCACCAACAGTGTTTCAGCATGTCTTACTCTGGTAGCGTATCCATGGCATCTCTGACTCCACTCTTCTTTCTCCCAGCATTCAGTCCATTCCTCCCAGCCTACCTAAGTTCTGCCCTATCAACAGGCCAAAGCAGTTTCTTTATTCATTAATGGTAATCACAGCACATAGAGGGGAATCCCAAATCATTATGATTAGCTTTTAAAGTCTTAATGCAAAAGAATGGAAACAATAGTTATCACTATGTAAAGAAGACAGCAGAGTAAACTACCAGAATAAAGTACAAGAAGCCAAGTCTCCAGATAAGAGCAAGACAAAGAAAATCTGTATCTAGCACATGATGTGACTCCACATGCTGCAGAAAAATAATGGTTTGTGGAGTGCAGAACCAAAAAAACAAAAAGAATGAACCTACTGCCATCCTAATCCCCAAAATGGACTCCTGCAGTGGTGAGCACTGGATTTCAAAACAGTCAAAAGTACTTCTGCTCCAATATAAGCTGAGGTGAAATTAATTAGATTTTATCAAAAACAAGAAGGAAATCCGATACAAAAAGCACATGCACTGAAACTAGAAACAATCTTACTGCCAATATAGAGCTGAGCCTTTCACCCATAAACTGTTCACAGCATCAGCGTTCAGAAGCAGCAGAAACCCTATTTAGTGAGAATGAGGTGAACCCTGTGACAATTTTCCTGTCACACCTGTAGAGTGTACTGATCCGCAAAAGGCTGGGAAGTTAATTATGATCAGGTTGACCAGGAAGCATCAGTAGTGGACAAGGATGGAAAAGAAGAGTAACTGCAGCTGCTACAGAGTGTCCTACAAAAGAGAGATGAGAAAGCTGATCAATCGAGAGCCCTTGCTTCTTACATACCCAGGCCAGACTGTGATCCCCTGTGTCTAAATCCCAGGGCAATACAACCAAGCTGATGCTAGGAATAAATGAAATAAGGAAGAGAGCTGAAGCTGCCCAAGTGAGTTCCCCATAGGTTTGCAAACAGATTATGCCAGAGTCCCCCAAGTTACAGGACAGAGCTATAAAGCTCGTGGGCTACACAGATTATTAGAAATGGGTTAGATCAATATGTAAGAGCTAGCCAATAAGAGGCTGGAACTAATGGGCCAGGCAGTGTTTAAAAAGAAAAAAAAAGAAATCTTTGCTTACAAGGGTTAAAAGGACACTGATTGTTCACAGGCAGAAACATGTCTGATAACACACAGAGAATCCATACAGAGAGACTAGTACTGGGAAGCAGAGTCAGCAAGAAAAACATGCAGACTTCTTTACAGAGGGATAAAAGCTACTTTTAAAATTCTTTTTGTTGCTTGTTCTACTCTATTCTTTTTTTCATTTTGTTCTTCTACCCTGATGTTTCTCTTCTTTCTCTTTCCTGATTATTTCCTTTTCTTTTTCTGCTGTTTTCCTTCTACATCTTGACTTCTATCTTCATCTTTCCTGGTATTTTCCTATTTCTTCTTTACTTTTTCCTTTACAGCTTTTATGCTGCAGCAGAATCTTTCAAGCAATATAACAGTTATGGTGGGGTTACATTCTATTTATTTATTTTTAATTATTTTTTAAAAACTATCTTTTTTCATTTTACATACAAATCCCAGTTCCCACTCCCTCCACTCCTCTCTTTCCCTCCACCTTCCCCCCATCCCACCCACCATCCACTTCTCAAAGAGAGTAAGGCTTCCCACGGGGACTCAACAAAGTCTAGCACATTGTTTTGAGGCATGACCAAGGTTCTGCCTACTATATCTAGACTAAGCAAGGTATCCCTCCAAAAATAATAGATTACAAAAAGCCGGAACAAGCAGTCGGGATAAATCCTGATCTCACTGCCAGTGGCCCTACCATCTGCCTCAGCCATACAATTATCATCCACATTCAGAGGGCCTAGTTTGGTCCTATGCTGGTTCCCTCGCTCTCATTCTGGAGTTGGTGGGCTTCCATTAGCTCAGTTAAGCTGGTTATATTCTATTTTATAAATGAATGATTTTGATTAAAAAAAGAAAAGACACCCTGTTTTAAATGTCCCTTAAAATATTAAACATTTTATGTATTACAGGTAAAAAACAAATTATCCACAAGAACCTACATACAGTGAAATATTTACCTTTTAAGACCTCTCATAGATCAGGAGCCTTTCAGCCATAACTGTTTACATACACAGGAATACTTATAAATGCCAGAAAAACAGGTTAACAGTTTCACTTTTCATTTTTCAGCATTCAGGTCAATTACCTTAACTAACCATCCCCTTCTTTGTTTTCTAGTGGCATGAAGTCATTATTTAAAGCTTTGTTTAGCTATGATGCACACCAAAACATGTGAACACATTTTCCAGTATCAAAAAGAACTTAAACCATTCCCTGGGACTTGGCTGTTTTTCTTAATCATTAAACTAAACAGTCATTTATGAAGCTCCACAAGGGACACTCATAAGTTTTAGTTGTGTGACACTTCTTTATTCTTATTTTCTATCTTCTGCAGCTTTATCAGGTGCTGGAGCAATACTATATCCTACCTTTTCCTATGTTATTTTTCCACTAAACTAACCTCTATCATAATTCCTTATTATATTTGTTAGAAACCCTTAATCATCAAAATTCTATTAATTAACACTATTATTGTATGTAATCATTACTTCAGATAAACAGTACAACTTAAGAGGAAATCATCTTCATAATAATTCACAGTTGAGAATGCCACATAGAATGGGATATTTCTATGAGATAATCACACACTACACTAAAGACCATGGTGATCCCCCACACACACTCACACCATGCCAATACCAGAGAAAAATGACAGCCATGCAAAGGCACAGAGGGTAAAGAGAGACATTCTGAAGTCAAAGCCCTTGAGGTTTTGCTTATCTGAAATTCACCCATCAGTGGCTTCTTTTCTAGTGTGCTGAACTCCAGAATTCAAGTGCCACCTGATGATCCTCTGATGTGGCCATGGGCGATAGCAAAAGCAGACTCTGGCTCCTTTCTGCCAATATTTACATTCAAAGCAATCCTGAGCAGAAACCAAAGGTCATATTTGATGAGCTCAAGTAGGTTCAGGTTGGTGTGCCCATTCCAAAGTTGACTTTAAACACCCTCTTTCTGCCTTGGTTAGAACATAATTCCAGCCTTTGCACATCTAGAATTTAAAGGCATATTGACCCATTAATTTTTATACTGCAGTTTTTATTTTATAGAAGTTGCTTCATAATGGGATCATAATCCCTCTCCCAGTCTACTTGTTTGGAATTGCATTTTAGTTCCCTGTGGGACTATATTTTATATAAAATAATTTACAGGCAGGCCACTAGGCAGATGCAACCCTGCCAAACAAGTAAGACAGCAGCCAACAAAGGCCACGATGTATTGTTCATTTCTCCTTTGTTAAAAATGTAGATTGCATGGGGAGAGGTGTTTGCCAAAGCTGGTGACTAAGCTGCAGATGTTTCCCTGGCCCAGTGTCCCCCAGAAAGAGAATATATTAATGAGGATCCACCTTGGTTTACCTGTGGGGATAAAAGATGTTTTGTATAATAAACACTGGTACGTTATTCAGGATGGAGAAAAGCCTGAGATGCCTTTCCGTTATGACTGTGTGAACTGTGTCTGGTAGGTATTTGGTAGGCGTTTTCTGAGGTTCCTATTAGAGTTCTAACCAGAACATTGTAAAACGGTTCACCATTTCAGCTAACCAAGTTGGAACCATCTTGAGAAGCTGTTATCCAAAACCAGTCTTATAGTAGCACTATCAGCACCACAATGCTATATTAACCAGGTAGTGTTGTTGTGGAGCACCATCTTCATCCTGGAAACTTCAAACATTACTGCAGAAAAATTCATTGTTCATTGTGGAAAACTTAAACATTATTTATATAGACATATTCTACAAATAGGTACCATAGAGACAAAAATAGTTATGGAGAAAAGCTAATTTTTTTCCTAAATTATTTCTTCTTTCTGTCCCATACCAGATGGCTCCTGACATGAGACAGAGACTTGGAATGGTTTTTTACCAACATGCTTGGATTTAGAGAAGGATAGCTCCAAAACCACCTTTATCTCTAAATCTAAATTCAGATATATATATATATATATATATATATATATATATATATATATAGAGAGAGAGAGAGAGAGAGAGAGAGAGAGAGAGAATTTTTTACCCTCAGATGACCTGTCCTCATAAATTATATTCTTTTTTGCTTGATAATTCTTTTCTGGACATTTACTTTTTTCCTCTTTAGGCATACAAATGTCCAGGGTCTTTTGACTTTTTGAAGATGAGTATTTTCCTGCAAAGACAAGAACAAAACCCTGCCCCAACCCTTGAGGTTTCCTTACCACCTGTATAATTGTCACTTCTGTAGATGAACTGTTATTTCTCTTTTTCAAACTGAACTTTATTAATTTTGGTGGTATCCATAGTTTTTCTTCTCCTGTGAAAACAAGAATGAAACTCCTTTTCTAACACAACACATCTGGTTTCCATTGTGAGGTCAACATATCCTTGAAATACACTGGCTGATTTACTTCAGATGTTTTTACTGTTATTCAGTGTTTCTCTTCTGCTGTTATTCCTTTCTCATTAGCATTAAGAAAATTCAAGGTTAATAAAGTATTATGTAATCTATTTTGTGGTTATTTTCCATCCCTTTCTGTTTGTTTATATATCCTTTATATATTTTTTGATTTTATCTTTCTATAACTTTCTGACCTGTAGAATACTGTAATATGCTTTATATTATAATAAGGAAAAACTGTTTCATTTTTGGATAGATGTATGCTGGACCATTGTCTGTCTTTATATGTGCAGATCTATCCTTGATGGCCATAACTTCTAATAAATGTGGGATTAGTGAATCAGCCTTTTCTGGGCTGAAAGCAGTTGTCCATTGAAAACCTGAATAAAGGTCAATAGTGTGGTGTACATATTTTAATTTTCCAAATTCTGCAAAGTGGAACACACTCATCTGCCATATTTCATTCTTTGAGTACCCTTTGGGTTACTCCTGCAGGTAGTGGTATTTGGTCATAGAAAGAGCAAGTAGGACATCTCTTTATAATCTCCTTAGCGTGTTACCATGTAATAGAAAACTCTTCCTTTAAGCCTTTGCTATTGACATGATGTTTTATGAAATTTTGAGGCCTTTATAATACTTCTAATCAATAATTGGACAATTTCTGCATTTCCTTGTGCTAAAGGATCTGTCAGATTTTTATGGGATCATATTGTGTTATGTATATGGTACAAAGCCTATTCCTAATTATATCTTGAGCCTGAATGAATAATAAAGTCAATTCTGTATTATCTGGTATAAATTCAGCAGTTTCAATATGCAAGACAACTCTTTCTGCATATTGTGAATCAGTAACTATATTGAAAGGTTCTTTACAATCCCTTAGTACCACTATAAATGCATAAAATTCTGCCTTTTGGTCTTTTGGTCTCCTGAACTTATATAAGTCCTGTGTAGCTGAAAGATTCTTTGAGTTTCTGAGTGCAATGGCCATGGCATGTCCAGAAAAAAAATGTTCCCTGAACACTTCTCTTCAACATTGGATTCTTACATCATTTCCCCATTCTTCTGCAGTATTCCCTGAACTTTAGCATGGGCCTGGTTATTCTCAGCCATTGGGGGAGCTGTAAGTCTCTGAACTGATTGGTGCCTGCTACAACAAGAGTTTCTCTGACAAAGGCTGAAATCAACCCAGAAATATGGCTATTAACATAACCCTTTATAAAATATATGCCAACATGGTCATTTAACAAAACATCAGTAGTAGGTTCCAAGCTAAAATTTTCTTGACCTTTAATCAGGTTTATAGTGTCAGGTTCTTCCCAGTAGAATGGGACTAAAATCCAATTAGGAAACAGTTAGTTATCCATCTAGTTAGCTTCAGCTGTTAACTTGACAAAGTCTAGAGTCATCAATGAAGAAAGTCTGGTCTCTTGGCAAGCCTTTGGGAATGGATATTGATTACTGATTGATGAAGGATGGTCCAGTCCATAACAGTTTGAGCTGATCTGTTATAGAAGAGAACATCCCTGTGGTCCTGTCCACAGCAGATTGATCTCTCCTAAATCATGATGGTCCTACAATGAATAAGGAAGCAAAGTAAGGATGAGTCTGGGAGTCATACAACCCCAACTATCTTTTGAGGTCATACCAGTTACTGCTCTGACATAGCGATGCTGTCATCATACCAACAGCAGATTCCATTTCTAGTCCGGTTAATTAGAAATCCAGGAATCCTAAACACCAGTAACAAAACAGCAAATGTCACTCAGGCCGTAGGATTGTGGGAGACTGTATCACTCATTTGCATTTTCAATCACAGTTTGCACAAACCCTATTTTAGGGTTAGCCTGGACAGAGAGACCTTGTCTTCTTCTTCATATATCCAGACTTCATAGAACAATTTGATAATCAGTAAATAATTTTTGAATGATTCCAGGAATCTCATTCTACAATCTGGGTATATACTGTGAGTTTCTCAAGGTTAGGATAAAATTCTAAATGTAAAAACAATGCTATCTTAATTTGATATCATAGCTGATTCAGACATAACTAGATAGTGCTATTCTACAAATGGGAAGAAAGAATCAAGGCCCCAATGTGATTTCTGTATGCAGATGACATGAATTTATGAGAAAAACCAGGGTAGTCTATCTTATGACCCCGGTCACATGACAAAGATTACCTTTATGATATAAAAGAGTTCCTATAATTAATTTTTGAAGTTTTAACAGCAAAGAGTGAAAATAATAGTTATCATTGTGAAGAAGACAGCAGAGTAAACTACCAGAATAAACTACAAGAAGTCAAGTCTCCAGATAAGAGCAAGACAAAGCAAACCTGTATCTAGCATGTGATGTGACTCCACATATTACAGAAAACAAAATGCTTTGTGCAGTGCAGAATCACAAAAAATAACTAACCAATTGCCACGCTAATTCCAAAATTCACACATTCTGTATTGGTGAGCACTGGATTTCAAAACAGACAAGAGGACTTCTGCTCCAATGTAAGTTGAGGTGGAATTAACTGGATTTTATCAATGACAAGAAGAAAATTCTATATGAGAAGCACATGCACTGAAACTAAAAAGTCTTACTACCAATGCAGAGCTGAGCCCTTCACCCATAAACTGTTCACAGCATCAGAGTCAGAAGCAGCAGAAACTCTAGTTAGTTAGTAAGCGTGAGGTAAACCCTGTGACAATCTTGGTGTCATGCCTGTAGAGTATACTGACCCCCCAAAGGTCCCGGGGACATTATTATGATCTGGTTGCCCAGGAAGCATCAGTAGTGGACAAGGACAGAAAAGAAGAGTAACTGCAGCTACTACAGAGTGTCCTATAAAAGAGAGATGAGAAAGCTGATCAATCAAGAGCCCTTGCTCCTTCCACACCCAAGGCAGACTGTGATCCCCTGTGTCTAAATACCAGGGCAATACAACCAAGCTGATGCTAGGAATAAATGAAATAAAGAAGAGAGCTGAAGCTGCCCAAGCGAGTTCCCCATAGATTTGCAAACAGATTATGCCAAAGTCCCCAAAAGTTACAGGCCCAAGCTATAAAGGCAGCACTGGCCAAAAGAAATCTTTGCTCACAAGGGTTAAAAGAACACCGATTGTTCACAGGGAGAGACATGTCTGATAACATTCAGAGAGTCCAGGTTCTGCAGGTCAGAAAGACTAGAAGTGAGATGCGGATTCAAAACCGACAGACTTCTTTTCGGAGGGATAAAAGCTACTTTTTAAAAATTCTTTCTGTTGCTTGTTCAACTCTATTCTTTTTTCATTCTGTTTATCTACTCTGTTTTCTTTCTTTCCCTTTCCTGATGACTGACTACCTTCTCTCCTTTCTGATGTCTTCCTTCCTCATCTTGACTTCTATCTGCATCTTTCTGGGTATTTTCCTTCTGTCTTTTTTATTTTTCCCTTGGAGCTTATATGCCACAGCAGAATCTTTCAAGCAATATAAAAATTATGAAGAGGTTACATTCTATTTTTAGGTGAATGATTACAATTAATACTGGCTAAAAGCAATGCATTTTCCATATTTCTTAAAATATTAAACATTTTATATTTTATAGATGAAACAGTCTGCCACTTCTGCAGACTCTAAAGATCCTGAGCATTTCCATCATGTAGTTACATATCAAAGAAAAGTAAGAACAGATCCACACAAACCTCTTACAGAGAACTGGGATGGGGGCATAGCAACAGACAGGGTGGATCCCCATTTCCGGGGTCACCGCCTCGAGCCTGTTAAACTCAAGCAAGGTCCTGCAAGATGTTTCTGCCCAAACTTCCTACCAGCCCAGCTCCCTGCTGAATCCAACTATCATACCCACACCAGGACTGGCCACAAGTTCTACCTTGTATCTTTCTCTCTACCTAATCTGCCTACTCAGGAGCAACCTAATTTGCGGCTCCCAGAAAGGACAAGTCAGTATAAATTCATTTCGGCCCAAGAGCGTGATGGTGCTTCCACACATTCCTTCCCACAGTATCTTTTTCTAATAATATTTTGCATCAATGAAGAAATAATAAAAATAAGTAATTATGTTCATGGTGATGTCTGCAAAAGATACATGGATTCAGAAAAGGGTTGAGATCAAAATATAGAACATGACAAAAATATGGCTCATGAATATTAAGAAAAATAATAGTCAAAATTTGGGAACAAAACTATTGTCAATTAAATTAAGAAGGAGTAAGTGTGAACTTTCTGTTACAAAACAGATTTAACATTACATAAAAGAAACTTTTCAAAAAAAAAAGAAACTTTTCTGTCTCCTATAACATGTGCTCCCCAACAAACTGGTTACACACAGACACACACACACACACACACACACACACCTAAATAAGCCAATCAAAGTAGCCAAACAATTATAGAATGCAGAAAAACAGATTTTTTTCATTGCGATCACTTTAGTAAGAGAGACAGCGAGCCAGTAACCCTTACCCAACTTCACCTTTGCGATTCCGACAAGATATATGCATAGTTAGCCAGTTCAGACATGCTTTGGTCTCTTTCCCAACATTATTTTAGCACATAATCTCTTCAGATGTATTTTGCCCCTGGCTTGCAAAGGGTTTTTGAAGACAGATTCCTCCTGGGTATCCCCAAGGCATCAGACATTTCCTCTCCCAGCAGAAGGTCTCCAGGAAAATTCTAATTTCTTAGCATCCATTCTTTTAATAGTCTGATAGCCAAGGAGGGAAGGAGAATTGTCTCATTAGAATATATTCACTCCTGCCATCATGACTAGTTACAAGAAAGCAGATTCCTGGTTGGGCAGAGCTGAAACCAATGGAAAGGCAAAAAGAACAGGGATATTTTATCTAAGATAAAAATAATTGCAGTATTTATAATTGTATGGTTATACTATGAACCACTGATTCAGAAATATAAAATCATTAAATAGTGTGATAAATGATCCGTGCTGCTAACTTCTTATAAAGACACACTGAACTGTGATATTTAAAAAAATGTGAATCAACAGTTAGTCTTTACTTCAAGTTGTCATTAAGGAAGCTACATTAGAAGCACAGAGAGATCTTGCTTTCCACTCTTCTCTAAGTACATATATATTCAAGGTCATTGAGAACTAGGAGTCATTTCAGATGTGCACATCTGCCTCCTGGTTTTTGCACTTGACATCCTGGGGTTGTGACTATTCCATGTGTATTTGCCTTAGTAGGTACAAGTTATACTTTAACTAACTGACCATTACCCTGTCTTTCACTCCAAGAGCTGAGCCACCACCATTTGAAACGAAACTCTGAATTTAACCAAGATGTCTGTGAAAATGATAGCAGCCCTACTCCTGCTACAGCTGAGTGGCTTCTTTGGATCTGGCAGTGCTGGGAAGGTGCTGGTGTGGCCAATGGAATACAGTCATTGGCTCAATTTAAGGATAATCCTAGATGAGCTTGTGAAGAAGGGTCATGAAGTGACTGTTCTGACACCCTCATCTTCCCTTTCTTATGAGGTTGATAACACATCTGCTATTGAATTTGAAACATATCCTTCATCATATTCCACGGCTGATGTAAAGGAACTTTTCATGGAGTCAATTAGGAAACAAATTTATGAGATGTCAAAGAAGTCATTTTGGAGATACCTTTTAATGTTGCAAGACGTGGTTTGGTTATATTCAGACTATTTTGAAAGTCTCTGCAAAGATGTAGTTTTTAACAAGGATCTCATGACAAAACTACAAAATTCAAGTTTTGATGTCGTAGTATCAGATCCCTTCATACCCTGCGGTGACCTGCTGGCTGAGATTCTCAAGATACCACTTGTGTACAGTCTCCGATTCTTTCCTGGCTCCACATATGAAAAGTATAGTGGAGGACTGCCACTGCCTCCTTCCTACGTGCCTCCTGCTATGTCACAATTGAGTGATCGATTGACATTCACGGAGAGGGTGCAAAATCTAATCTATGTATTTTATTTTGACTTTTGGTTCCAAACATTTAACGAGAAGAAGTGGAATCAGTTTTACAGTGAAGTATTAGGTAAGTACCTATTTAATTGGGATTGTTGCATTCTCAATTTGCTGTGTCATTGAATTTGAACATGAATCAACAGGATTGGCAGCAGAAAGATTTATCTCTCCTAAGTAAAATGGTGAAAAGTCTGTGAAATTATCTGCCAAATTCAAAGCGTTGTAGAAAAGCTTATGTCCCAATGTCAACTACAAAACCTTGTCTATGACATGAACAGGACACTTCAGAAAGGCATAGACCCAAAAACAAAACTTTAAGAATTTCCCTAATTAGCATATGTGCAAGCCATTTCAGTTCATGCTTTTAAAAAGTAGCTTTACCTCAGTTGTGGCATTATCAATATCATTATTATATTGCTGCCATTACTATAATTCTGGGTTGGAACTTATGCTCTGTGTGGCATATGAAGAGGTCACATTAAACTTTGAAGAGTTTTTATTTTTACCTTCATGTAGATTCTCAGGATGAATTCAGGTGTTCCAACTTGTATGGGGAGTGAACTCAAGTCATTACACTTGCATGGTAAACTCTTTTACTTCTAATCCATTTCACTAGCCCCCCAAACAGTAGCTTTAAACAAACTCAATGTCTTCATGATTTATATAGTTATGCTTATATATAAGCATAACTATATATATATAATACATATTTCTAGATAGAAATCTACATAACATTGAGAAATTTTTTATTTATATAAATTAGTTTTCTCATTTATACTTTGAAGCACTTTCTCATTTCACCTACTAAATTCCTGCACAGCTGTGAATACACTGTCTATGTACCAAGCACATAAAACATGTGAATTTAGGATTTTGGAGAATCTACGTTTATTTATTAGGATGATTGAAATTTATTTAAAATGTATGACATTGAAGTACAGAAATAATGATTACTAGTTTCAGTGTTCTAAAATATAGCTAATGAACAAACAGCTCTCTTTCCATATTTTGTGACTTGTTTACCCTTATTATCTGCAAACAAACTTACATACACCTAATTATTACACAGTCAATCATGAAGCACAATATGAGGACAAGGAACTCAGGCATAATAGAAAATTTTCTCAGAGGTCAGCCAGGGTGATACAGTGAGACTGTGTCTCAAAATGAAATCCTGAAACTAAATTCCCACAAAAAACTCACACTGGGTGAGTGCCAGTTCACACCCATAACCGCACCAGTTCAGACTTGGAGAAAGAGGATCTGGAATTCAAGGTCAACTTTGACTATCTAGTGACTTAGAGACCACCCTGAGTTCTATCAGAATATCTCAAAACAAAGCAAAACAACATAAAATTCTCAGTTCCCTGAGAGTATCACTCATCAGGGTTCCAGTATCTACTAGGGAAAACTAGATGGAGACTTTCAAGAAAAATGTTTCCCTGAGTATGACAAACAGGATTCATGGACAACTGTAGTTGTTGTGGGCATGTTGCTGCTGCCTATTGTGTGATCCCTGTTTCCCGGGGGGGGGGGGAGGCGGTGAGAAGACATGGAGGCCAAAACACAGACTCTGGGATATTCCAATACAGAACTTTTTATTGAAAAAAAAAAGACAGAGGTTTTGGAGGTTCAGGGAAATTAAGGTAGAACAGGAACGTTTTTGGTTGGTCCTTTTGAAACTGGCAATCACTGCTGGATGTTGTGATTGACTAGGTGTGTGTGTGTGTGTGTTTAGTTACTATGCTGTTGGTCTGCTAATGGGCTGTTTTGGCCATTTTTGCTTATTCATTGTGAGTTTGCATGTGCTTGCCTGTGCTTGTCCTATTGCCTTGCCTCATCTCACTCTTTTTATTTTATTCTTATTAGGCAATCTAGTGGGAGTTATGGAATTTTATAACCCCACCTCAGTGACCCCCCCCCCAGCATTTGGGGATGTGCCTATCATAGGCTGGCCTGCTGGACAGGCTCTTACCTGACTTTGATTATAAGTCCTCAAAGGGTTGGGTCCCCAGAAGGTCCCAAAAAGTCAGAAGCAAGGGGAGACTTTTCAGAGTACTAGGGCTTTAAATAGCCTCCTGCATTTGTATTAACCAACCGTGGACCACCTCCCTTGGAGGTTTTGGTCCAGCATGCTCCATAGCCATTAACACCTAGAGTGTTGCCTTGTTCACCTGCTGTTATCAGAATCTTAGCTGTAGAAGATACTTAAGCAGAAATATTAGTGTCACTACCATCCCTCCCATAAGGCACCATGCAATAAGTTTAGAGGGGTCTAGCATGGATTTTACGTGATCCCACAATTGGTCAAATAATGTGGTAGACAAATCCAATGGCTCAGCTCATGTTAATTAAGTTGCATAGGTTCTGATTAAATGTTTACAGTTGGGAAATAGTAAACCAGGTAGAACTTGAGCAAGTTTAGCATTGACCAAGGCATTTGTGGAAGCCATAAAGGTGGAAATGGGCTTGTCTGTATGTCAATATCATGGACAGCCAAGACCCACTTATGATTATTTTCATTTCTAACAGGTACAATTTTAGGTGACAGTGTTGAGCCCCTCCCGGGTTAGCTGTATAATAAGAATATCCTTGATAGGGCCAGATGGAAAGAGCTTTTTAACAGCATTGGTGACATGGGTCAAATATTCAGGAAATAGTTCCACAGCCTGCTGGACAAGATTTCAGAAATAGCCTACACTGTCCTGGGGTGTACAAAGTTTGAGGGCCTTGAAGGCTAGGTTGGACACTTGTTGGAAAGTGGCATGTGGGCCAATCATGGATTCGGAGAAGCAGTATATTGCCCACAGCCAGTAGCATGTCCGAGGGTAAATTAAGTCCAAATTGCAGATTTGTACAGGCTTGGGTCTCTGCTGCATCATCATAAGCAGAGTGCAATTGGAGGAAAACTGAGGGGTCAAGGCCTGCCTTCAACATAGTGTACCCATCATAATGTATTTGGAGCTTCATGGTCCATTGTCTGAGTACTTGCTCAAAATAAGGAGAATCGGGGTAGCATCAGTCGCCCTCACACACCGCTGCATGGCTCCCAGCCTGTTCCCAGCCCTGCTGCCACTGGGAGGGCACAATAGCTGACAAGGACAGTATCACTGCAGCCTCCAGACTCCACAGGGAAAATGGACTGGAACCACAGATGTTGGGCTCAGCAATGACTCTCCCCATTCAGTGACAAATGCAGGTATTTGAAACTGGAAGTTGAAACTGAGCACATATTCACCATGTCTTGTCTCACTGTGACATACTAGGAAGACACCATGGGAGCCAATGCCTCCTTCCAGCACTAACTGGGTAGCCTTGAGTCGAGAAAGCAGGCCTTGGAACCAAGGATATCCTGAGAGGGGCTGATCCACCTCAGCACCCTTTGATACCTTCTGGAATGACCCTGTGGCTGTTTCTGGAGTATCCAGGGGAGGGTAGGGGGTTGAGAGGAGATGAACTGTCCCTGCTGGTGGTCCCTCCTCAATGGGAAGCAAGGGGGCAATTCCGGAGGAAGCAGTTCCATTGAGTCAAAGTGTAAGGCAGCAATGGAGACAGAATTAGGAGAGAAGAACACTGACAGCCAGTCAGAGAGGTCCCCATAAGCTCCCTGCGACAGGTGGTCATTTTACTCTCACTGGGTCCCAGCAGCAGTTCCTGGCAGGGCAGACTCTCTGAATGATTCAGACAGGGCAACTCCAGGCTGTCTGTTATCCTTTGTGAGGAAGGCATCCCAGGAACCAGGGGAAGGGTCATGGGAGGGGGCTGACAGCAGGGCAGAGTCCTGGGCTTAGGTACTCCTGGATGTCAAACACCAGGTCTTCACATGAAGTGCATCAGTTGTGGCCAAAATATACTTTGAAGGATCTTCTCTACCTTAACCAAAAACGTGCTCTCCCTCTCAGGCGTCTCTCAGCTGTGGCTGCACAGACATCAATGATAGTAGAACAGGGAATGCTGAGACTGGGCTGGGATGCTCTGGGTGGTACAAGGAACTCCAAGCAACTTCCTCCTCCTCCTTCTCCTTCACTTTGGAGCAGTGGGCAACACTTCTGCCACTGAGGCTTCCCTCCTCCCCCTGAGGTCAGCCTAGCCACCCCTCCTCCACGACCCACTCCTGCTGGGCTAACCTTCTTCATCCTCCACAAAACTGAGCAGCTCTGTCTTTCAAGGTTCCCCCTCCACAACTCAGTCTCAGCATCTCAAAGCAGTGAGACCATCTCTCCCCAGGGGATGTGACATCACTAGCCAGTCCCCTACCAACTGTCCCAGCAGGAGTTGGAGTTGCTGTTTCCACCTAGTACTGGTGGGCCTGATGTGATCTCCAGAGGCCCAGCTGAGGAGGAAGTGTCAATGGTCTCTTGCTACTGCAGAGTGCCCCGAACAGAATCTTTGACTGAGCAACCCATGGAAAGAAGGGAAAAGTGTTTCTCGAGCTTTAGCTTTGAGGAGATGGTAGAGGAGGAAGAGACTGAGGAAGGAAGAAGGCCAGCTAGGTCCTCAGAAGATAGAGGTGGGCCCAACACAACCAGGGGCCCATCCAACCTGCAGCTGTCAAGGGACAAGTCATGTGGTGGTGCAGTCTCCACACCAGGGCTCAATGACGCCAAGACAGTTGGGGAGAGTGAGCCCAAGGCCCGGGCCACCTCAGCTTAGAAGTGTTGCAGGAATAGCTCATCAAAATGGCAAGAAAAGGCAGCTTCTGCTCCGGGCTCTGCATATTGTGGGTGGGAGGCCAGGTAGAGGCGAAAACGGCGGGCAAGATCCAGGGCAGCAGCCTTCGCAGGGAACTCATACAACTCTTGCCAACTTCGTGGAGTGGTGGTGGCAGCACTGGCAGAGAAGGGAAAGCCCCATCCTCCAGGGAAAGGGCACCATTCACGATGGGCCCCAGGATGAGCCAGTAAGTATGGGCAGCAAAGAAGAAAGCGGGCGGAAGACACGGGGTGAGTGGCAACAACTGTATCTCAGTCCTCGTACTCAGCTCCAATGTCAAGCTAGTAGAAGCAGCTGCCATCTGAGGAGAACATCCCCAATCCCGGAAGGGCAAGGGTATTTAACCACAGTCGAACAGCCAAAGCCTTCTCGTAAATTAAGAGACTGGTCACTGCCCTGGTGGCCCCTAACTGGTGGTCACGTAACCGGATTAGTTGAGAAGAGGGACTAGGAGAAGTCCAACAGTTCACACTCCAAAGAGCGTTTGGGACTCCCTATAAAGCAAGAGAGGCTTCAGACAACCCTAGAGAGTGACCCCAGGCAAAAGCCATTAGTTGCTCTCAGGCTGCAAGGGAGTATACAACAGAAAGGGAAAGTAGTGTCCACGGACCAAGTGTGCTGCTTATAGTGAAGAACTTGCAGGGTTGGCTAGGCCATGGCCGTATACTCACACAGTGTCTCTGGGAGAAAAGGACAAGTGGGAGGGTACTTTATTGGTTCTACCTCCTGGGTGGTCAGTCCTTTGGTGGAGGTACCTAGATGGACTGAGTTAGATGGAAAGTTGCTAACCAGGAAAACAAACAGGGGAAAGAAAAGAAAATGTAGGGATAGAAAAGAAAGCGCCAAGTCACCAAGGGCTTAGAAAATGAAAATAGGGGTCAACTCACTAAAAACAGATGAAGGGCACAAACTCAAGATGCCAGCAGAATAGGGACAGGGACAGCAGTGGAGGCAGCAAACAAGAAAGAAAAATGGCCAAAGGAGGGTAATGGGGACCCAAAAAGCAAGGGAAAAAAAGAGGGCCATCCACGTTGGGTTCCAGTTGTAGTTGTTATGGGCTTGTTGCTGCTGCCTGTTGTGTGATCCCTGTTTTCCAGGGGCAAGGGGGTGAGAAGACTCAGAGGCAATGGCACAGGCTCTGAGAGATTCCAATACAGAAGAAGAAGTTCTTTATTGTAAAAAGGTCAGTGGGTTTTATGTGGTTAGGGAAATTAAGCTGCCACAAAAACATTTTTGGTTGGTTCTTTTGAAACTGTCATTCAACTGTTGAAGTGTTGTGATTGGGTAGAAGTATGAGTAATTAGTTAGCATGCTTTTGGTCCTCTAAGAGGTTGTTTGGGCCAATTTTGCTTATTCATTGTGAGTTTGCATGTGCTTGCTTATGCTATTGCCCTGCCTCAGACAATGGCACTCATTATACTTTAATAGCATATTTAGATATTTTGGTAGTTATAAATTCCCAAGGTTATGGTACAAAAGTGGTATCTTCTCCAAAGTTGCTTGCAGAGTGACTTTATCTCTAAGCATAAGTATGAGAAAGATTTATGTTACAGTATTAGAAAGATACTACAAATGTGTATGAAACATTATACACATGGATATAGATAGATAAATAGAGATAGAGAGATAAATGATAAAGATACATAGATATATGCAAATATATTTATATGCCCACCAAAAAAGAAGATGAAAGAAAGATAAAAGCATTTAAAATGAGGTACAGAACTAAACAAAAACTCTCTTTAAAAAGATAAAACACAAATGCCTGACCAAAAATTAAGCATTCAATATCTTTAGTCATCTGGGGAAGGGAAATTAAAACTACTTTAAGATTTCATCTAGAACCAGTTAGAATGGCCAAGATCAACAAAAAAATGACAGTTCATACTGGCAAGAATGTGGGAGGGGGAGCACTCATCCCACTGCTAGTAGGAATGCAAATTTTACAGCAACTATGGGTGTTCCTCAGGAAGATGAAAAGCAATAACTTAAGATTCAAATATACTCATTTTGGGCATGTATTGAAAGGATTCTATAACCTACCAGGGAAACATTGGCTCATCCATGGTATTGTTACTCTAATCATAATAGCCAGAAATTGAAAACTCCCTAGCAACAGATGATTAGATAATAAAATTGTGGTGCAGTTACATAAAGGAATATTATCCAGCCTTGAAAAAGAAAAACTAAATTATGAAATTCATAAATAAATAGATAGAGCTAGAAAGTCATGTTGAGAGATGTAACCCAGTCCCCAAAAAAGAAAAATACTATATTGTTTGCTTTTAAATCGGCTACATGTAGACATGCCACAATATGTAAAACTACAGAGGTTTGGTATAAAGTAAGGGGTTGGGGGAAGAGCAGATCTCTGAAGGAAGAGGAAATACAATATATAGTTGTGGAGAGTCAGTCGGAAGACTGAAGCAGAACTGAATGAGGAAGAGGTTGTGGAAAGAGGGAAGTAAGTGATAGAATACAGGGAGAAACAACAAATCCAAGGGTCATTTGACTGGTTGTATGGAAACCCTCTATTATAGAAGTTTTTATTTCTACTATGAAATAAATCTAAGTGGAATTACCAAATGATTAAGGAGACTATGCATCTTTTAGAACAAAGAGATGCCTCTCGTGCCGTGAACAGAGTATATCTAATTGACTTGTTGACCAAAGGGTCCAATGTAACCTCCCAAAACTCGGACTATTGTCAAGGCGATTGACTGCTTCACAAGAAACAATGGTAAGCCCTTATTCTGAAGACCACACTAATTTAACTTACTAAAAATGGAGAAGATGAGTGAGGGCCTACCCAGAGCCTTCAGCCCTACTGACTGGTATTTAAAGGTACTTTAGAACCTATCAGAGGAGAAATATAACCACCAACTCAGCTATGCACTCTTAAACCTAGAGAGGTGACCTGCCTATGTGACACACTGGAGCAACAGTGGTACACATGTAGTAGCAACCAACCACACTGATTGCATTTACAGCCACTTTCGTACCTGACAGTGTTTTGCTAATCAAAAACCTAAAACTAGATAGGCCATGGGCCTAGGGAAAAATTAAATACTACAGTTCTGCTAAAGGAACACGGGAATAAAATGACTCCTAATAACATTTTGCTATACCCAAAGATCAATGTCTTGCTCACCCATCATCAGGAAGCATTCTCTTGTAGTGGATGAAAATTAATACAGAGACCCAAAACAGGATACTGTGCAGAGAGTCAAGGACTTTGAAACACTCAGTCCTAAGTATGATAGGACTGAGAGACATCAAGGAACAGTGTCTGAGCCACAACAGGAAGTTTGTAAATATGAAGTTACAGACACTGTGGCAGCATGCACAGGGCTTAGGTTCAAGACACAGAATCTCAGTGTGGAGAGAGGGAAGTTGGTTTGAGCTCCCATCCCTAACTGTAAAGCTATCTCCAACTAACAACTGCTCTCAAAGAAAAAAATTACTGTTCTTCATTAGAATCTCACTGGATATATAAATCACAGTTAAGAGTGGTTTCCAATTGAGCTCAACTCCCAAAGTCCAGTCAAAGAGTGAGAGGAGTGAGAATATGAGCAAAGAGATTAACACCATAATGATGATACCCAACGAAACAGCTTACATAAGCTAATGAAAGTCTTCCAGCTTTGGCCTGACAGCAAGGAAGTACTGGACCAAACTAGGCCCTCTTTATGTGGGATGACAGTTGTATGGCTGGGGCAGTGAAAGCAGGATTTATCCCTACTTCTTGTTCTGTTTTTTTTTTTTAAACCAATTCTCTCTGGAGGGATGCCTTGCTTGGCCTACATATAGGAGGACGGCCTTGGTCCTGCCTCAAAACAATGGGCTAGACTTTGTTGAGTCCCCATGGGAAGCCTTAACCACTCTGAAAAGAGGATGGAGAGATGTTCTGATTCCTCTTCAGGAAGACCCACAACACTCTCTGAGGTGATGGGGAAGGCAGATATATGGCTCATTCGAACCTACTGGGATTTGGAATTTCCACACCCTGTCTTACCAAACTTTGATTATGTTGGAGGACTCCACTGCCGACCTGCCAAGCCTCTGCCAAAGGTAAATATTGTCCCATTTGTTTGCTTCTGTTTTCTTTGAATTATCAGCAAGGATGATTATTTTTTATTCCTTCAGAATGCTCATCAAACTCAGAGAGTTATAGGAATTTACGTAAAGAAAGCTGTCTGTAGAAACACCTGTATAACACCATAACAAGAGTGTGACTATCAGTTGGATTAAATTAATTCAGCAAGATTTGTGTTTTAAAAATACTTTCTTATATTTGAGTGTAGAAAACACACAAATACTAAATGCAGAGAGAGTTCCAGAAGATGAGATGTATACAAAGCAATTAGAGAGAAAGTAGATGGAGTGTGAACAAAGAAAAACAGGTAACAATGGCTCTATTTACTGTTTTGATCAATCACACAAGTGAAAGCACACTCCTGCACATACACACATATAGAGACATTTGCAGTAATGTATACAGTAAAAAAATAACAGCATATAGTAAATTTCTTTCCAATAAAACCAACATCTGATAGAAAGAGTACAAATGAAAACAGAATGGACAGACTTAATGAAATTAGAAATAGATTTGTGGTCCATGAATTCCACTACTGAGTATATATGTAAAAGAACTGAATGAAGGACCTTTATGAGATAGTAATGCAGGGATGCTCATAGCAGCACTATTCCTAAAGGGAAGAGTACATGGTGATTTGAATAAGAATGACCCCATAAACTCATATTCTTGAATTTTTGGTTCTCAATTGGTGAATTGTTAAGGAAGGATTAGGAAGTGTGGCTTAGTTGGATAAAATGTGCCACTGGAGGTAGGCTTTGAGATTTCAAAAGCACAAGCTATGCTTGACCTCTTTCTATCTGTCTGCCACTTATGGTACAGGTTTAGTTGTGGGTTAAAATTCCAGTGCTGTGCTGTGCCTGCCTGCCTGCCATGGTGTTCTCCACTATGATGGTCATAGAAAAACTATCTGAAATTTTATGCAAGCCCCCAATTAAATGCTTTCTCTTAGAAATCGCCTTAATCCTGTTGTGTCCTCACAATAGAACAGTAATTATGACATAGAGAAGTTATGTGGGTATCACTGGAATGGTTAGTAAAAATTATATAAAATAATTTTTGAATTTGTATTTTTCAAATACAAAAAATCATTAAAACTTAAAATACTAGGATATAGAGATACACGGTATGAACTTAGTGTCAGTACACTTAGTAAACTAGTCAATAAGCAAAAGAGAAATAAGACCTTATGAGAACTCCCTAAACTGGTCCAAATAATAGAAACAAAAAGCAGATATTTGGTGGCCAAGGGACTGGAAACGGAGAAAAAGTTTGAATTTAATATCAAGTTATCTTGTCTTTCAAGATGAAAATGTTCCAGAACTGTTTGTATGAGTGTGAATATATGTAACACAAAGAGCTGTAACCTTACACTAGTAAAACTTACATCTTATATGTGGATATGAATAGTTTTAAAGCTCCCACTATTCTGACAGTTTCTAATGCTGCTCAGTTTCTTCCTGCCAATGCTGGTATCAATTTTATGCAGGTTGATATCACCTTGGTGTTGCTGCTGTTTGCAATGGGCTGATATTTCATCAACAGGAAATAGAAGACTTTGTCCAGTCTTCCGGAGAACATGGTGTAGTGGTGTTTTCCCTGGGTTCCATGGTGGGTACCCTAACAGAAGAAAGAGCCAATGTGATTGCAGCAGGCCTTGCCCAGATTCCACAGAAGGTGAGAAACAGTGCCTCAGTGTGGCATCCTCACTGACATGGTTACATCCTGTTCAGGACTGTAGAAACCTCATGTGAAATTGAAGCTGTCATGCTAGATCTAGCTCATCCCTGAGGTCACTTGAGACATAGAATTACGGTGGGGAGGGATGTCAAATATTGGGTAGTCATTTTGAATAATAACCTTGTTATTAACATTGTGCTTAAAAAGAAAAACACTAAACAAATGTTTGTCAACTTGATGGTAGGAAGGTATTATATGCACAAAACTGTGGCTTGTTACTTCCTCCATTTTCCTGGAGGATATCTGAAGATTATACACACACTAAAGTATAACTATACAACACTTAAATTATAACCAGTAAGTACACTGGCCCTGTAACAACAAGGAAGCACTCAAAATTTGCAGGACTAGAGAAGTGTCTCATTCTTGAAGAACAAGCATTGCTCTCCCAGAGGACATGAACTTATTTTGAGATGCCATATTTATCATCTCAAAACTGCCTATAATTGTATCTCCTTGAGATTCAATGCCCTTATCCAGCCTGTCATGACAGCCACACATATTTCCATGCATATGTACATACACACTTTCATAGGGCTTTTTATTGCTATGAGGAGACACCATGACCACAGCAATACTTACAGTTATATATAATATAAAATTTCAAACATTTAGTTGGGGCTTCCTTGCCATTTCAGAGGTTTAGTTCATTATCCTCATGGCCAGGGGCATGCAGGAAGACATGGTGCTGAAAAAGAAGCAGATTTCTACATTTTTATCCACAGGCAGCAGAAGGAGACTGTGTGCCACATTGGGCACAGGTTGAATATATTAGTACACTAAGCCTGCCCCCACCATGACACAATTCCTCTAACAAGGCTATGCTTCCTCTAACAAGACCACACCTCCAAATAGTGCTGCTCCCTATAGGTTAAACATTGAAACAAATGAATCCACAGGACCCAAAACTATTCAAACCACCACACATGCACACTCATATATACAGACACTTCAGTTTACACATGACTAAAAAGAAATCCTTCTCTTCAAAATGGAGTTGGTGCTACTCTGGTTTATTAATCTTTTATATCATTTTGTTTTTATTATTTAGATATTTGCCTTCTTTTTTTCTATCTTTGATTTTTTTTTGGATTTTAGCAATTCTGCGGCTCTGTTAAGTTGATGCATGATAAGGTAGTAATGGCCTAATAAGCATCTCATTTCCAAAGACAGTACTTGAAAAAGAGAATGACTTACCAAGGTTGAAGAATTAAAATTAAACTCATAAAATACAGGACATATAAAAAAAGACAGCTGTAAAAGCTGTAAAGTATATTTCAGATTATCTTATTCTAGATGCTTTGCTAGAGTACCCACAGACATTATGCTCTTGATTCCATGTTGGGGGATTAATGCCAGGTCATGCCACATTGTTATGAAAAGCCTATTTTGATATTTAACCCTCATTTAGTGGGCAAGCAAAGATTCTCAGGATCCAAAAATTGTTAGTTTACTTACAATCATGTCGTCTGGAAATAAACACAGGCTTACACAGTGTCGTGCTACAAGGCCCTAATCTAAAAAAGAATACCAATTATAAAATGATTCTAAGTAAACTAACATGAATATCATTGACAAAGATTTATATTGAATTTCAAAAATAAAAATGCTCTAAATATATTGGAAAAATCAAGGTGCATATTATTAACAATAATTAACATTAGTGTATTATTGAACTACAACTATAATAACACATTTCTTATTTTTTTTTAGTGTACATTGGTACTTGGACTGCATATTTGTTTGTGTGAGGGTGTCCGGTCCTCTGTAACTGGAGTAACAGAAGATACTCTTGAGCTACCATGTGGGTGCTGGGAATTAAATCTAGGTCCTCTGGAAGAGCACTCAGTGCTCTTAACCATTGAACCATCTCTCCAGCCCTGACACATTTCTTAACTCCTGCTTGATATTACTGGACATAACTTTGCCTAAGCTGCTGTTGACCAAACGTTAAGGTGCCAGGCTGAAACTCAGATAAGCATGAGACTGACTGCACGACAGTAAAGAGAACTTGCATCCTTGATGTAGCAGTTCTTCATGGTTCCCATCATCCATCCTCCCTGCCTGGCCATTAGGGACAGGCATTTATCTCCACTGATTCTTAATCTCTCCAAAAAACTAGCAGGAGTAACTTGACACTTGACCAAAGTAATAAGAGACTAGCTTCATCTTAACAGGTTCTTTGGCGATTTGAAGGCAAGAAGCCAGACACCTTGGGCTCCAACACTCGGCTGTACAAATGGATCCCCCAGAATGACCTTCTCGGTAAGCATCAGGAGATGCCTGAGACATAGGAATGGCTGCTCAGGAGAGGGATATGTCAACATTGATGTCTTTATTATAACTGTGATCTAGTCCTGGAAAAATAAATAAAGAACTTATGTGAATATGATGTACAGTAACATTGGAGATGGGAGAATCCATTATTATCTCTTCTGTAGTTTTCATTCAGATAAACTTAAATCACTTCTTCATGTTTGTGTGTTCACCTCCTATTTCAAAACCTTTACATCTGCCCTTTCCTCTAGGGTAGCACAATTTCAAATGCCAGTGAAGATGGTATTCTTTCATTACTGACCCTTCATTTACTAGCTCCCCCAAAACTCCACACGATGAGGCAGTCTTATATTGAAATATTGCTTGTCCAAAGCCTCATCCCATCAGTATGAGCAACAACGCCCTACCACATGGAAGGAACCATCACAAGCAGTGGCTTCACTATCTCTTTAGGAGAACATTCTCTCTTGTGCTCGCACTTGCTGTTTACTCCACTTGGAAGGTGCTCTTCCTATATGCCCATTGCAAAAATTATTTGACTTCCACATCCTACCTCCTCTATGTGGTTGGCCTTCAATAATCATCCATAGACTTGCGATGCTCCATATCTAAGACATGAGAGGACTTCAGTTCCATTCCATGGGTATGATAATATTGTTGAGAGAATATTTGCCTTTTCTGTGCCCTTTTTCCTCTCTCGTTTTTTTTCTCAGATTTATATTTAATGTTTGCCTTTTATTTCTCCCCTTGCTAGGTCATCCTAAAACCAGAGCTTTTATAACTCATGGTGGCACCAATGGCATTCATGAGGCAATCTACCACGGAATCCCTGTAATTGGCATTCCTTTGTTTGGAGACCAATTTGATAATGTTGTTCACATGAAGACCAAAGGAGCAGGTGTGAGACTGGACATTCTCACAATGTCCAGTACAGATTTGCTCCATGCTGTGAAGACAGTCATTAACGATCCTTCGTGAGTACAGTGATTTTATTCAAGTTCATACTAGTTGAGATAAAGTCTATCCAAAGGGACAGTAGAAGCCATCTGATCATTAGTCTCAGTTTGAAAACAACAACATCAATGAAACTCATTTAACCACTGTATAATGAGCTTTTACTGTCAATCAAGACTGTAAAATATCCCTACAGACTTACTGTATTAGAAGTTAGTTTAGAATAATTTGATGATGGAAATCATTTCTAAGCAAGTTATCAATGACCTGTATCCCAGCCCTTACGTCAGCTTGTGCAAAGTATATTCTATCCTCAAGAGTAGTCATTTTTAATTACTAATAGTGTTTTTATTGAGGTTTCAAAGAATCTTGACGATTTCTTCTCAAGAGCATCAGTGTGATCAGTGTCCAACTATAAACCATCTCATTTACAGGGCCTGAAGGGTCTATGGACATTTCCTCTGCTGGAAAGATTTCCTTCCCACAATGATTTCCCATTTCAGTTTTGGAAAGAATTTCACAGAAAATAGAAACTTCCAGGCAAACCTCCAAACATGTCCCAGTCAAAACCACATTGTACCTAGTGCTCCTCTATGACATTTATTGAGTCTCGTGATGCCTTTCCTGAACATTTCATAGGCTTGAAGAAAGTAAACTAATTGGCTTTTGATGTTGATGTCTTTAGCTATAAGGAGAATGCCATGCGGCTATCAAGAATCCACCACGACCAGCCAGTGAAGCCCCTGGACAGAGCCGTCTTCTGGATTGAGTATGTCATGCGCCACAAGGGAGCCAAGCACCTTCGTGTGGCAGCTCATGACCTCACCTGGTACCAGTACCACTCTTTGGACGTGCTTGGATTCCTACTTGCCTGTGTGGTGACTGTGATGTTCATCATCACAAAGTGTTGCCTCCTTTGCTGCCAGATGTTTGCTAAATCTGGAAAGAAGAAGAAAAGGGAGTAGCTGAAGTAGGGAGGACTGACACATGGACCTGCTCCAGTGCATCACAGCAAGGGAGGATTTCCATCATATTCCTTAGCCACAACTGACCGGGACACTGTCACTCTTATTTCAGCATTTTGAAGTAGACTTGAGCTATCAAAAGTTTCATTCACTCTTGCTTATAATGTACACATTCAAGACAAGACCACAATATTTGTAAGTTCCAACATCACCTAACTCATATTGCATTCCAAATCTGAAATGTCCCACACAAGCTCACAATTTTTTTTTGTTGATTTTTTTATTCATTCAGAATTTCTTAGCTTGATTTTGTGAAATATTAAATTTATCTCCCATGATCACATTCCTACTTTCCACTGGATTTCTCCCAGTATGTTCCAATTGCAACATTATGTCCCCTTGTTTTATTTTTAATAACCCAATAAATCCAATTAGTGCTGTCTATAAAATAATGCATGCCTTCCTGAGATAACATTGCTGGATCACGAGCAATATAGCAATGTACACCCTCCCAGAATCTATGACTCTTTATTTTGGTTGGAGTATTAGAAGCTCTTCCTCATTTATTATGGAATTTTGGCTTCCCGGTCTATTGGAAGTCCTGTGCAGCTTACAGATTCTTGGAGTTTATGAATGCTACAGCCATGACATGTACAGAAAAAAATGCTCGATAGCACTTCTCATCATTGGGCTCCTACAGTCTTTCCTTATACTTCCATAGTATACCTGGAGCCATGAAGCAGATCATTCTCAGTCCTTTGAGCAATTTTATGACTCTGAATTAATTGGTACCCATTACAACAATTGCTTCTCAGACAAAGGCTGAGAACAATGCAGATCTCTGGTTATAGCTATTAACATAAAATTTAAGAAAAAATTTTGTCAACATGACCATTTAGGAAAATAGCAATAGTAGGTCCCAAGCTAGGATTTCTTTAACGTTTAACCAGGTTTATACTGTCAGGTTTCTTCAGGGAGATTGTGGCTCAAATTTAATTAGAAAATACCAATCTATTTATCTTAGATTTATCAATCTAGTTTATCAATTTAGTTATCAATCTATTTAGCTTCAGTTGCTAACTTGGCAAAGTCTTGAGCCATATCTGAGGAAAATTTGGCCTATTGGCAAGAATGGATTTTGATTCTTTTTTTTTTTTTTTTTTTTTTTTTTTTTTTTTTTTTTTTTTATTAACTTAACAAGAGGGGGGGGGAGAGGAGCAAAAAAAAAAAAAAAAAAAGGAAGAGGGGGGGGAGAAAGCGTCCCCAGGGCGATGGTTCCTGCAATGATCTCTAGGGGGAAACAGCTCCCAACAGATCCCCTCCCCCTCCCATACATAGGCAGGCAGCTATCAAGTGGAGAGCACCAGTCAGAGTCAACCATGGTGTCAGAGCAAAGGAGAAGGGACTGAGACAGAGAGAGACCCTCCTCTCGGGTGGTGAAGTGATCCCTCTCTCCTGGGAACAAAGGGTGCCCGATGACTACTAGGTCAAGTGGGGACCAGGCCTTTTTTTTTTCCCCTTACCCTTCCTAGGGTTCCCAGGGCCCTGCCTTAGGTTGGGGGATTATCCTGCCATAAGTCGCCCGTCCTTGGAGCTCCTCAAGTAAAAGGCATCTAGCAGGATTAAAGTAAGCAGATCACAGGGTACCCTGTCTTAGGCCATGTGGAGAGCACCCTCATACCTGAACCATGCCATGTTGAGCCGGTTTCTACAACCTCTGTATGGTGTGCTCTTCAGGTGAGGATCCACATTAACTCCGTCATTGGGTCCCTGCGTCTGTCATTAATGAAAAGACTCTGAAGAGCTCCTCAAACAAAAGATATAATGATATAGTTTTGGCACCGGTAACTCCATCTCCAGATAAGAAGAAAGGGCTTTTTCCCACCCAGTATTCACCTTTTAGTCTGGCCTATGGAATGACCACATTCCTAAGTGCCTACTCCACATAAATTTACGTGTGCTGCCTGCCAAAAAAATTAGGGCAGTGTAAAAGGGCTCAAAATCCAAAATTTTTAAACCTATGCATTAAAACCAAACACTTTACAACATGTGTCAGACTTTACCCATTATCTATAAGCAGTTACAAGTATCATTAGCTCAAATTCAGTGGGAGTACAATGACCTACATTGTTGTTATCATATATCGCCAGTTCCAGCCTCTGGGCAACAGTCACAGGAACCCCCAATTTTCCCCCTTCTTAAGTGAAGAGAGGTTAATATTTTAATTAAAATGAGTTCTGTGTCCCAAGGTTTAAAGCAGTCTGATGTTTAGTCTGCAACTCAGCTCCAAAGCAGACCAGAGTTCAAGCTGCAGAAGCAGTTTAGCATTTGTGCTCCTGGACAGGTGGGGTAGCCAGGGTGAGGCGAGCTGGTTTCAGGTACATGGAGCACATCCTGGCCCTTATGTCAGCCGGGTCTCCCTGGATTCTGGGGGCTGGGTGACACCATGCAGAGTGGTGTAGCTGGATTTGTCAGCAGGCACTCCTTTCCTTGGGGGTAGGGAAGACCGGACCAAAGATCTCTCCTCAATCACCTCTGGAAGTCTGGAACTCTTCTGTGTCCGCAGCCTCGACATCACGTTCAGAATTCATTTTCTTTCTGTGAAAAAAGCACAAACACATCCTCGACCCCAAATATATATAGGTCGGGTTTTTTCATGCTGCATTGCAAGGGCTTTTCACCTTGTCTTAGCAAAGGTCAGCTTGGTGTCAACAAGCCAGATCCGTTTGCATCAGGATCTGCTGTCAACTTGTATGAGTTGCTTTGAAGGAGCCTTGTTATGCTCCATAATTTTTATTATAATTAGCCATATATGCAGTTCCTCCATTGGAAGAGCCAATTGTAAAATTTAGCATAAAATCCTTTAAGGGATTTTTTGCTATAGCTTTAGCAAAATACAGGTACATAAATTGTAGCAATGATCTGGGAAAAGACCATTGTTTTTGGCCTTTGAATTTAGCAAAGGCAAATATCCAGGAATCAATCTTAAAAATTATCAAT